>CAUJSI010000005.1:0-426080 GCA_963422695.1 Xylophagus ater
AAATCAATTATAATTGTGGCAATTTATATTTCTCCCAACCAATCAATAAATACAATTATTGAATTCATCCACGAGAATTTGCTAAAGTACACACCAGAAATTTCGCGTATTCTTAAAAAAGATTACGATAAAACTCCGATGATTTTAAGTGGGGATTTTAATGTTAGCTTTGCATTGGATATAGCGCTCCCTTCGATTGAGTTCCTTAACACCAAATTAAATTTAAAATATGCAATAGTCGCACTGAATTGACAACAAGATCGAAAACAGTAATTGACTCTGTATTTCAGAGACATATTGATCAAACCCAAACCAAAGCATCAATTTCATACTTTAGTTATCAAAAGCGAGTGGTCATTTATTGAAATTAAAAACAAAGAGTGTGGATTATCCACAAATGTAAAATAACTTTTAAACTTGGTACCAATATTTTAATAAATAAACCCCATAACTATCCCACCCCTGCATTCGTCTCATTCTCTCGCTGTTTGGTTTTCCGAATGTTTCACTTCTACCGCGTGTGCACAGCACACATAATTTTTTTTTTGAAAGTTCATTATCTTTTATTCCTAGACGTAATGTTATGTAAGAGTTTTATTAAATTATTGAGTACTTTTTTTTATGTATCTTATCTGTTCTTTGAATCGAACATCTAATTTTCTTTTTGTTTGGCCAAAGTAAACTTCATCACAATTGTCACATTCAATTTTATAGATGCCTGATTTCTCCCATTCTATACTTTTATCTTTTGTTGTACCAAGATAATTTTTAATTTTATTTTGATTTGAAAAAACTAAATGCATCATGTATTTTTTAAAAAACTTCTTTAATTTATTTGTAATTTCGGGAACATAAGGCATACAAACTCGTTTGATATCATTGGGTATTGCAACATTTGTGTGTCGTGTAAAGAAAGTAGTCAAATTTGAATTATTTACACATCAGGCATGTTTTCTAATTCATTGGCCAATGTCATCAATACTATAACCACTGGTATTTGCTATTTCTTTAATATATTTATATTCTTTTTCATAGTTGGAAATTGATAGTGATAGTTTACACAATCGATGAGCCAATGAATGTGTAGTGCATTGTACTACAAGGACTGGGAGTGCTTTAATAGAAGATCACCAGCCCTAAAATAAATAGTATTGTCTTTTTAACAATTATTTTGAATTCACTTTATTTTCTAATAAATGAAACAATTTATTTATTAACGTAATAACAATATATTAACTAGTTTTTTTCTTGTTAAATTTGGTGATCACTTGTTTGATTTAAAGCTTCTCATCGACTGCCTTTTTAACAATTTTTCGTTTTATTCTTTTAGCTTAGTTAATTATCGCACTTTCACACAGAAAAATCGAATTATAATTTATATTTTTTGTTTTCAAGGTAATAAGGTGATGCACTTAAAATTATGCTAACGCATTATATTTTGACAACAATTGACTATGCTTTTTTTTTTCTATCGCGAGTAATTTAAAAGGAAATTAAGTTTCCGGTGTGGTTTTTTTGTGAAATTCAATAAATTCAATTTTCTGTGAAACTTTGGGTTTCCTTTAATCTTTACAGAGTGTACTTAAAGAATGGTAATGAGTTCGGCTCATTACATTCCTATGCCTTTAGAAAAACCATAGTTTTTGGTTGTGAAATCGCGTTTTCATGCGATAGATATAATATAACATATTATATATATTTATATATGGCTAATTGACCTAAAACTTATTTCTATAATTATAAAATTTCATTTTATATATATTTTTTTTTTATTTTATTAATTCTGAAAATTAAAAACTATATACATACTATACATTTCTAATTTTTTTTTTGAAATTGATAAAATTAAGTTATTACATTTTTTTTTTTTTATTTTTTTTTTTTTTTTAGTTTATTAGTTAGGATCACTCTCAAGAGTCAGTTGGTAATTTTGCTCGTTTACAGTTGAAATTTCTTCATTTGCCTCAATTTTATTATCATCTTCCCCTTTACCAAATTCTTTAATATTTTTGCAGTATTTATTTTTTATGAAAAGTATTATAACGGTTACTATTACGAAAAATAATACATAAATAATTGTGTAATGATGTATGTGGTGCAAATTATTTTCAAACGGTTTTAACTTCTCATGCTCTTTTTGGAACTGTATTGCTTTACTTAAGTCTTTAAGATCGTCATCATTTTTATATTTAATTAGTATTGTTCTCGAATTATTATTAGGGATTTTTGGGGTAAAGATAAATTGATCTAGTTTGTTACTTATGTTTGTTGATGGCAAATAATAATTGTTCAAACGAGAAGTTTTAACATTATGAGCTTGTATTATAACCTCTCGTCCCCTCATGTAACAACCCGGTTTTATTTGTATTATACCAGTGTTTTTCAAAATGTAGGGCGTAGTTTTATCTTCGCATATTTCATCGGTTGTTTCCTCGCCATGCATTACAAATAGCGATTTGTTAGGTTGCGATAGTTGAATCCAGAAGCTGGTTTTGGGGATTGTTTTTATATTGCATGTACTCGGAATTTTCTCAACATGTTTTAGTAAATCGACTTCACACAGGTTATTTTCGGAGTGGATGTTGAAAATAGGGTGAACGATTCTACAAAGATATTGTTCCGAATTATTGGTCAGACAATTGCTTAGATCGGATTTACTTAACGTGTAATAATGTTCCCTGTTATGGTCAATCACTAAGTAGTCCAACGAATGTTCTACAAAAATATAACTTTCATCGCAGTTAGTAGGAAGAGGGTATGACTTTGTATAATTCAGAGTGTTCGCGGAAGGGTTGGGGAATTTTCAATTCGAAAATTATTCTATATGCCCGTAACCGCTGTACTCACTTGCCCAATCATATATAATTGCCACAGACTATTCTCGTCCCTATTTATTGGCAGAGTTAATGAATCTGGTAATTTCTTTTGTATTATTGTCAAAATTTCTTCTATTTGTTTCGGCGTTATTATTGAAGGATGTGGTTTTCCATGTCTTATATCGGTTATTAAATCTATTATAAAGGTTTTGAATTGATTGGCTGGTCATTAGAAATGTAAGTGTAGCTAAGCTAAAGATTCCATCTCCATAGTCACGGTTAAGGTGACTGGTATCTGAATAAAGTTAAAGTGGCTTCCATTTTTTGAATTTTCCTCTCAAATAGAGCATATTGCCTTTTTATGACCGATCGTGTTTTATTAAAACCATTAACAGTGGTTTTAATAATCAAGGTTTCGTTTTCAATTAGTTCTAATAAGTGATCATTGTTTTGCATCAAGTTATTAATTTGTGTGTCATATTTCTTAGCATCATCTTCCTTCAGTGTTCCAAACAAAGTTTTACTCAATGTTCCTACTGCATTAAACAAAGATCGTTTAGACTTTCGCCCATTTGACCAGATGATCAAGTTCTTTGCATTTATTTCCAGAAGGGAATTAGATAATTCTTGGTGTATTTCGTTACAAAAATTCATGTTCCCGTGGTAATTTAATAACCTATTGCATATTATACCAATTTTATCTATGCAGTAGTTCATTTGAGTTAATTCTAATTTAAAATTCGTCAAATCATAATTAACTAACGACTTGTCATTCATTACTGTAGAGTCCAATTTTTCCAATATTCTCGAAGTAAATTCCGGGATTATTTTGTAAGTTTGTTATATTCGCTCCTTGATTTTCATTCCCCAAGTGGAATTATTAGTGTGTAGGCAAAGAAAAGTAGAGGAAAATCTAGAAAAAGTGAAATCGCCACCGCATGGGTTCGAACTCAGTACCCTTCGTTTACAACTAAATTGACTTTCTCACTAAGCCAACGATTTTCCACACATACAAGTAATTCAGATTCGCCACTACTTTTGTACAACTTATTTGTGTACAACATCTTTTGCTCCTACAAGTGTTGCTACTAATAGAATGCGGTTCCTAAACAGAAAAAGCCTAAGAGTTTACTTCTAACTTTCAAAGAGTGAACATAGAGTAAATATTTGTGTAAAATTGTGAAAAATTGTGAAAAATTGTGAAAAATTGTGGGAAAAAATTTATTTTTTTAGTTTTATTTCATTTGAAATAATTAACGGTTTTTCTTTTCTCCGACATTTATCTTTTTAGTACAAATAATATAAAAAAATAAAAAAACGATAATAACATTGTTAGATAAAAACATACATTTAATAGGTGGGCTCATAAGAGCTCAATAAAGAAAAGTGAAAAAATTGGAAAAGAAAACGATCAATCTGTTCCAACTATTAAATTAATAAAATGTAACAGTGAACAAAATAATAAAAAATATAAAAACATTAAAAAATACAAGATTTACAGTGGTAATGAAAATAAAATTAATAGATTTAAGAAAAAATTCTTCCAAAACGAAAGATACTACAAAATGGATGAAATTACTAATAAAACAAACGGTAAGCAAATAACACTACAAAAACAATACAGTATTATCCTAAAGGAAAATACAGAATTAAAACAAAAACTAGAAAAACAACAACAAAAATATGGTGATCAATTGGCCAAATTACAACAACAGCTAGAACAATTAAAACAAAGGCAAAACCATAAACAACACCCTGACAATACAATCAAAACGGTTCAAACAAACCAAAAAACAAATGATGTAGTGCCATCAACGTCAGCAGACACACAAAAGCACATAAATAATGTAATAAATGAGGACTCAAACATGGACATATTAACCATGTAGCGAAGATGAACTCTCGATTGACTTGAATACAACACACGATGATTCAGAATTCCCAAAGCTGAGTAGCTTATCTCAACTAAAAAATAACAATAAAAAAAAGAAAAGATCAATAAATAATACAATACCCAAAATTAACACAAACCTTAATAACTCTAAAAAAAACATCTGAAAAATTACCACCAATCAATGTTTTTAACAAAGATGTACAAATAGTACGTAAAGCCATATTAGAAAAATTAAATACAAACAATTTTCTAATAAAAAGAATAAATAATAACAAATCCAGTATATTCACGAATGAGATACAGGTATTTGATAACATTAAAAAAATGTTCGAGCAGGTTAAAGCACCATATTTTACATATACTCCCAAACAAGACAAATTACAAACCTTACTTATGAAAGGATTAGACCCAAACATCGAGAACACAGAAATACTCGAAGAATTAAAAAACAAAGAGAAAGACATTAACAATATTATCTTTGTAAGAGTAAATAAATTTGAAACTGTTAACACGAGACAAAACAACAAAAAACTACCAATGTTTATCATACAAATAACCCCAGACTCTATAGCAGATAATTTAAAACATATAAAATCCATCTTTAATCATTCAATAAGATTCGAAAAATTACATACCCACAACGTCATACAATGTAAGAAATGTAAACGATACGGACATAGAGCAACGAACTGCGGCATGGAATATCGATGCGTAAAATGCAACGAAAAACATCTCCCCGGAGAATGTAAAGTCCTAGAACCCATAGACAAAAAAAAAATTTATTGTGTGAACTGCGAACAGTACGGCCACCCAGCAACATACCGAGGATGTACAAAATATCAAGCAATGAAAACAATGATAAAACAAAAACTATTAGAAAGGCAAAATAAAATTGCACTAAAACAAAAACAATTAAATAATTATATTAATCCACTTATGAATTTCTCTAATGTTGCACGCAATATCAACCCACAAAAAGAGAACTTGGAAAAAACAACTAAACCAAATCAAAATATACATATAAACAAAACACAAGAAACAGAAATTCTAACATTGCTACGAAACATAAACACCCAAATAACCGAGATCAAAAAAACATTAAATAATCAAATCTCAAGAATTGATGTGATTTATGACATAATTGAAACAAATACAAAAGAAACTTAAATTGGAACTAAAAAAACAAAAAACAAACGAAAATAATAATAATTACAATAAAATAAATAATTTCAAAATATACACTATTAATGTAAATTCTATCATAAAAAACGAAAGAAGAGCAAACTTATTACACTTTGTAACAATTAATAATCCTGATATCGTATTATTAACAGAATCAAAACTCAACACAACACATAAAGTAACCTTCAAAAGCTACAACATCATCAGAACAGACAGAATAAATGCAAAACAAGGAGGTGGCGCAGCGATTATGATAAAAAAAAAACATACAACATAAAGAAATTGAATTATACAAAATACTTAACTTTAAAAATTTAGAAACAACTATAATAAAAGTAAGACTAAGGAACAACTAAAATTTATACATTATTTCAGTATATGCCAAACAAGAAACTTCAAATAACTTTATAGACGAACTTGATGCCTTATTCCGAATCATAAAACTAAATACGCCCAACAATTTCTATATACTCGGAGGACATTTAAACGCAAAACATAAAGATTGGAAAAATACGGTCAACAATACTAGAGGGACAAATTTACTACATTGGCTGTACAACAATGCAATAATGTACAAAACACACTTGCTTGCAAGTATAACACCTACCTTCTTAAGAGCTGGTTCATACTTAGATATATTTCTAATAGATAGAAGATTAACATATAACCAGAATGTTATTCAACCCAATGAAATAATCTCAAATTGCCTGGAAATTGCGAACTATGACAGTGACCATAACGCGGTGCTTCTAATAACATAATATGATAAAGAACAACCTTTCAACATTTTGAATACAACTGAAAATAACAACAATATAGAAAAATTTAATTTCAAAAAAACAAATTGGGATAAATTAGAACAAAATTTCCAAAAGATTTACAATAAACATAAAATAAGAATCCACGATAACAGAAATCTAAATATGCAAGAAATAGAAACACATCTCCAAAACATAGATCTTATCATTATAGAAACAATAAATAAAACGGTACCAAAAAACAATCCTAACATAGATTCTACCCAAAAATACATAAACCCAATAACAAAAAAGCTAATCGCACACAAAAACTACATTATTAGCAAAATGAAAAACTGCATCCGAAACAATCATACATACCTAAATAATCAGCATAATCAACAAATAAAACAATATAAATCAATAATAAATAACTTAAAAATATTAATCACAGAAAACATGAATAAAAATATTAATAAGCATTGGGAAAACAAAATTAAAGAAATTTCCCCAAATGATTCGGTAAATATGTTTCCTAAGCTAAACAAAATTTTTCGACCAAAATCCAAAAACAACATAAAAAAATTAATTATCGAAAATACGCCGGATAACAACAAAATAATCGAAAATTCCAAGACAAAAATACATGATTTACCAAAAGATAATAATAATTACATAATTAATTCAAAACAAAACAAAATAAATATCATAGGTGCATTTTTTCAAAACATTCATAGTAAAACCGAAATAAACCCAAATAACGAGACACACACAGTAGTTAAAAATAATATACAAAACTTTACAAATGAAGATAACAAATTACTAGAAAACAACACAACAATTATAAAATTTTCGAACGAACTGAAATCTAACAATTTACCTGAAGATCAACTGAACAATTACTTCACAACTACACAACAGTTGTTAGATATAATGCGCAAGAATAATAAAGAATCAATAGGTAACGACCAAATACCAAATATTATATTAAAACACCTTCCGTTCAAAATCATAGATGACTATTGTATATTATTTAATAATCTATTAAATAACTCAACATATCCCAAGAAATGGAAAACAGCGAAAGTATATGCAATACCAAAAAAAGACAAGGATCTAAATAACGTTAAAAACTATAGACCAATAAGCCTATTACCGAACATCAGCAAAATCTTTGAGAAAATTGTAAACAATTCAATCCTATACTACACAAAGGAAAACGAGATAATTCCAAATAACCAATACGGATTTCGAAAAAAACATTCCACTATACATGCTGTCACGAAATTTGTCTCAAATATCATGCGGCATAAAAATAATAATGAAGCAACGGGCGCATGTCTAATCGACTATGAAAAAGCTTTCGATACGATTTGGTTAAATGGTCTAATCCATAAAATGATTGAATATAAAATCTATCCAATGTACCTAATAAGAATAATATACGAAATGATTACGAACAAAAAATTTTACGTAACTGATGGATTGATTAACTCTAAAATAACATACCAGATTCAAAATGGACTACAACAAGGAACGGTAAATTCCCCAATCCTATTTAATATATTTACTAGCGATCTCATCAGAAGTTTAAATGATAACTCTATAGCTTTCGCAGATGATCTTATAATATATTCACACAACAAAAGAATCGATATATTAAACAATAATCTACAGACAAGCTTTAACCTAGTACAAAAATATAGCCAAAAATGGGAATTAAAAATAAACTATAACAAATGCGAAACTATATTGTTCAGAACACCTTTATACTTAGCAACAAGTAATATAAGAAGAAATGCGAAAAAGTTTAAAATCAAAAGTTCGAACAACATAATCATAGAAAACAAAAAAGTAGTCCGGTACTTGGGCATATATCTAGACCAATACCTGTACTTTAATGAACACATTAAAACAAAACTACGAACTGCAAATAATATTTTCCAAAAAATACGACATTTATTTTATTCCAAACATCTAAATACACGAGTTAAAATCATATCTTATCAAGCTATAATAAGACCCATTTTAACTTATAGATGCCCAATATGGTTTAATATTGCGCCATCACAAATGGAAAAAATTAGAGTGTTTGAACGCAAATGCCTCAGAGTATCTCTAAACAAATATATAAATCTACAGAACTTACATTATATACAAAACAGAAAAATATATAATATCGCAAAAGTTCATAGAATTGATGTATTTATTTTAAAACTAATCAGAGAACATACTTGTATATGTAAAACCACGGAAATCTTAGAAAATGATGCCATATATCTTCCATACTATGCAGATTATAATTATATAGAAAAAGCAAGGCAATCTGGATATCTACCACCCGAAAGTTTTCCATACCTAGATAAAAATTATTATATACAGGATCATAACAATATCCCCAATATATACCACCTATACAGGCATGCCAACAACAAAAAACTTGTAGATAACCCAACAAATATCAACAGCATAAGCAATTTAATAAGATTTTCCACAACAATCACAGACAGAGATAAAAAATATGTTATTAACAAAAATAAATATTGGTGGAGATAGATCGAAAAGTATCTATATTCTTGTCAAGTAATGTCTAACATGTCTGTTATTTGTGTTGTATCGTACTTTCTGTTATTTATAATAGGATAAGGTAGTGACAAATAAAAGCAATCATTAAAGGCAGGTTTTTCTCACCCTTTCCCTGTCAATAAAAAAAAATAAATATAAGATATTATGTATATCTCATAAAATATATAATTATTGAATTGTATCGAATTAAGAAATATGTATATAAGTATAATACAGCAAGCACTGTAATCATCTCAGAGCTATAATATATGGCCTATGATTGAAAAAAAAAATAAATAAATTTATGAAAATTAGTTTATACTCTAGTTAATAAGGAAATTGTTTGAATTTTATTGGGTAATAAAGTATTGAATTTAAACTAAACTAACAGAAAAAGCCTAACTTTTTTTCAAATTTTTTTTCTTATTTTCATTGCCTGTGATTTTTAAATTTATTCATTATATAGGCAATTAATCGTCAACAAAAATCTTAATATTATTATTGTTGACTGTTCTATTTTTATTTTTTACTCGTGTGGTCGTTGTTTCTGGTGAATTAAGTTTTACTACGTCGTAAGCGGTTTATTCTTCCTGCCATGATTTTTTAACAAAACCTTTTCCCCTAAATTAAATTCTTTAAATTTTGTGTTTTTATCGTAGTATTTTTTATTTCTTTCCTTGCTAGTGTTTATTGTCTGTTTCGCTATTTGGAATCCATGTTGTAATCTGGCTTTTAATTCACTACAGTAATTACCGTAGTTGTAACCTATGTATGGTGCACTCTTAAAACTCGTTGGAATTTTTGCCGGAAATCCGTATAATAGTTCATGCGGCGAAAAATTTGTGCTAGTATAAGGCGTCGTATTGTAAATAAACATTGCACAAGGTATCCATGTATCCCAAGTTAAATCGTCTTTATTTACATAGTGCCGTAAGTATTCAGCTAAAGTGCGGTGACTACGTTCCAAAGCCCCATTTGTTTGTCATGAGTTGGAATGGTCTCGGAATACTTTGTAAGGTCGTCTTGAAAGGTTAATATATATCGATAGTTATTGTAGCTTGTAGGTAAAGAACCAACTATATGCAAGTAAATTCTCTCAAAAGGTATAGAACTAGTTGACGTAATTTTCATAGCCATCTTATTGATTCTGAACTAACTTGTTTGATTGACAGGATACACATTGTTTTATGTATTTTTCTATATCGTTTTTCATGCCATCCCAACCGAAAAATATTAGTATTCGCTTCAATGTACGTGCTACTCCCCGATGCCCACCTAAAAGAGGCTCATGATATGATTTAATTATTTCCTCGGTTTCCACTGCCTTTTGAAGATGTTTAACTTTTGACAAAAAAAAATTTATTTCAATATCGCTGCTGCCAAATATTGCCTTGATAATATATCTAAGCTCTGCGACACTTGGGTGAAGTATTTTTGGTAGGGCAACATTGAAATCATCTATTTTATTTTCAAAGCAAATTTCAAGGAATTTGTGAACTATTTCCGATACTTTGACATATTCTTCAGAAGTTCGTATTCGAATTTCAATCCTAGTAATAACATAAGTATATTTCTGATATTTTTTTGTATAGATTTCACCAAGAAGTTTTCTTCTGAGAGTTTAGGAAACAGTTTTTTTAATGATGTTTCGGTTGTTGTTTCTATGGTTGGTAAAATAAAAAATTTAAATAATACTGATTAATCTTCTACTAGACATTTCCTTCTATCTGATATTTCTGCCAATTTTCCCTTTTTTTCCATACATCTTATTTCGTTTGTTGGTTGGTTTTGTTGATCGAAATTCATAGTTTTACTTCTGATGATAACATTTATATTTTGTGTTGAACCTTTTAAACATTTAGTTCCTTTTATAACCGCTTCGTATGGAAAATAAAACTGTTCCGCAGTTTGTACTAATCCGCTTCTACATCGACGTAATTTGAACTAAACATCCTTTATTGAAACTGTATGTTCTCCTTCTTTTTCAATAAGAGCCAAACAGCAGTCAACTAAACAAAATGCTCCTGACCGTCCGGTAGCAGCGCTATAATGCACTACGGTAGGCCCACTCTCAGGGTCAAGGGTACTTCCTTAAGAAACTTTAGGAATGCTACTGGAGAATTTGGTATGCCAAAATCAGCCAGCTTGTGTAGTGAAATTGTATAATTTCGCGGTTTTCTTTTGATTCAACGTCTGTAAGTTGGAAAATTCGTTTTACAAAGTTTGTGTATTTGGTGCAATTAATATAATGTACTGTAAGACCAACTTCGGATAATTTTAACACATGCATTCCTCCAATTTCTTTAGCCCAATACGTATGGCATTTTATTTGATTTTCTTCTAATATATTGCATAACATTAATATTCCCTTTGTATTATATTCCCAAATCATCGCCCAGAAATGCTCTATCGTTCCTTGAAGAAGTCCTTTTGTTGGTATATATTTTCGTTCAGCTTTCTCCAATTTTTAAATTTGCATTTATATAGTCAATTTCCCCACGATGAAGTATTATTCTGGAATGATCGTATGGGCTTACATTGCGGTAGCGATGAAGCGATCGATTTTGATTTCATTGTGAATGCGTTTGCTTCTTCGTCAGATTTTTCACCTACTTCTGAAAACATTGATTCCCATCCATTTTTTGTTTCTATTTCGTCGTATTCATTTTGTATGCCATTCATAGTCTTTCTACCGTTATTGTTTAAAACCAATAATATAAATAAAATATCTTTTTCCGGATTTTCAGGTAGTGTTTCTACAAATTCATGTTTTATTCGACTTAGTCCATCAGCATTGGAATTAAGCTTTCCCGCCTTGTGGATAATTTTATAATCATATTCCTCGAGTCGTATGCGCCATTTCATTAATCTTGAAGTATAATCCTTCAAATTCATCAGCCACACTAAAGGTTTATGATCGGTAATTTTGAAATATCTACCATACACATATGATCTGAATTGTTCGACGGCATATACTACTGCAAGCAATTCTTTCTCATTGGTTGAATAACACGTTTCAGCGGGATTTAGAGTCCGACTAGCAAAACTTATTGGACGGTCCTGCCCTCTTTTGCCTTGTGACAAAACAGCACGCAGAGCGTAGTTACTTGCATGAGTCGTTATGATAAAGGTTCAGTCGAATTCTGGGTATGCAAGTATTGGTGCTGTGATTAGTTTTTGTTTTAATTCTCTAGAAGACTCATCGTAAAACGCGTCCCATACGAAAGGTGTATCCTTCTTTAAGAGTCTGGTAAGGGGGTTTGATAATTTTGCAAAGTTTGGAATGAACCGTCTATAGTAACCAATAAACCCTAGAAAGGATTTTTTGTCTTTTACCTTCTTGGGTTCAGGGTACGTTTTAACAGTATTAATTGTAGAAGCATCGGGAGGAACTCCTTTGTCACTAACAATATGACCCAAGTAAACAATTTCTTTATTTAAAAAATTACATTTATCGGGTTGTAACTTTAATTTATTTTCTTTTAAACGTTCCAATACAGCAATAAGTTTCTTATTATGATCCTTTAGGTCATGTCCATAAATAACAACATCATCCAAATATACGAAGCAATATAAGCCTTGAGAGTCCACTTAATACGGCGTTTATAAGTCTCTGAAAAGTGGCAGGTGCCCCCTTCAGCCTAAATGACATACGCTTATGTTCAAAATGTTCAAATGGTGTGCTGAATGCTGTCTTTGGTTTGTCCTCATAATCCATTTCTATTTGATGGAATCCATTTGAAAGATATTTTGATTTTCCCAGTTGATCCAATATATCTGTTATATTGGGTAGAGGGTAGGCATCTCCAATAGTTAAATCATTTAATCGGCGAAAATCGACTAAAACTCTCCATTTTTTATTACCCTTACAGTCTGGTTTCTTGGGGACGAGTAATAGTGGTGAATTCCATGGACTTTTGCTAGGTCTAATTATATCGTCTTCTAACATTTGATCAATTTGTCTATTTATTTCTTCTCGACTCTGGTAGTCGATAAGGTTTGATATATACTGGCGGTTTATCTTCTAAGGTCGGAATTTTATGGGTACAACTAAAATTATTATGCAACATGTCCTTCAAAATTTGAAATACGTCACGAAGGAAATGCAAATATATACTTAAAAACTCTTCTGCAACATTAAAAAAACTTATAAACATTGTTAAGAGAAAAAAATATATGCGAAGATAAAAGCAAGAAGAAAATTTAATTAACAATTATGTAGTAATTAAGAAAAAAAATTAATGTGTAAAAAAAAGAAAACACCAGAAAAAAAGAATATATAAGTGATTTATTCCTTTTTTGGTCAAAATTATAGTAGAAAAAAAAAGGTGACTTAATACCTTTTTTGATATAAAAAATGTTTATTTTGTCTTTTCAAAGAATATAAAATGATGAAGAATTTAAAATAAAATCATATAAAAATATTGTAATCCAGTAACTTCTGAAAAGAAAGAAAAATTAGAGATATAAATAACCTATATAGTTGAAGTTAAGTTAAAATTTTTAATAAAGCCTCAAAAAAAAATAAGATTATGGAAATCATAACTTAAGACCAAATAAAAGATTTTAATAATCGAGTTTTTTGAACTGCGTCACAGTAAATATATAAGAGTAATCCACTTTTAAGTTATACCACCAAGAGTGGGTTTTCTTATTTTTAAACCAAAAATCAATTTAAAATGATAATGGCATTAAGTAGCATCTAAGAAATTACGAAAAATCGTAATAATACCAACAAAAAAAAATGTATATAGTTATCCTAACGGACCTTGTAAAAAAACGTTAACACTAACATCTGTCAATGACACGAATTTCGTTATCGATATCGGGTTTTGACGTCATGTTTTCTTTGTAATAATTACCTTAAAATTCTTTGTATGACCGTTGATTAAAAAGGAAGAAAGGACTTTGGTTTCGACCATTCTTTCCCTTTTGTTGTGTTTGAGAAATACGAACCAGCAGGTACTTATGCTGGCTTTCAAGCCATTATCATTCGGATAATGAAAGTGTACTCTTCAAGAGTACAAGTACAATTTAATAGAGCACGAATTTTTTTTATTATGGTGAATAACCGCACTCAATAATTATAAGATAATGGCTACGTTTACACCGACAAATTTTTAGGTTACCTAACTAAAAGTTAGGTTTGGGTCAGACGTGTTTACACCGTACTAGACCTAAGTCTAAAACAACGTCATATGTGAACATTTATAGAACTCGGATATCAAGAAATCAGCTGTTATCTGTCAAAAGTTCTTAAGTCGATTTAAATTTAAGGTAAGTCTGCAATTTAAGTGACCTAACCTAAGTTACTTTGGGCGTGTTTACACCGTCATATTTAGGTCGACCTAAGCACTTAAGTCTCTTTTTAAGTCTCGGTGTAAACGTAGCCAATGACTTTAAAATCGTGTTAGATGGAATGATTAGATTGTTTTTGGGCGAATAGGAGACATGGTTTTTTGTGACAACGGCATGTCCTCCAACAATATATCTTTATGTTTGTCGCTGTATAATCTTCTCCGGTAAAGAATTATTGTACATAAAATATAATTCAGGTTCCCGTTAGGGTTAATTTTTTTTACTTTCATCGATTCAATGCCGGGTTCGATTTAAAAAGGCGGGTAAATTTATTTTTCGGTTTCGGTTCCATTTCCAAGCTCTGCATAGCAGTGTAGCAATAACAGGAAAAAGATTGTTGGTAATAATACTGGCGAGTAGTACTTAATTATCTGAATATTTTATTTACAATAGCTGTAACTATGAATCTTACAAATTTAAGTGAATGTGTGGTTTACATTTCTTATGGTATAGAGAATTGAATTGCCATCTCCTTTGCTTATATTCAGAATTTTCGTAAACATAATTTTTTCAGATCTATTCAGGTCTATTGCTTCTTATATTACTATTTACATTTTCAATATTTTATAGTTTGGAAGAAGAACTTGTTCTAGGACTGGATGCTTGATGATTGTTCCAGTTTACCGAGGATTTGCGAAATTTTTTTCAGCCCTTGTAGATATAAACTATTTCAAATCCATATAAATCCATACAAACATTTCAGCTTTGCTAAAATAAGTTGAAAATTGCAATTTTTTTATAGACTATTGTGCCCAAAAACAAGTCGGAATTTTTGTATAAATCAAAAAATCTTTATTTATTCTTCCAAATCAATTTCGTCCCCTTCAACATAATCCCCTAAGCTACAATACACTTCTGCCAACGTTTTTTCAAATTTTTGAAGCATGCTAAAAAGTCCTCCTCAGGTATAGCATCCAATGCGCGTAGCGATTCACGTTTGATCTCTTCAATCGACTCAAAACGATTTCCCCAGAGTGGTCTCTTGAGCTCTGGGAACAGCCAGAAGTCACACGGTGCTAAATCAGGCAAATACGATGGTTGTGGAGCGAGTGGAGTTTTTGGCGAAAAACTCACGCTCTTTTTCGAAAAAATTGAGAAATTTTGGTACCAAACGCGATTTGACTCTTCTGAGGCACAAATGATCCTTCAAAATTGCTTGCACTGATGCAATTGATATTGCAAGCATGCCGGCAAGGTCTCGAATTGTTAATCGACGATTTTCGAGCACCAATTCTTTGATTTTCTTGATGTGTCGATGACGTCGATGGTCGTCCAGAGCGTTCCAAGTCATCAATACGTTCCCTGCCTTCTTTGAAGTCTTTGTACCACTTGTAAACATTTTTCTGTGACATAGTCTCGTCACCGAAGGTCTTTTGTAACATTCGATACATTTCAGCGGCGGCGTTTATTTGCTCAACAAAATTCGACATCGTAAAAATCGCCAAATTCACTTTTCTTTGTTCACAAAACCAAGCGTAAACTAAAAACTAATAATGATATTGACATGTAATTTGTCACAGATGTCACTAACAGTCCTACCAACTTAAAAAAAAATATTAAGCGAAAATATTTACCCGCGTAATTTAAATCGAAAAATTCCGACTAGTTTTTGGCCACAATAGTATATTTGAGTCATTCTGCCATTCTTTTTTGCCCATACCTATCGTTCTGCCAATTTATATGGAATGACATTTATTTATAATTATAAAAAAACTGGGCTTCATCAACTTTATTTTCGAATTTTTTTTCCACTTCAGAGGGTAACTACCCCTAAAGCGACCATCGTTCGCCAGGCAGAATTCTATCAGTAAACAACAATAAAAATTCTGAAATTTTGTTCATAAAATAAGTCAGAAAAATTTGTACCGGCGGAGAGCCAGATTATATCGTTTCAAGCTTCCCAATAATTTCAGCTGAGTGATTTTAACTTACACCTTAACATCATGTAACCGTAAGAATTCGGCATCGAAGTGTTGCCAGAGCAACACTTTGATCAAATAAACACTATTGTCTTGCGGCAGAAAGTGCGATTTATGGTATTGCAAGAAGGTAACTAGAAATTGCACGCCTAGCTGTTTGCACTAGCTAGCTCGTAGGCCGTTACCTTCTACATATGCCGTCACGTACAAATAACTTTTATGCGTGCAGAAAACAAAATTGTTTGGGCTAGCAAGAGGGCTGGAGGTGTGAAAAAAAATGCACACCCTCTCTCATTAGCGGAATGGGTGAAAATGTTTAAAATAAAATAAAAGGCAAATATGTGTGAATAATGTCACGAAGAAAGAAAAGAGATGGCAAGATTAAATAGAGTAGGTTAATTTTTCATTGAAAACCCACGAAATGAAATTCAATTAAAATGACAGACTGATGGACAGAAGATTCTGAAGAGGGGTCCATCTGAAGCAAATTGTTCAATTGGTGTCGGCAGATGTTTTTGCCAACCCCGGGGCCTTTATCCCACGCAAAGGGCTAATCACAACAAACTATACCTTTGTGGATCGCATCCGGCCCTGGAAATACGCTTGAATATTGCGATACCCACAGCCTAAAAGAAAATAAAAAAAAACTGAAAAGAAGAATCCCAGGCCTCCATTATCGTCGGCCGTCACTGCTTAATTTTTAATTTAGCACCTAATTTTCAACCAAATAAAGTCAAAATTCCAGAGGTGCATAACCTAAAATGGAAACCGCACAAAAAATTAAAAAAACCAAAAGCACACGTTTTAAAATTTCAAACCTTGCATCCTTTATCCACGAAAAAAAAACAAACATTGGTTAAATAAAAGGAACTGATTTTAGAAGATGAAAATTTCTCATTGGAAAAAAAAATTAAAAAGAAAAATACTGAAAAAAATTAAAGAGCTGTAGAATGAAAAAGCCAACTAAAGAAATTATACAAAAAAATACCTTCAAAAAAATCTAATTTATATGTTCAGATATACTTACAATAGAATTTGAAATTTTAATTAAAATTGAAAAAAAAAACATAACAAAAAACTTACGGCTGTTATGTCAAGGCCTTAGCGCCACACCCTGTAAGAAAATTATTAACACAATACGAAAGCATTGCGAATTGCCTCGCATAAGTAACGCGATTTTTTAAAAAATTTAATTTATTATTTTAAAATTTTAAAAAAAATTATGTGGGTTTGTTAGTTTTTCTATGTTTTCTTTTGGAGATTTTGTCCGATGTCTTCTTATGTCTGACTTATTGGAATGTGTATAATATGTTGAATTTTGTTTTGATATTTCTCCTTTTATTATTTGTTTATACGTTTTATATGTTTTACTAGCTGTACCCGGCCACGCGTTGCTGTGGCTCAGTCTGATTAAATGGAAAAGAAAAGAAAAAGCGCACATTTCTCGTATATTTAATTTCACAATGCTTGTGGTTACACAACATTTTTTGTTGTTCCATTTTCTGTGCAGATATAGAGATTTTCTCGTTTGCCGACTCTAGAATACGCAACATATAATTGTCCATGTGAGAACCAATCCGTGTCTAGATCTAAAATCCACAATTTTAAAGATTGGCCCTGAGCCTTGTTGGTGGTGATTGCAAACGCCAATCGAATCCGAAATTGCAATCTCTTAAATTGGCATATCCGTTGGAATCATAGGAATGCGAGGAATGAGCACATCTTCACCTTTAAAAGGTCCTGTCAAGATTGTTGCTTCTACGATGTCGCTCATTAATTTTTTTATTGCAAGCCGCGTGCCGTTGCAAGGTTTGGCTGGTTGATATTTCGCAACATGATAATTGTCACACTAACTTTCAAATGCATCACGTGCAGTGCCATCCCCGGCAGATCGGTTGGATAATTAACCGATTCATCTGCTCCTACAACAGTGTCGACGACCTTGTATGTGACCACCTTGCTTTGAATGTCAGACTGAATAATATTGTTAAGTTCGTAGACGTCTTTGTTCTTGGCCGAAAGAATAACTCGTTCACTTAGCCAATCCTGATTTTTGTAATTGGTTTGAACATTGGGAAATACTTTTTCAACCAATTCTTCTTTTGACGTCACGAAATTCCAGAAGTTATTAGGCAATAAAATTCGTCCTGACGTCAGATCAACCTGCACCTTTCAATTGATGCGATTGATGTGAGAATATCTCTGCTGACCGATCGTTTTGCAGCTGGACTCGCATATTTGTAGTTAATTTTAACGTCTTTACGCGTCGCCACAAAGTAGAGTATTTCAGGCAAGCATTTATTTCACCCGCTGGTGTCGATCGAGGAATTACAGGTAATGTTTGCCTGAATTCTCCTGCAAGCAATATTAATGCGTTCCCAAATGGTCTGATATTCGCACGTAAGTCTGGTAATGATCGATGAAGGGCTTCAAGCGATTTTTGTGCGCCATTGTGCATTCATCCCACGCAACAAGTTTTCATTTCTGCAATACTTTCCCTATGTCGGAGGCTTTGCAAATGTTCCATGTGGGATTTTCAATGAATTGAATGTTTAATGGCAATTTCAAAGCGGAATGAGCCGTTCTTCTAGCTGGTCGGAATGTCGCAGCTATTCCGGACGACGCAACAGCTAAGGCTATGTGTTTTTGGGATCGAATTGTGGCCAGACTCAATCTAATTACCAACGTTTTACCAGTTCCTCCTGGCGCATTTAAAAAGAATATTTCTCCAACTCCGTTGTTGACAGTTTGCATTATTTGATCGTAAATGCCCTTTTGCTCAAACGTTAGCTTAGGAATATTTGATTGCACATAGGACACAACATCACGCGTGTAGTAATTTTGTGCACGACCCAATTCTACATCAAACAAAGCAGCAGCAGATCCTTCGGTGATGGCATTCCCAATTGATTGAGAACTCTGTTCGCGATTTCTAAGCACAAATCTTCAATCATTATCAACACTTCGTTGTAGATTTCTGCTGTGAAATCCGTGCTCATATTTGAATTTTCCTTGCATATCCGACGGAAAATATCTTCAGCCATGTGGGTTTTAAATTTCTCCTATAACTCTTTTGCAGATGAAGGAGAGCAGGCGGTCAATAGAATTGCAAACAATGCACAAATTTGATGTGGATGTCACGTGTTGCACGCGCCATTAATGCATACATCCCAGTGTTGGTCGTTCTGCAATAAATTCAGAGCTTGACATACGCTCCGGAAAGTAACATGTGTAGCACAGTTCACAATTCTCAATTGGTGGAAAGCACTCATCTTGATTGGGATGCACGGTGTAGAGTTTGCCAATCGTAGCTTCATTGAATATGCTAGGGATTGCTAATTTACCGTCATCTTATGTTGATCTTCTTCTGTATAAAGGATATCCTGTGGATAAGGATAACTGTGTTGGATACTATCGTGCATGGTTAACTTGGATGCAGTGTACCAAAAGGGCTATGTATCATATTTTTCTTCATGCAAATCCTTACCGACATCGGTATTTCAGCACATATTACATCGTCGATTTCGTTTGAAGTGATTATGTTATACAGCCAGATTAGTATATGTATATAGTGCGTTTGAATCCTCCCTTTGCCATTCCACTGAGTATATCTAGCAGCGCACAGACCCAAACACTTAATGTGTTATCATGAAATCCATCAGCGATTTCAGATTCTGTCTGAAAACAGGTGCTGTGATGTCATGCCTATCCACCGGCGATTGCCCAGGAAGTAAGAGCTTTTGTATTGTAAATCATCCCAAGTTGGAAATTTCATCTACGATTTTGTTAAATTCAGCATTTTCATTTGTAAATGTATTTTTTGGTTTTAGGGTTTCAAAAATATGAGCCTCTACGTATTAAATGTCTTTCGGCTTTGGGATTTCAAAATTTTGCGCCAATTAGTAAAGAGTAAATTATAAATTTAAAATTTAATTTGATGTTTAAACAAACTTGATTTTTGGCATAAACCCTTTTTTTACGTTATGTTTTTTAGCTCGTATTATAATTTTCGGGGGAAAAAATTTTACTTTCACACGTAAGTTTGATATATTTTGAAATGGGCGAATTTTCATTATTGCTGTACAAAAAAAATGTTTTTATAGACTTTATTTAATTATAATTAAATAGAAATGATGTTAATTCATAATTTAGTAAAAAATTTGTTTTTTTGAATCAACTTTGAATCTAGATCGTAGCCCGATACCCCTCGTCTTTTTTTTAATTATAACGAAAACTACCAGTAAGAGTAATTTTTTTGGTGAAACTGGGGGTAATTCTTAAAATTCGTCGAACTTTTTGAGAATTTAGCATTTTCAGTTTTCAATTTTTGTTTTGTTTTAAGGTTTCCAAAAAATGAGGCTCTACGCATGAAATGGCTTTCGGCTATGGGTTTACAAAATTGTTTGCCAATTAGTAGAGATATAATTTGTTCGTTATATTTCAATAAACAGGATCTAAAGCGAATAATTTAATTTTGTACGCTTAACAGAAACTTGCTTTTTGGAATAAATAATGCAAACATTTCTCGCAATTGCGATGTTCCAGAATACATGAGCATTAAGCCCATTTACGGTGTTGCCCCTCCGAATTAATATTTTGAACGCCGCCACTTCGCCCCTCTGTATTTTTTTATAATGTAAGCTTATGATTTGGTATTATACTATATTGATGTATGCGCGTGTGAGGAAGAGTAATCACGTTTTTTTGTTGGAAGCCGATGATTTATTACATGCTTGTGGCTTTGTGTTAGTGATATAATTTATTAAATCAATTATTACTTGGCTCAGGTATAACATAAGTAAATAAAAAGTATATAAGAACCTGCTCATATTCCTAGGGAATGTTCTATAAAAAGTTCAAGCCAATCCATCAAGGAATTTGGGAGATTATCGATTTTGTACAAACGTACAGATACAATTTTATTTATATAGATATTATATTTATTGTACTTGTATGTGATATTCGAGTTTTTTAAAATTTTATATTATATGTTTTATATTTCTAAATTCATTTATATGTTTGGTTTTATTTTACAATTCTAGGTTTTGATTCAGTTTAGAGTTTGTGTACGTCTTTTAAAATTAAATAGCTATATGTTTTGTTTCAATTTGAATGGTGGTTTTTAAGGAAGACCGTGCGACCATTGTAACGAAGTTTGAGTGTGAAATTTCGGCTACTAAAACCGCGGAAACTTATCAAATCTCACCGTAGAGTATTTATCTGCTATTAAAGAAAAAGACAGAGTTAGAAACACTTGAAAAGATCAATAGAATTTGCAGAAATAGAGTCACAAGTGACCACAAAGACAGGCGTCTTGTCGGTTTTATTCAGAAAACTCGTCTATTGCTCCATATAAAGGAGCAGTAATTTCAAATTAGATAGCTGCAAGAAACATAAGTAAATGGACCACACCTAGAAAATGCACCAAAACCCTATTAAAGACCTACGTTACCCGAAATATGCCATACACTTCTGTCGCAAACAAAGTAAATCGCGTCAGCTTTCTCGGAGGCTATATTGACAAGGCTGTGGTGTTTTTGAGGAAGCAGAGATTTTACCAGAGTATCCATGGAGTATGAAAGAACTCTTAGCAGTCCATAATACGTTCGTCCAAAGCACCACAGCCTTGTCAATATAGCGTCCGAGAAAGCTGACGCGATTTACTTTGTTTGCGACAGAAATGTATGGCATATTTCGGGTAACGTAGGTCTTTAATACGGTTTAAAACCTTGGGCCAAAGAATTCTCTGACCCTCATATTACTAAAGCTCTTTATACAACACTGGTTACACCACTGCTTGAGTATGCATGTCAGGTTTGGTCTCCCTATTACCAAGTGCAGATAAATAGGGTAGAATCAGTTCAACGCAGATTTCTTCCATGGAATGATCCTTTTCTATTAACCCCGTACGCAGATAGACTAAAGTTGATCGGACTGTATTCTCTTGAAATGAGGCGTCATGTGGCAGATGTTGTGTTTGTTCACCAAATTTTTAATGGGCTTATAGACGCCCCATTCCTATTAGACAAAATGCATTTAAATATTAATACACGTTCTTTGAGATCTGTTGAGCTATTTAAAATAATCATAGGACTGATCACGGAAGAAATGAACCGGTTTCCCGAATGTTGCGGGCGGTTAATAATAATGCTAATAACTTTAATTTTAGTATAAGTAAATTTAATCTAAAAAAAATTTTATATCGATAACATTTTGTTCTGATTATATATTTTTTTCCCCATTGTCGCTTGAGTTAAGCAAAGCAAAAAAAAAAAAAATAAAAAAAAAATAAAAAAAAAACTTAGATCTGATTAGTTTTTGGGCCATATTCAAATATTTCAACTTCAAACAATAGAAAATAGTTCTATAGAAAATTTACGGCATATTGCAGGCAGTATGTATGCTCACATGCGATCACTTTTAACTATTACTAGCAAAGAACAAATAGCGGATGGTTTACTGGTTTACTTCCTTGCTTCTAAACTTGATACTTCTACTCAAACTTTGTGGGAAGAAGAAGTAAATCAGTATACATCAAGGGCAACTACTGATACGGAAGAACATATAGTTGGACCTCCTACATGGTTGGAATTTTCAAATTTTATAGAAAAACGGTGTCAGACTTTAGAACTGATTGACACCTGT
Source organism: Xylophagus ater (assembly GCA_963422695.1). NCBI lineage: Eukaryota > Metazoa > Arthropoda > Insecta > Diptera > Xylophagidae > Xylophagus > Xylophagus ater. The sequence continues at coordinate 23,117 of CAUJSI010000005.1, forward strand.
CATCGTCAAACTGTCAATCAATTTCAAATAGTCAAGCAAAGCAATAAGAAACACAATTCAAAACAATCATCATTCGCATCTACTGTTGAAGCTGCGAAAAGTTGTATATTTTGCGGAAAAAATCAACATTCACCATTCCATTGCCAAAGCTTCACTCTACTGTCGCCTAAGGCTAGATATCGAGAAATTAAAAGATTAAATTTGTGCCTTAACTGTTTGAAACCAGGTCATTCGATTAAGAGTTGTATCTCTAAAAATTGTCATCATTGCGACAAAAGGCATCATAGTCATCTTCACTTGAACTTAACATCAGCTACATCGTCATCATCTTTACATCAAGCAACTTATCGAATAGTTCGCCCACCGAATGTATATCAACCACGAGTACGTCAATAGTGAATACATTGATCCAATCCGATCAAATCAATCGGCAACATAACTCAAATACCATGAACACATCGGTTTTGACGACATTGTCACACCAACAAGCTGAAGTTTTATTATCAACAGGAATAATTGAAGTCAAAAATTGTGCTGGAAGTTATATACCACGTAGAGCGTTACTTGACAGCGGCTCTCAACTCAAGTTTATTTCGGAAAGACTAGTACAAATGATAGGCCTTCGCAAAACTAAACTAAATTGTTCATTTAATGGTATCAACAATATTTCAACTAACGCCACTAGCATGGTTACACTATGCGCCAAATCTCGTCACACAGAATGGTAAACAATTATGGATGCACTAGTTATCGCAAACAAAACTAGCTTTCAACCACAGAATCGTTACTCACCGTGCCGTTTTAATATTCCTGATAATATTGAATTAGCAGATCCGACCTTTAATATACCACAGCGGGTCGATATACTTATTGGTGCTTCTCATTTCTTCGCTCTTCTTTTTGTTGGTCAAATCAAGTTAGGATCAGATCAACTTAGTTTACAAAAAACATTACTATGTTGGATAACTAGTGGGATTGTCTCACAATCACCCAACATATCCTGTTCTATGTCAGCTACTTCAATAAGTAATAATCAAGATCATTGTATTGAATCCATAGATGAAATTATGCAGTCGTTTTGGAAAATTGAACACTATAAAGCTGCACTCTCAAAATTCTCTGCTGAAGACCAAGCTTGTGAGGATCACTTTTTTCAAACCCATAATAGAAATAATTGTGGCCGATATGTTGTGAAATTGCCTTTTAAAAGGTCACCAGCTATACTTGGAACGTCGTTGGAGGTAGCACAGAAACGATTTTTTAACTTAGAAAAGAAATTTGATAAAAATAGATCCTTGCAAAGGGATTGTTCTGCATTTCTTCATGAATATCTAGCAATGCAGCATATGAAGGAAGTTCCTGAAACGATGGTTAAATTAATTCAACATAAGTACTTCCTACCTCATCATCCGGTCATTAATGAAAATAGCTCATCCACCAAACTTCGTGTTGTGTTTGATGGTTCATCAAAATCTAGTACTGGTTTTTCAATTAATGACTGTTTACTGGTCGGTCCAACCATTCAAAATGATATTTTCACGATTTTGTTCCGATTTCCACTACATCGGTATGTTTTAACTGCTGACATTGTCAAAATGTACCGACAATTCAACGTTGCTGCTGATGATAGTAATTTTCAATTTATTTTGTGGAGAAACTCCACATGTGAGGACATGAAATTCTATCGATTACGAACCGTAACGTATGGGACTGCTTCTGCTTCATTTTTGGCAATCAGAAGCCTGGTACAATTAGCAATTGATGAACAACATGAACATCCAGTTGCTTCAAAAATTGCCCAGAGGGATTTCTATGTAGACAATCTTATGACTGCGGCAGATACTATAGAAGAATTGATACACATTAAATTGGAAGAATTGTTATTGCTTCAAAAGGGCTGCCTTCCACTCAGAAAATGGTGTTCCAATTCAGAAAAAGTCATTGCTAACGTAGCACAAGAAGATAGAGAAAAGTATATGGAAATTGATTGTAACGCTTTAGTCAAAACTTTAGGTATGATATGGAATCCTAAATCAGATGCCTTTCTTTATTCCTATTTTGATAATAGCAAGACAGATGGAGTCACAAAGCGAAATGTTCTGTCTCAAATTGGAAAATTTTTAGATCCACTTGGCCTAATAAGTCCACTAGTTTTATCAGCAAATATATTCTTGCAACAGTTGTGGAAATTGAAATTACATTGGGATGAAAGTTTGCCTCAACATTTATCAACTTATTCGAATTCATTTGTAACAGATCTGCATTACTTAAAGGAGGTGGTGATTAAAAGGTATGTAAACGAGTCGCAAGCGGTTTCAACTGAAATTCATGCTGTCTGTGATGCAAGTGAGAAGGCATATGGAGCATGCATTTATTTGCGTACTATTAGTGTCAATAAAAAGGTTATGGTCTCGTTGCTTTGCGCCAAATGAAGACTATCACCACTGCGGAAAATATCATTACCCCGTCTTGAACTCAGTGGCGCACTACTATTAGCAGAATTATTGCATCGCATTACTGCAATTTTTGAAGGCAAAGAACTGAAAGTATATTGCTGGACAAATTCAACAATAGTTCCTTCTTGGTTAAGCTCTGAGTCATACTTGTTTAAATCATTCATAGCCAATAGGACCACAAAAATTCAAGAATTAACATCAGATTGTATATGGAATCACGTGCCCACACATCAGATTCCGGCTGATATTGTTTCTCGTGGAGCAACTGCTAAAGAATTATCAAATTCATCGCTATGGTTTTCTGGTCCAGCCTTTCTTCACTTATCAGAAAATCCTTGGCCGGCATCATATAAAAATGCAATTCAAGATTTGCCGGAAATGAAATCACAACTGTTTTCGTGTTTGGCCTCATCAAACAAAATAGATTTAATCGCAATTAACAAATTTGTCGCAGATTTATTCAACATAAAATAGAAAGAAATTCTGGACGTATATCGACAATCGAACTCGACTTTGCTCTGAAATCTATTATTAGAAATATACAAAAGGTGCATTTTGCAAAGGATTATTCGAAACTATAAGCAGATCAACAAATTCCTCGTGACAGTCGACTTGCCAACTTAAATTCCTTTTTAGATAATGATGGAACAATTCGAGTTGGCGGCCGGATCAAATATTCGAAACTTATTTATGACGCCAAACATCAGATGGTGCTTCCTCAGAAGCACCCATTCGTTGATCCTCTCATTTCACACCATCACATTAAGTATCATCACTGTGCATGTCAAACTTTACTTAACATTCTTAAACAACGCTTCTGGATTTTATCAGGAAGGTACGCAATCAGCAAGATTATAAGGAAATGTCTTATTTGTATACGAACACGTCCAATTCTACAGTTTCAAATAATGGGAAACTTGCCACCTGATCGAGTTATTCCATTACATCCATTTTCGACTACTGGCATAGATTTTTGTGGAGCCTTTTTCATTCGTTCAAAAGATAGAAATAGACCACCATCCAAAGCATATGTAGCAATCTTCATCTGCTTTACAACTAAAGCTTCGCATTTGGAATTTGTTCCAAATTTATCAACAAATGCTTTCATATCCGCTTTGAAGCGTTTTATCGCAAGAAGAGGTAAACCTTCAAAAATATATTCCGATAACGCTACTAATTTTGTGGGCGCTAAGAATGAGCTCATCGAACTTCATAAATTATTCCTATCATCAAATCACCTTGATATGGTCAAAAATGTTTGTTTACCAGACTCAATTGATTGGGTTTTCGTACCACCACGTTCACCCCACTTTGGTGGTTTATGGGAGTCGGCAGTAAAAGTTGCTAAACACCATCCGGTTAGAGTTATCGTCAATTCGTCTCTTTTTTATGATGATATGCCTACATTGATCACACAAGTAGAAGCAATTATGAATTCTAGGCCTCTGTCGCCTATGTCAAATGACCCAAATGATCTGCAACCGCTCACAGCTGGTCATTTTCTTATTGGTCGTGCCATTACTAGCATCAATGAACCGAGTTTTACTGAGGTCAAACTAACTAGGCTGATCGATTTCAAAAAATTTCGTATCTGGAGCAAATCTTTTGGAAGCGATGGCATCATGAAATCTTAAACACAATTCAACTTCGTAATTGGAAATTGACACACCCCAACGTTACGATTGGTGAGCTTGTACTGTTATCTGATGTTAATGTTTCATCCTTAAGATGGCCAATGGGAGAATTATAGAAACGTATCCTGGTAAAGATGGCATAGTACGCGTAGTTATGGTGAAGACTAGCAAAGAAAACTATAAAAGGGACATTACTAACATCTGTAGACTACCATTGGAACTTGGAAACAACAAACATCAAAACATAGAAAAGTAGAATTTTCAAGGTGGCCGGTTTGTTAAGAACTTGGCATACTATATAATTACTTTGTCATGTAAATTTTACTACTGTAAAAATGTCTTTTTTTTTTTTTTTTGTCTAGTTTGTCTTTTTTCCTAATTATGTTTTGTTTTCAATAGAAATTAAATCATTGTAGTAGTTTTGTTTCAATAAAAAGGTTCAATACTAAATACCTTTTTTCTCTTCAAATTTGCGATAATAAGAAATCCTTAAAAAATATTAAGAATCCATCAAGGGTGTCAGGAAGCACTTTTTAATTTCTGCGGCATGTATGCAATAGGTTTTTCGTTTCCTTCATGATCACATTGCAACAATACACTACCGACTCCAGTTTTGCACGCATCACATTGAATGACGAAAGGCTTACTGAAGTCGGCGTTCGCCAATACGAGTGCCGAAGTTAAAGAGGATTTTGACTACTCGAATGCAGCTTGTGTTTCGGGGGTCCAACTGTATTTAGCAATCGGTCACCGGGGACGGCAAACTAGCACAGTTGGCTATAAACCTTCTATACCAGCCTGTCATTCCTAGAAACCTTCTGACCTGCTTCGCTGTCTTGGGTGAAGGAAACTGACTTATCGTGGATAACTTGTCGGGATCAGTTTTAATCACTGATTTCCGACAATATATCCGAAATACCGAAATTCCTTGAAGCAGAATTTGCTCTTTTCAATATTGATTGTAAGTCCAGCTGCCATAAACAACTAGCTAGGGTGGACAATAATTCTAGATGGTTGTTAAAATCTTCCGACACAACCAATAAATCTTTGAGATAAACGAAGATTCTATCTTTTAACTGGGTTGGTATAACATTATTCATCACATCCGCTGGAGAGTGTTGAAGAAACCAAAGGTTATTACCGTAAATTGATATAGTGGGCGACCAGGAACATTGAAGGTGGTTTTGCCCCTACTCCGTTCCTCCAAAGGTATTTGCCAAAAGGCGTCCTTTAAATCAATACTGGAAATGTATTTTGTTTGGGTTAGTCGGCTAAGTAGACCATCGATGTGAGGCAGGGGGAGGGATAAGCGTTCATCATTTCCTGTATTGCTGGAGAAACTGGGTAGTGTCGCTGTTTATCCGGCTCAGCGTTACCTAGAGCAATTGTATGCCTTTCAAGGTTAGTTTTACCAAGTCCTAATTTATTAAAAGATGGAAATCGCATCTTAATTAATTCGAGTTTCCTCTGTTGTTCGGGTTCGAGGATATGTATTCTGGGATCAGCAATGGGTATTTCAAAAATCACGTCTACCGAAACGAATATTTGGGGAGCCAAGTCAAAGTCTTTCCAACAATCCACACCTAGATATAATACTTGCACCAGGCCTGCCACAACGAAAAGTTCGACTTGTCTTGTTACCTTTTTGTACGTAATGGGCAACAAAACATATCCTAGGACAGATTAAGAAGCACCGTCGGCTATTCTGGCTTCAGAGCTCTGTCCTAATAACTGTAAGCTTTTCTGTTCAAGGGACCGTACGGCCCCAGCCCCAAGGCATGAAATGCTAGCGTCACTGTCTAGGAGGCTAAGCAGTTGCTCACCAGTAATTTCTACCCGAGCGTAAGGTTGAATGTCATCCTTATTTAGTCTAGACGTCCTATGTCCTTTCGGAATTGTCTACCTCGTCGTGTCCTTGCATAACAGCGGATTATATGATTGGACGTGGTGTAAATTTCTGAATTGGTCCCAAATATTCTCTTTCGCGCTTCAGCGTATTCGATCTTACGCCGATGTAGTGATTTTAGCGGCGTTTCGAGTTTTCGCCAAAATATAGGGTCCTTTCAGTTTTGTGGTCAAGATGGTGATTGAAGACGGTGACAGATCGGAATTAATTATCAAGGTTGGTACTGATCCGGATGTTTCGATTGCCTTCGAGGGTTCCCGGAGAATGCTCGGTGCCCAATAAGGCTTTCCGAAATGCATTTTGGATATTTCGGCGAAACTACATTTTTTTCACTTCGCAACAACTGCCAATACCACTTTTCGGCTTTGCCGGTAAGTAAGGAATGAAATTGAGCACAGACTGTGCGCCACGAAATTCCGCTTTAGTATTTCAGGGTGTCGATTCGGAACACAAAATCGTCCACTGTCATGTCGGTTGCGAATCCACTGAATTTAATGCCCCATTTATCCAATCAGGAGGGGGCAAGGTGAAAGTTGGTTTATCACCAGGGAAGTGTTCCAACCTCTCAGTGTGCAAGTGCCTTGCATCGGTAAGAAAGCTTTGCCGATGTGGAACATCATTTCTCGCCTTACCCGTTGGACCTTAAAATGAACAAGGAAGCTGCCAGGTTATTTGAGCTTGAGCAGGGAAAAAAGGACACTGATAAGAAGACTGCTTATCAGCACGCTAGGATTCGTCTACGGTCTGCCAATAGGAAGGTCCAGAAGTACGGTGCGATGAATCCCAGTGTGCTCTTCCTCTGGAAGAAAGAGCAGTACGGAAGTGCCAAATTGGTAGCTGAAGATGCTAGCTTGAAGAGCTTTCTTTCCAGTCATCAGACTAAGGTAATGGAGAAAGAAGCTGCTCCTCGGGAACCCATTGCGGGATTATCAAACGAGGAGGGTTTCATAACGGTTAAGTCAAAACGTAACCGTTTTCTGAGCAAACGTGACAGGTTGGGGGTGACGTCACCCAGGGCGAAGCGAAAAAGCGTAGACAAAAGGTATCTACAGCGACACGCAACCGGCCTGTGAATGCAGAGCAGGAAACCTGGATTAACAACAGGAAACAATTATCAGGACTAAAGGTAAGAGACTTTACTCTTTTGCACAAAAAATCAGAAGGGAAGGTCAGAACTTGTATCCTACTGAAAGATACAGTTAAAACTTTGGGAAAATTACCGCTCGCAAGATATTACAGCAGTGGTATGCGAATTGAAGCAGCAGAACGGGAAACCCATGTGCCTGGTTTCGGCATACCTACCTTACGATGGACAGATGGCGGACTTGCTACCAGCAAGTTTAAGGCAGCTGGTTGCACGGAATACGTGGGAGGTGGTTATCGGATGTGATGCCAATGCTCACCATACACAATGGGGAAGTAAGGACACCAATGAAAGAGGCATGGTACTACTTGATTTTATTATATTATCAAATTTAGCAATCTGTAACGTAGGGAGTGTTCCAACTTTCGTAGTTAAAAATAGGCAGAAAGTTTTAGACATTAGCTTAACTAACACTTCAGTATGAAATAGAAAGATGGAGGGTCCCGCAGGAGCCCTCCTTCTCTGTTTACAAGTGGATCTTGTTCCAGCTTAAGACTCGAATAGATACGAGAGAACTCTTTAAAAACACTAGAAAAACTGACTGGGATGGCTTTGCGTACTCATTGAGCAATAGGCTCAAGGAGCCTCCTAAGTCAATGAAGTGCAGAAATGATGTGGACAGAGCAGTTAACTACTTTAACCGTGAAGTAATTAAAGCTTTCGATAAATCGTTCCCAATATCTAGACCGCCTCGAAGCCAAAAACCTATCTGGTGGAACAAAGATATTACGGTTGTGAGAAAAAAAATCGGGAAACCCTATAACAAAGCGAGGTAGAGTAACCTTGGAGAAGACTCGGAACTATATAAAACAAATAAACGGGAATTCCAATACATCATCAAAAAGCCTAAGACTCTCCTGGAGAACGTATTGCGATGACATCACGGAAACTAGCGAAGCTTCAAGACTAAGGAAAACACTGTCGCAGGAGGATAGCGTCCCCAGTTTTATCAAAAGGGGGGACCGGTCATGGGTGGAAGCCAGTTGAGAGATTTTAGAGTCCTTAATAGCCACTCACTTTGCAGGAAGTTTGGAACGGAAGGAAGAGGAATTTCTGGCAGTGCCGAAGCTCAATTGGCGGATGATTCACTCCATCACAAGTAGTAATAAGCTTACTTGGGCAGTCGAATCTTTCATGCCATACAAATCTCCAGGACCTGATGGTATCAGACCAATAATGGTGCAAAAAGCACCAGAAGGTGAAGAAAGATGGCTTAAGACAATTTTCAGAAGTTGTCTACTGATGGCATATGTGCCTACGATGTCGAAAGAAACTAAGGTAATCTTCCTACCAAAAGCAGGAAAAATTATTCACACAAGGACTTCAGACCTATCAGCCTATATTCCTTTCTTCTGAAGATATTGGAAAGGTTGGAGATATATGCGGAAGGGCTTTATCGAATTCACATGCATACCTCAAACATACGTCCAAGGAAATGGCTTTGCACGAAGTCATTAGTAAGATAGAGGATAGCATCAGCAATACGGAATATGCTCTTGTAGCTCTCCTGGACATCATAGGAGCGTTCAACAATGTCAAAAGGGAAGCCATCATAAATGTGGAAGAGGGAATTACTGATTGAATCAACATGCTACTGCGCTGTAGATATATTAATGCAGCATACGGGGACAGTGAAGCAAGGTAGATTGTATCCAGAGGAACAACACAGGGAGGAGTATTATCTCCATTCCTCTGGATTCTAGTGGTTGATGGGATTCTTAAAAAACTCTGTAATAGTGGGATCTCAGTGATAGCATACGCTGATGATCTTGCACTAATTGCTAGAGGAAAATTTCCGGACACCATTAGCTAATTATTGGAAGCTGCTCTCAACAGGCTCAGCAAATGGGCCTGCTACAATGGTCTTAACATCAATCCACGTAAGACGGAATTAGTGCTCTTCACCACAATGTATAAGGTACCCCAGTTCAGGCTTGATGGAGTCACCTTAAATATCTCTGAGGAAGTCAAATTCTTAGAAATTTGGCTGGACCAATAGCTAGCTGTGGGAATCAATATAGTAAACAGAGTAAAGAAAGCTTACAATGCTCTGTACGTATGCAAAAAGGTTATAGGTAGAAATTGGGGGCTAAAGCCTAGCATAATGCTATTGCTGTATAGCGCGGTGGCGAGGCCAATTCTAGCATATGGGGCGCTAGTTTGGTGGGAGGCCACCAACAAAAAACATATACCAGGGAAATTCACCAGGGTTGCTAATTATACGGACTGATCTAAAACAGATTACGGCGTAGGTGCGGATGCATGTAAGATTATGCTGGGTTCCAGCCCATTGCGGAATCGAGGGAAATGAATCGGCAGACAGATTGGCAAAGAAAGGCACAGAAGGTTCAGAAAACGAAATCACTGATGTACTACCTTCCCTCTTTGCGTTTAAAGCACGTATGAAGGATAAAATTCTCAGGGAAGCTAACACACGCTGGTTCAATCTTAGTGGACATGAAGTGTCAAATGTTTGTGGTCTAAATTGAATCAGAGGAAGTCGAGTCTCATAATAGGCTGGAATAGGAATCATCTACGACCAATCATTAGGACACTAACGGGACATTGTCTGTTAAGAAAGCACACCAAAAAAATGAGATTGGTGCAAACAGATCTCTGTCGCTATTGTGCAGACATAGGAGTGGCTGAAGACATCAAGCACATTTTATGCGAATGCTCAGCTCTCTTTTGAGTTTGTATCAATTTTTTGTGCAACCATTTCTTCGGGAATTTAGGAATGCTTCAAGATGCTGATACGAGCAAGCCAATGAAATTTTGCAGGAAAATTAAATGCATTGAAGAGGAATAGGTTTCCCAATAGGGTAACTCTTGGTCCCGTAGGGATCAGAATGGGCCCATCAGGTGCCTGGTGTTGTACACAGTAACACTACTCTACCTACCTACCTACGTATCCAGTCGGAAATCTGGATAATGGGTCGCCGTATTGACGATTCGAACCTAAGGTCTTCTGGTCTTTGACCATAATCATATTGGGGGTTATATCCAGTCGGATCTAATCTAAGCGGAGCACAATTAGGTTCCGGGTCATTATTTAATTTTCGCAAATTTATTTCCGAATGGCCATTTCTCTTTCCGTAAAATTTCTGCGACAATTTCTACTATTTGGTCCAGACTTGGCACTGACACGGGCAAGTCTGTAACACTCGTCTTATTAGGTAATTTGGGCAATTCGTAATTTATTGACGTAGCACCTAATTTAGAGATCGGGTCAATGAGATTTGTGGTCTATTTGAGACGACTCCGCGGATGAGGTGGAGTGCGTGGCGATCGCTGCCCTTTGGGTGGTCATCCATATACATTATGATCCTTAATATCCGCAGGGTCTTTTCCAGATGAGTCTGGTGTTGACCGTCTATTGTAAGGTCTATTTTCAGATTTTGCACCATTAGACGAATCGGCCATCGTTATCTTTACACGGAAATTGCGTACACAAAACAAAATGACAAAGCAAAAACAATAAAAAAATAAAAAATAAAACAAACAAAATGCTAACCTAAGAGAAAGAAAGTGAAAAAACCCACAATAAAGAATTTATAATAAAAAAAATTAATATATTGATATTTATTTAATCTCTTAATAATTTATTTTTATTTTTATTTAATATTATTTATTTACATTTACTTTTATTTATTAGTATTTATTTAAATTTATTAAAATTTATTTATATTTATTAATATTGATTCAAGCAAACTTAATTTTTGGTTATCTAAGAACTTCAATAAATGGAGCTAACTAGCCCCAAAGTTCAAATACTTCGAAATAAATCACACAATCGAATTTCAAAAAAAATGAAATCTTTCGAATCTAGTCCAAATTAATTCGTACGCGCAAAAAAATTTTTATCAAATCAAAATTGGATATTGCCTAAATAGAGTGCATGGGCGTATGACGGACGAGACTAACAGCGACGCAAGAAAATTCAACAAAATCTTAATTGAAACAATTTGGTTCGAATTTGTGATATTTGGCGGTGATGGTGAAAAAAAACTATTTCAATTTCAGCTAAATTCGGGTGAACACTATTTGCTTAAGTGAATGACTTTTGCAATGTGCACCCTGCCGAAAATACAAAAGATTTTATAGAGTATGTTAATTTTTCATTGAAAACCCACGAAACGGAATTCAATTAAAATGACAGACTGCTGGACAGTAGATTCTGAAGTGGGTTCATCCGAAGCAAATTGTTCAATTGGTGTCGGCAGATGTTTTTGCCAACACCGGTGACTTTATCCCACCCAAAGGGCTAATCACAACAAACTATACCTTTGTGGATCGCATCCGGCCCTGGAAATACGCCTGAAGATTGCGATACCCACAACATAAAAGAAAATAAAAAAAACTGAAAAGAAGTTTCCCAGGCCTCCATTATCGTCGGCCGTCACTGCTTAACTTTTAATTTAGCACCGCATTTTCAACAAAATAAGGCCAAAATTCCAGAGGTGCAAAACCTAAAACGGAAACCGCACAAAAAATCAAAAAAATCAAAAGCACCAGTTTTAAAATTTCAAACTTTACTTCCTTTATTGACGAAAAAAAACAAACATTGGTTAAATAAAAGGAACTGATTTTAGAAGATGAAAATTTCTCATTGGAAAAAAAATTAAAAAGAAAAATACTGAAAAAATTTAAAGAGCTGTAGAATGGAAAAGCCAACTAAAGAAATTATACAAAAAAAAAAAACCTTTAGAAAAATCTAATTTATATGTTCAGATATATTTATAATAGAATTTGAACTTTTAATTAAAATTGAGAAAAGAATATAAAAAAAAACTTACGGCTGTTAAGGTCTTAACGCCACACCCTGTAAAAAAAATTATTAACGCGATAGGAAAGCTTTACGAATTGCCTCGCATAAATAACGCGATTTTTTAAAAAATTTAATTTATTATATTAAAATTTAAAAAAAAAATTATGTGGGTTTTTTATGTTTTTTTCTGTAGATTTTGTCCGATGTCTTCTTATGTCCGGCTTAGTGGAATGTGTATAATATGTTGAATTTTGTTTTGATGTTACTCCTTTTATTATTTATTTATACGTTTTATATATTTTATGTTATATTTATTGTATGTGATATTCGAGTTTTTTTAAATTTTATTTTATACTAGCTGTACCCGGCCACGCGTTGCTGTGGCTCAATCTGATTAAATGCAAAAGAGAAAGCGCACGTTTCTAATATGCTTAATTTCAATGTGTTTGTGGGTATAGAATATTTTTTGTTGTTCCATTCTCTATGCTGACTGTGCCGACTCTAGAACACTCAACATATAATTGTCCATGTGATAAGTAATCCGTGTCTAGATATAAACAACACAAATAAAACATGAAAAATGGCAAACTACCTATTAGTTAGCAATTAATACGTAATAGCATAATAAAAAATATCCTTAACTGTAGGAATTCAGCATAATAATATTTTAAAAACAACAGTAACTCTAAAATGTCATTGGTTGCTTAGAGGAAAGATTGTAATCCGATTTGAAAAGTTTTCAATAGTGAATAATATTCCGAGCGCAATTTTATTTATATAACATATTTTTAAAAAATAAACAAACAAAAAATGTATAAAGTTAAGTATTGTTAAAAGAAAGCTGAAAGAGCGTTTTGAAAAAAAAAATAGATGTGCTCGTGTTTAAAAAAATAACAACTTTGATATTAGTGTAAGCAAAATACAAAATAAGATTGAAAATTTAAATAAAAACGAAGTGAAACCATGCCAAAGGTAAAAAGAAAGTGAATTATAACATTTGCAAACATCCTAAAAAAGTGATATTTTAATGAAATAGTGGTCGAAAAATTACCAAACAGATTTGTCACAAGGTCACTTACAATGAAACCCGAAAACAATTCCAAACTGGATACCCAAATCATTTATAACTTATTGCAAAAGAAATCAATTATATTAATATATTAATAATAAGGGATACCTTTTGTCAAAAATATTAGCAGTGGTGGTAACGACGCTTTCGTCAAAATAACTGCATACTGTCCCTGTCGCCATCCCATCTCCGTTTCGTTAACATCGGTAGGTAGGTAGAGTAGGGGTACTACGTACAACACCAGGCACCTTGTGGGCCCATTTTGATCCCTACGAGACCAAGAATTACCCTATCGGGAGACCTATTCCTCTTCAAAGCATTTTATTTTCCTACAAAACTTCATTAGACTGCTCATGTTAGTCGCTAGAAGCATCCATAAATTCCCGAAGAAATGGTTGCCCAAAAAGTTGTTACGAGCTCGAGAGAGAGCTGAGCATTCGCATGAAATTTGTTTGAGGTCTTCAGCCACTCGCATGTCTCCACAATATCGACAGAGGTCGTTTTGCACCAAGCCCAGTCTTTTAGCGTACTTCCTTAACAGACAATGTCCCGTTAGTATCCTAATGATTGTTCGCGGATGATTTCTACTCCAGTCTATTATGAGACTCAACTTCCTCCGATTCATTTTCGGCTACAAACTTTTGACATTTCGTGCCCACTAAGATTGCACCAGCGTGTGTTAGCTTCCCTGAAAATTGTATCCTTGTTTTAAACGACAGCTATTGACTAGTCCCGGATTTACAGCTGCCGAACTAAGCGCGTTCATGACTGCCTTGCTGTCTGAGTAGATCGAGATATCCCTGGAGGATATCTTCTCCAGACTAGATGTTTCTACAGCCTTCTGAATTGCCAATAATTCTGACTGGAAGACGTTGCATTCCAGCGGAAGTCTGAAAGATTTCTCTATGCTAAGATCTTCCGAGAATGCATCCGAGCCTACGCCGTAATCTGTTTTAGATCCGTCCGTATAAATAGCAATTTCGCCTTCTATAGGGACCTTGTTGTCATACCAGTCTGTTTTGTCCGGGTATGACATCTTGTAAGGGGTATCAAAGTCCAATATTTCCATTATGGTGTCCGTTGTCGCCTTGTTACCACCACCTAGTGTCCAGTTAAGGATCTTTCCATGACCTTTATCCAGTCTCTTGAGAAACCCATGGTTTCTTAGCCTCAGAGCACTGTCACCCGCCGCTTGTTTAATCTACAAGTAGATTGGCAACAAATGCAAAATAGTTTCCACGGCTGCCGTTGGTGTTGTTCGAAGCGCTCCGCTCGCTCTAATACAAGCAGACCGTTGAACCCTGGTGAATTTCCCTGGTATATGTTTTTTGTTAGTGGCCTCCCACCAAACTAGTGCCCCATATGTTAGAATTGGCCTCGTCACCGCGGTATACAGCAATAGCATTATGCTAGGCTTTAGCCCCCAATTTCTACCTATAACCTTTTTGCATACGTACAGAGCATTTAAAGCTTTCTTTACTCTGTTTACTATATTGATTACCACAGCTAGCTATTGGTCCAGCCAAAGTTCTAAGAATTTGACTTCCTCAGAGATATTTAAGGTGACTCCATCAAGCCTGAAGTGGGGTACCTTATACATTGTGGTGAAGAGCACTAATTCCGTCTTACGTGGATTGATGTTAAGACCATTGTAGCAGGCCCATTTGCTGAGCCTGTTGAGAGCAGCAATAATTAGCTAATGGTGTCCGGAAATTTTCCTCTAGCAATTAGTGCAAGATCATCAGCGTATGCTATCACTGAGATCCCACTATTACAGAGTTTCTTAAGAATCCCATCAACCACTAGAATCCAGAGGAATGGAGATAATACTCTCCCTGAGGTGTTCCGCTGGATACTCTCATCATTGCTTCACTGTCCCCGTAAGCTGCATTAATAAATCTATTGTGCAGTGGCATGTTGATCTAATCGGTAATTCCTCCTTCCATGTTTGCGTCTTCTAGTGCGCTTATGATGGCTTCCCTTTTAACGTTATTGAACGCTCCTTCGATGTCCAGGAAAGGTACAATACAAGAGCAATGTTTGTTTATTAAGTTTGATGCATTTTGTATTAAAATGGGCGAATTTTCATTATTGCTGTACAAAAAAAAGTTTTTATAGGCTTTATTTAATTATAATTAATCAAGCAGAAATAATGTTAATTCATAATTTAGTAAAAAATTTGTTTTTTTGAATCAAGTTTGAATCATTAATCCTAGCACAAAATGCCACTTTCTTTTTATTTAAATTAAAACGAAACTACCAGTGACAGTCATTCTTAAAATTTGTCAATGTTTTTGAAAATTCAGCATTTTCAGTTATAAATTTTTGTTTTATTTTAAGGTTTCCATAAAATACGTATGAAATGGCTTTCGGCTATGCGATTACAAAATTTTACGACAATTAGTAGAGATATAATTTGCTCGTTACATTTCAATAAAGAGGATCTAAAGCGAATAATTTAATTTTGTACGCTTAAGCGAAACTTGTTTTTTGGAATAAATAACGCAAACATTTTTCGCAATTTTGATGTTCCAGAATACATAAGCATTGAGCCCATTTATAAAGTGTTGCCCCTCCGAATGGATAGTTTTAACGCCGCCACTATGCCCATCTGTATTTTCTATAAACTCTGCTTATATTTTGTATTATATGTACTTTATTGATGTATGCGCGTGTGAGTAAGAGTAATCAATTTTTCTCGTTGGCGGGCAATGATTTTCAACGTGCTTGTGGCTTTGTGTCATTTAATTTATAAAATCAATTCTTACCTTGCTCAGGTGTAACATAGGTAAATAAAAATTATTTAAGAACCAGCTCGCGTTCCTAAAGAATGTTCTATGAAAATTTCGAGTCAATTGATCAAGAGTTTCAGAGATTACCAAACCTATTAGGAACAAACCAACATTTACGATTTTATTTATATAGATTTCACCACAGTAGAATATTCAAAAAAAACACTTGTTTTTTTGCTTTCGATTCAAGAAAACGACATATCAATAATAAAAGTTAAAACACCGTTTCACTCTCGTTCGAAAAACAAAAGGTCAATAACAAAAGAAAACTGGTAAAAAAAACTAAATCTTTTTCAAAAACTTGAAGAAAGGAACAGAAAAAACTCACTCAAAATATTAAAAAAACTTAGCAAATAAAAAAAAAATCCTCTTTTTTTCTTCTTTTAAAACCAGAAAAAAGTGTCTTATATCATCACTTAGAAAAACAACATTTTTATTTTTTTTTTAATTAAGCTTAAGAAAACTAAAACTAAAATTGACTCCAAAAAAACGTCGTATTCTTCCTGCTTTTTAACATTCCACTCCCGTTTTTTGTCATTTTTCCCACCCACAATTTTAAAAGCAAACCCAGTTCGACCTTTCGACTTTTTCAAAAAAAAAAAAAAAACTTGCTTTTGTTTTTTTTTGAAAAAAATTCAAAAGAAAATCCTGTTGGAACTTTTAATTCTGCCGCCAACTGTTATGTTTATTAAAATCAAAAAAAATAGAAAAAAAACATAATACAGTGGCGGAAAAACCAAATCTCGCGATTTTTTCACATGTTTTAATCATAGATATATTATAAAGAAAATATGCTTTGTTTTCTGCCACCTTTATTCAACTAGAACTATTTCAAATAATTTACTTAAATTAGTCGTATTAGTTACGCTTTTCGAAGGGCTCTTCGTAATGTTAAATAACCCAAAGTTCTAAAAATTGCAATTTGCAATAAAATCATAAGCACATTAAAATTATAATTGTGTGGTGTAAATCCAAGAGTGTGAAGAATCATTGTTGCTTTCCTATTAGAAAAGGAATTTTTAATATGTTAATTAAATTATTAGTTTTAACATCTTCAAGAAAATTACTTCATGTGACAATACATCTCGCTTTCAGGACAAATCATATCACTACGTTTTTCATCGTATATTGAAACTACTAAATTCTCAAAAGCATATTTTTGCACTGATGCATATGAAACAAATTGTAATAATTTAGGCATATGTTGAATAAATACAATGTATCCCGAAAATAATAACAAAGTGCATGCGGATATAGCTCCAACAAAAGTTCCATTCTAAAAAATTGGATAACAAACGTTTAATATAAAAAATAAGAAAAGTAAATTACCACAGGATTTAGTAAAGTTCCAAGGAAAACACCGAGCGCGTCTGCTGTTATTGTAATAATAATTATAGTTAAAGCAAATTTCACATATCTTTCCAGCTCCAATGGTTGATCCGTCATGGTATAGACTATGGTTGTAAATGTTGTCGAAAATAAAATCTAAACATAGTTAAAAAAAGAAAAATTTTGTTTCCGGTTTAAAATTACTATTATTTTACTTACATGTATAGGAGTGGATGTTATCAATGTTGCTATATAATAAGTTCTTAATTTATACCAATTATTAAAGGTTTCTTTTTTTAATGTAGAAATTTCCGATGGAACTGAAATTATAGATAGTTAAAGTAATTTAATTGAAAAAAATTTAAGAACAGATTTACATTTTAATATTCCTGGCATCATAGTGGTATACCAAAGGTACACTATGGAAATCATACACAATCCAACATTATCAATAACTTTCGTAGCATTTGTTCCGGAATCTACATAAAATATTCCCATTAATATCGCAGTAAAAATATGTAATATGAATTTTAAATGAGTAACAGTCTGAAATTTACAAATTTAAATTAGATAAATAAATGTTTCGTAATAATCACTTTTATACCCAATCTCGATAAAATTGTAAGTGGCACCGACCGATTAATATCCATAAACGGAACCATTCCGGTGGTGGGTAAATATGGTTGCTTTGATCAACTGATTTTCTTTCATTAGCGATTTCTAAAGATTCGTTATTTTCGGTGGTAGCAACTTTCATTTGATTATATCTCCATTTGTCGCTTTTGCCAGCTTTAAATAAGCTATTAATGTGATTACCATATTCACTACTTAAAGCTTCGAATACTAAAAACCAAAAATGAAAATTTATTAATTTGAAAATGCTGAAACTTATATCTTTTACAATAATCTGCCGGATTATGATATTTTGGACAATTTAAACCGATGGACTTTAGGAATGGTACTGTATTATGTGGGTCTCCCTGGAATACGCATTGCCCTTCTGCTAATATATAAATATGATTGAACATATGATACATTGATGCGGAAGGTTGATGTATTGTGCAAACAATTGTTCGACCTTCTTTACTGAGATCATATAAAAGCCTTATACAATCTGCAGATGATGAGCTATCAAGACCTCTGAATAATGCAAGAGAAAATCATTATTATTAAATAATTATGTGAAATTAAAATTTGATAATTCAGTAATAAAAAAAGAAGATTTAAATTTTGTTGGGACGCAATAGAAAGCCATCTGACTTGATTTTTCTAGAGGCATAAATTTATTTTCTTTACTTGAAAAAACGAATTGAAATGGAATTTACATGAAAAATTTCGAATCGCTCCGAGCTTATACTAGGGAGTTAAATAATTTCTCACCGTCGAGAAGAAAAACACTGTTTTTGTAAATGAAATATATTTTATTATCCAATATAATTTCCCTGAACTTCAATACACTTGTTGCAACGACTCTCTAATTTAAGGATTCCATCCCTGAAATGCAAATCCGATAGGCCGACAAAATACGCCTCTACAGCTACCATGACCTCTTCATTTGATGGAAACCATTGTCCGCACATGCATTTTTTCAGATGTGGAAATAAATCTTTGTCACAAGGAACCAAATCTGGCGAATACGGTGGATGTTCTAACAATTCATACTTCCTTTTCGTGATTTTTGAAATGGTTTTTTGACTTTTGAGAACTGGTGCATTGTCTTGGTGGAAAATGATTTTTCTCTTTAAGCAGGGGCTTTCTCACGAATTTCTATATCCAGTTGACCTAACAGGTTACAATAATACTCAGATTTAATTGTTTTGCCAGTTTGAAGATAATCTACTTACAAAACTCCTTTGGCACTCCAAAAAAGTGGCGTCATAACCTTCGGTTTCCACCTTAATGCGTTTTGGAGCAGAAGTGGAGGGCTCACACCAATCTCTAGCTTCTTGTTTCGTTTCAGGATCATGGTGGCGGACCCAAGTCTCATCCATAGTGATGAATCGACGTACAAAATCCATTTTATCCTTCTTAAAATCCTCCAAATATTGTTGAGAAAATTGCATTCGAAGGTGTTTTTGTTCCACTGTTAGCGAATGCGGCACGCATTTTGCACAGAGCTTTTTGAAACCTAAAACTTCAGGTAAGATCTGATGCGCTGGTCTACGTGAGATGCCGATGGTGTCAGCTATCTCTCACTTGTCGATCTTCCAAAACAATATCCTGAATTTTTTGTATATTGTCTGTTGTTGTTACACTTTTTGGACGGCCTTCGAGTGGATCACCTTCGAAGCTTCTACTACCAGATTTTAAAAAAGGCAGCCCATTTTATCACAGTGGAAAGTGAAGGTGGTGCATCGTTTTATACTTCTAACAATTTTTTATGAGTTTCTGTAGGTGGTAAACCGTCTAAAATAACGAATTTAATCACAGCACGATATTAAATTTTTTCCGTGTTAAACAATTTCAGTGACACATCAACTTCAAATAGCTTCTAGACAAAGACTGAATTGACTTATCGACGTGAAACTTGACACGTATTCATATGAAGCTTGTTTCAACATAAGGGAAAAAGATTTACCTACTAGCAGCACGGTCTCTTGTCGAGAGTAAGAAATTATTGAGCACCCTATCCATTCGAAACATGTTCAAAATCGATTTCGAGTACGCATGTAAACGAATTAATTGAGTTTGAAAAACTATTGTATCTACTTTCATAAGATGTCGTGAAATTAAAGAATTGAATTGTCAATTGTTTTAATCCATTAATTTACTTCCTTGTACATTTAGTGGATGTAACTTTTATCAAGAGAGTCATCACACTATGTTACATTCACATTCAAAAATACTCAGAAATCAGTAGCCAAAAATTTAATTAGCCTCTAGTTTACATGTGAACGATAATTCCGACAGTTAAGCTAAGTAGCCAGAGTTAGCTCCTTTTTCCCCTTCTTCTTATGGCTTCCTTCTGCCTTTGTAAAAAAGTTTGAACGTAAACGTCCGAAAAAAAAAATTGTTCCGGCTAAGAACTCTGTGGATATGCCAAGTTTTAGTTTAAAAAACTCAAATGTCTGTCCCTTTACTATCAAAATGTAAGGGGACTACGCACTAAAACCCGCGAATTGCTCCTCGCTAGTTATTCGTTTTCACATGACGTTTTTGTTTTGACGGAAACTTGGTTAAATTCTATCTTTCTCAATAGCGAGTTATTTTCTTCTGACTTTGAAGTTTTTCGTAGGGATCGGCATTCGACGGACTTGAGGTCCATGGGAGGGGGCGTCTTGATAGCTGTTCGTAATGTTTATAAATGTTCGTTGGTCCATATTGCTGACCTGGGTTGTTTGGAAATTGTTTGCATCAAAATCTCCGTTCAGCATGGGAACATCTTTATAGCGAACACTTATATTCCGCCTAATTGTTCGATTGCAGAATATCAGCTCCTAGTTAGGGCAATTAGCCATTTATATGATTTGCTGGAGCCAGAAGATGATATGTTGTTATTTGGGGACTTCAATTTTCCTAATTTTCATTGGTCACAGTTAGATGACGAAGCTTTTTTTACTGCAACCAATGTTAGTTCTGATCTTGAATCCATATTCGTGGACAATTTGATAGCTTGTGGCTTGCAAGAAATTAGTGGTGTACTTAATTCTCTTGACAAACAACTTGACTTGATTTCTACTACTGACGAACTAACTGTGTTGTTCAACGCAGCTCTGAAATGCTTCGTATTGACAAGTACCATCCTCCCCTACAGATGGTATTCTCGCTGGAAGGTGCAGGGTAGAATGTAGACACAGATGACCCTTACGGCTTTAATTTTCGTAAGTCTAACTTTGAATTGCTCTCAAACCTACTTAATCTGATAGACTTTGACAGTGCTCTGGCCAATGAGAATGTAGAAGTTTGCATCAATAAGTTTTATACAATTATTTTTTCGGCCTTCGTATCGTCGGTTCCTTATTACCGATTAAAAAATTCATCTACTTCGCCTACATGGTTCAACAAGGAATTACGTTCATTGCGTAATAGAAATAATAAGGCATGGCGGAAGTATTTGATTTCACAGAGTGATGATGACCATTCGAAGTATTCGGCACTGTTTAATGAATTTAAAGTTTTATCTTCCAATGTATATAGCTCCTATATTTATGAAATGAAATTTAATCTTTCTATGGACCCGCACCGCTTCTGGAAATTTGTTAATAATAAAAGGAAATCGGATGGCTATCCACCATTACTGAAATATCAGGATCAGTCTTCGACTGACCCGTCAACCATAGCCACTTTATTTGCCACATGTTTTGCTGCAGCGTTCAACAAGGATAATTTCGTGCCTAATATGGAATGCTTCTCGCATTTGAACAATTATCCTAAAACCTCCCTTTCCAACATAATCATTGATGAAGGTATAGTGATTGACCATATTAAAGACTTAACTGAGGATTTCTCTCCTGGACCTGATGGAATCCCTGCAGTTATTTTGAAAAGATTTGGTTATATTTTGGCACGCCCTTTGTCTGTCCTTTTCCAGAAGTCCCTTAAAACAGGTAAATTTCGTGAATTGTGGAAAGAGTCCTTTATTATCCCGACTCATAAAAAAGGTAGTAAAGAGGACTTTGAAAATTACAGACCTGTTGCGAAATTATCCTGCATTCCAAAACTCTTTGAATCCATTATACATAAATATTTTTACTTCAGCTGCAAACCCTTTATTTCCAATTTCCAACATGGGTTTCTGAAGGGTAGATCCACAACTACTAGTCTAGTTGAACTAGTTTCATTCGCAAGCTGTGCCATGGAAACAGGGAATTATGTGGATTGTATTACCACCGATTTCAGCAAGGCATTTGACAAACTATCTCACCGTATGATATTATTTAAGCTTGGTGTCCTGGGCTATCCCGACATTTATATCGAATGGATCCGGTCTTATCTGTATGGTAGAATGTATCAGGTTATATTTCGGTCAGCCAAATCTGACTCATACATAGCAACATCAGGTGTACCACAGGGTAGCCACTTGGGACCGATTCTGTTTGTCCTAGCGATTAACGATGTTGCTTCAGTAATTAGACATTCAAAAATTTCTAACTTTGCTGACGATATGACGATCTGTACAGAAATAGTTAACCTCAACGACTCTTGGTTACTTCAGGAAGATTTAATTAACTTTGCTTCTTGGTGTCTTAGTAATAATCTTGACCTTAATTGTAATAAATGTGAGGTCATCTCTTTTTCAAGAAAGCGTAATATTCCTCTGTGCGTTTATTTTATTAATGATGTACCATTACGGAGAGTGAGTAATATAAAGAATTTGGGAGTAATTTGTGATAGTCAGCTGGATTTTAAATTTCATGTTGAATCAGTGGTTTATCGAGCCAACTTGACCTTGAGTTTTATCAAACGTTCGGCCAAAGAATTCTCTGACCCTCATAATACTAAAGCTCTTTATGCAACACTGGTTAGACTGTTAATAATAATGCTAATGACTTTGATTTTAGAATAAGTAAATTTAATCTAAAAAAAAATTTTAATCCATAACATTTTGTTCTGATTATATATTTTTTTTTCCATTGTCGCTTGAGTTAAGCAAAAAAAAAAAAAGCTCTGCGTGAGCTTTCCCAATTATTGCTATATTGCGTTTCCACTTTCCAGTTAAGCACTCCCAGTTTACACAAGTCATTTTCGATGTTGTCGGTTCATCTCTTTTGTGGCCTTCCCTTGATTCTGATTGTTGTACGCCTTCAATTGAAAAAACTTCTTTCCACCCTACTATTTTGTTTCCAGCCACGTGTTCGGCCCAGCTCATGCGTACTGATTTAGCAAAGCGCATAATGTCTCCATTTCTGTTTAGCTCATTTATTTCGATGTTATTTTTCTTTCATAATCCCCGTCATCCCGTCTTTTAGCCCCAAAGATTTTACGCAGTATGTTGCTTTTGAATATACGTAAACAGTTTTCATCTGCTTGAGTTAGTGTCAGCCATATGTTATTACTGGTCTAATTATTGCTTTGTAGCAATTCTGATTGGATTAACTTCTTATTGGCAAAGTAGCAGATATTACCAGCTTGAATCCTGTCTTGTGTGGAATAGTACATGCTGTTGTCATTAAGCAGTAGTACTAATATCTTTTTGGATTTTATTAAGCGTTGGTCTAAAGAATTTTCAGATCATCACATCACTAAATCCCTCTTCATATCAGCGGTTAGACCTATACTTGAAGATGCCAGTCAAGTTTAGTCCCAATATATTAAGTGTATATCAACAGATTGGAGTCGGTTCAACATAGATTCATACGCTTTGCATTAAGGGATCTGCCTTGGAATGACATTTTCTTGTTACCCTCCTACTAAGATAGGTTTAGGTTGGTTGATGTGAAATCCTTGGAAGAACGGCGTCGGGTGGCTGATATTGCTTTTATCCACCAATTGTTCAGTGGCGCTATCGATGCCCCTTTCCTGCTGGAGGAGGTACCACTAAACATTAATCTGCGCTCATTGAGGTCTGCGGAATTATTTAAAACATTTCACCACGGAACGGATTATGGTAAAAATTAACCAATTTTCCGAATGCTAAGGGCAGTAAACGCTAATGTTGAAGATAGATAAGAAAAATAAAAATAAAGAAATTTCTTTTAACTTAATATGTGTATAAATATTGTATTCTCCCAACACGTTTTCAAGCATTGGAGCGTGTACGAATAATAATTAGAAGAGAAATTCTGTTAATATTTTAAGTGTTAGTTCCTGTATGAATAGTGATTCTTATTTTTTACATAAGTGTTAGAATTGTTTAATAAAGATAAATTTATTTCTATCTCTGTTTTGCTAACATAATGTAATCTGAAAAAAATGACAGAAAGCTAGAAAGAATCATATGCATTTTTAAGAGAATATTTCTTATTTTCTTTATATTACTTATTTTTCGATATAACAAGTTTTTTCTCATGGAAATTGGTCATGTTTGCTTAAAAAGTTTTTTTTACATAGGAAGTAATTAATTACCTTAAGGCCTCAGTTACTCACTTGTTCACAAACCTCGATAAGTAATTGATCAGGCCATGCCCTACTCTTCACCTATTTTATTTATCGATATTCATATCGGACACTGAACTAATTGTCTGGAACTTTTTGGAGAAACATTACTTAATATTTGAAATAATTGAAAAAACAAGTAAAGTTTCATGACAACGTCAGACGACAATAATATTGCCAATAATAAAAACAAAAACAAAAATATACTTAGAAATTTACTCTTTAACATTAATTTGCAGTAATGTAATAAATGTTTACTATTAATTTAATTTTAATTAACTAACGTAAGAATTTTAATACTCCGGATATATAATAAAAAAAAGGAACAGAAACAACCAAAGCCTCAAGCATAATTTCATAGAATTCAGATATGCACACTTCAATATTCTTATTACCCAAAATGTTCTTAACATCAACCTTATTCAAAATGATTACCAGCAACTCAAAGTTGGTTTTACGAAAATTGAAGAAGCATGCAACTATGTTGTTAATATTCTTCATTTCCCCTTCAAGATTGGATAACAAGTTTAGCGGGGGGTGGTACTCATCCACACTAGAAAACATATTAGAGCTTTGCTGAATAACACAGATAGCTGAGTCGGATGCAAAAACAAAGTCAAGCTTTCTATTGAGTGAATTTTGTACACCGCTAATTTGCTGCAGACCACAAGCCGTCAAATTTTCAAGGAATGGTGATTCAGATTCCGCATTCACATTCGACGGAGCAAAAACACGTCGTCAAAAGATCTCTCCCAATGAACACCCGGAAGGTTAAAATCACCAAAAAGAATAAGAAGATCACTAGTTTCCACAGAGTCTGATATCGCCATAATCATGTCAGCTGGTATTTGATAAGTAGGTGGTAACGCGTCCTAAGTCGGCCTCCTAAAAACTTCAGTTTACAAACCACCGTAAATTAACAAAATATATTCAAGCGAAGCGTATTAATTCGCAACATAATGTTCTCATAGCACCTCTGGCGATATATTTCATGTCTTAAGTCGATATTTACCCCGCAACACCCCAACCGAAGACATTAAATTGATCCCATTTCCCAATTGGTAAAATAGCTCCCGTCAAAAACATATTACTAAAGCAAAAACGTCTATAGAGTAGGGGCCTAAACAAACGCAGCGCCAAAGTGGTGACAGATAGAACTATTTTACCTTCGACAGAAAAAATACGCATGAAAACTTCCGAAACTTTGCTGAACATTGTAAATGCTTGTGACCTGTATATAAAAAGTCTAAAAGTTTCTATTGACTCCAGCGCCAAAGCGGCGAGAGATAGAACTATATGGTCTTCGAAATAAATAGTCCCCATAAAAGCCTCCACAAATTTGCTGAACATTGCAATCGTGTGTGGCCTCTAAATAGGAACTTCAAAAATTTGTATTGACTTCAGCGCCAAAGCGATGAGAACTGGAACTATATCGTCTGGGACAGAAATAATCCCCATGAAAACCACCATAACTTTGCCGAACATCGTCATCGCGTGTGACCTCTAAATATGAAGTTCCAAAATTTTCCTGACTCCAGCGCCAAGCGGTGAGAGCTGGAACTATATGGTCTGCGACAGAAATAATCCCCATGAAAACCTGTATAACATTGCTGAACATCGTAATCGCGTGTGACCTCTAAATACGAAGTTCCAAAATTTTATTGACTCCAGCGCCAAAGCGGTGAGAGATAGAACTATATGGTCTGCGAAATAAATAGTCCCCACCAAGACCTCCGAAACTTTGCTGAACATTGTAATCGCTTGTGACCTGTATATAAAAAGTTCAAAAGCCTCTATTGACTCCAGCGCCAAAGCGGTGAGAGATAGAAGTATATGGTCTTCGAAATAAATAGCCCCATAAAAGCCTCCACAAATTTGCTGAACATTGCAATCGTGTGTGGCCTCTAAATAGGAACTTCAAAAATTTGTATTGACTTCAGCGCCAAAGCGGTGAGAACTGGAACTATATCGTCTGGGACAGAAATAATCCCCATGAAAACCACCATAACTTTGCCGAACATCGTCATCGCGTGTGACCCCTAAATATGAAGTTCCAAAATTTTCTTGACTTCAGCGCCAAGCGGTGAGAGCTAGAACTATATGGTCTGCGACAGAAATAATCCCCATGAAAACCTGTATAACACTGCTGAACATCGTAATCGCGTGTGACCTCTAAATACGAAGTTCCAAAATTTTATTGACTCCAGCGTCAAGCGGTGAGAGCTGGAACTATATGGTCTGCGACAGAAATAATCCCCATGAAAACCTGTATAACATTGCTGAACATCGTAATCGCGTGTGACCTCTAAATATGAAGTTCCAAAATTTTATTGACTCCAGCGCCAAAGCGGTGAGAGATAGAACTATATGGTCTTCGAAATAAATAGTCCCCATAAAAGCCTCCACAAATTTGCTGAACATTGCAATCGTGTGTGGCCTCTAAATAGGAACTTCAAAAATTTGTATTGACTTCAGCGCCAAAGAACTGGACCTCTAAATACGAAGTTCCAAAATTTTATTGACTCCAATGCCAAAGCGGTGAGAGATAGAACTATATGGTGTTCGAAAGAAATAGTCCCCATGAAAAGTTACACAACTTTGCTGAACATTGTATTCGCGTGTGACCTTTATATAAAAAGATCAAAAGTTTGTATTGGCTCCAGCACCAAAGCGGTGAGAGATAGAACTATATGGTCTTCCACAGAAATAGTCCCCATGAAAACCTCCACAACTTTGCTGAACATTGTTATCGCGTGTGACTTCTATATAAAAAGTTCGTAAATTTGTATTGCCTCCAGCGCCAAAGCGGTGGGAAATGAAACTTTGCCGTGTACGTCAGAATGTCCGGCATAAAAATCTTAATAAGATTGCCTCAGGTCAGAATCATTTCGGATGTATATTTCAGACTATAAATGAGGTTTTCCAAAATACGCTTTCAAGCCCCCCTTTGTAACTCCTCCGACCCCCAACCTCCCCGGAAACAAAATTTTTCCACGTTTCAAGTAATTCTCTACAACCTATCAAAAAGTGTTTTTTTTTTTTTTGCTCAACGAATTTTCTTTCCGGACAATATAGGACGGACAGAAAGAAAGAAAGAAATAAAGAAGGATTAGCCTTTTATATATATAACTAGCCTTTTATATATATAACTAGCTGTACCCGACCACGCGTTGCTGTGGCTCAGTCTGGTTAAATGGAAAAGAAAAGAAAAAGCGCACGTTTCTCGTGTATTTAATTTCACAATGCTTGTGGTTATACAACATATCTTGTTGTTCCATTTTCTGTGCAGATATAGAGATTTTCTGGTTTGCCGACGCTAGAACAGGCAACATATAATTGTCCATGTGAGAAGCAATCCGTGTCTAGATCTAAATCGCACAATTTTAAAGATTGGCCCTGAGCCTTGTTGATGGTGATTGCAAACGCCAATCGAATCGGGAGTGGCAATCTCTTAAATTGAAATGGCATATCCGTTGGAATCATAGGAATGCGAGGAATGAGGACATCTTCACCTTTAAAAGGTCCTGTCAAGACTGTTGCTTCTACGATGTTGCTCTCTAATTTCTTTACTGCAAGCCGCGTGCCGTTGCAAAGCTTTGGCTGGTTGATATTTCGCAACATGATAATTGGCAAACCGACTTTCAATTGCAGTCCGTGCAGTGGCATCCCTGGCAGATCGCGTGAATTCAAAAATGTTGGATAATTAACCGCTTCATCTGCTTCCACAACAATGTCGACGAACTTGTATGTGACCACCTCGCTTTGAATGTTAGACTGAATAATATTGTTAAGTTCGTAGACGTCTTTGTTCTTGGCCGCAAGAATAGTTCGTTCACTTAGCCAATCGTAATTCTTGTAATTCGTTTGAATATTGGGAAATACTTTTTCAACCAATTCTTCTTTTGACGTCACTAAATTGCAGAAGTTATGAGGTAATGAAATTTGTCCTGACGTCAGATCAACCGGTTCCTTTCCGTTCCTAATTTCCAGCAATTGATGTGAGAATATCTCTGCTGACCGATAGTTTTGCAGCTGGACTCGCATATTTGTAGTTAATTTTAACGTCTTTACGCGTCGCCACAAATTAGAGCATTTGAGGCAGGCATTTATTTCGTCCGCTGGTGTCGATCGAGGAATTACAGGTAATGTTTGCCTGAAATCTCCTGCAAGCAATATTAATGCGTTCTCAAATGGTGTGATATTTGCGCGTAAGTCTTGCAATGGTCGATCAAGGGCCTCGAGCGATTTTTTGTGCGCCATTATGCATTCATCCCAAACAATAAGTTTGCATTTCTGCAATACTTTTCCCGTGCCGGATGCTTTGAAAATGTTGCATGTGGGACTTTCAATGAATTGAATGTTCA
This sequence comes from Xylophagus ater, assembly GCA_963422695.1. Lineage (NCBI taxonomy): Eukaryota > Metazoa > Arthropoda > Insecta > Diptera > Xylophagidae > Xylophagus > Xylophagus ater. Next base: position 51,614 of record CAUJSI010000005.1, read on the forward strand.
ATGGCAATTTCAAAGCGGAATGAGCCGCTCTTCCACCATTTTTGAATCACCTCTTTTACCATTCCACTGAGTACATCCAGCAGCACACAGACACTTCATGTTTTACCATGAATTCCATCAGGGATTTCAGCTTCTGTTTGAAAACACGTGCTGCAATGTCATGCCTATCCACCGGCGATTGGCCAGGAAGTCAGAGCTTTTGTATTGTAGATCGTCCCAAGCTGGAAATTTCATCTAAGAATTTGTTAAATTCAGCATTTTCATTTTTAAATGCCTTTTTGGTTTTAGGGCTTCCAACAAATGAGACTCTACGTATTAAATGTCTTTCGGCTTTGGGTTTTCAAAATGTTACGCCAATTAGTAGAGTAGATTATAATTTTAAAATTTAATTTTGTATGTTTAAACAAACTTGATTTTTGGCATAAACCCTATTTTTACGATATATTTTTTAGCTCGTAATATAATTTTTAAAATTGGCGAATTTTCATTATTGCTGTTTTTATAGGCTTTATTTAATTGCTAGGTTGTAACCCGTCCTAAGAAGGCTTCCTAAAAATTTCGGTTTACAAATCGCTGTAAATTAATAAAATGTATTCAAGCGTAGCATCTTAATTCGGAACATAATAAATCTTTTACCCCGTTCTCGTAGCACCACTGGTTATATATTTCATGTCTTAAGTCGATCTATTCAGAATGCACATTATTTACCCCGCAACACCCCGAGCGAAGATATTAAATTGATCCAATTTCTCCGGTTCGTAAAATAGCTCCCGTCAAACATATATTACGTAAAGGCAAAAACCTCAATTCAGTAGGGGCCTAAACAACCGCCGCGCCAAAGTGGTGAGAGATAGAACTATTTTATCTTCGAGAGAAAAAATCCGACGAAAACCTCCGAAACTTTGCGAGCACTGTAATCGTGTGTGACGTCTACATACCAAGTTCCAAAATTGTATTGGCTCCAGCGCCAAAGCGGTAAAAGATACAACTGTTTGGTCTTCGACGGAAATAATTCCCGTGGAAACCTGCATAACTTTGCTGAATATTCCAATCGTGTGTGACCTCTAAATACGAACTTTAAAAATTTGTATTGCCTTGAGTGCCAAAGCGGTGAGAGCTGGAACTATATGGTCTGGGACAGAAAAAATCCCCATGAAAACCTCCATAACTTTGCTGAACATTGTTATTGCGTGTAACTTGTATATAAAAAGTTCGTAAATTTGTATTGCCTCCAGCGCCAAAGCGGCCGCAAATGGAACTTTGCCGTGTACGTCGGAATGTCCGGCATAAAAATCTTAATAAGATTGCCTCAGGTCAGAATTATGTGCGATGTATATTTCAGATTATAAATGAGGTTTTTCGAAATAAGCTTTCAAGTCCCCCTTTGTAACCCCTCCGACCCCCAATCTCCCCGGAAACAAAATTTCTTCACGTTTCAAGTAATTTTCTAAAACATAATTTTCTTTCCGGACAATATAGGACGGACAGAGGGAAAGAAAGAAGGCTTATCTTTTTACATATATAATAATTAATCAAACAGAAATAATGTTACTTCATAATTTAGTAAAACATTCATTTCTTTGAATAAACTTTGAATCCAAATGTAAAAACCCCTCGTTTTTTTTTTAATTAAAACTACCAGTGACAGTAATTATTTTGAGAAATTGGGGGCAATTCTTAAAATTCGTCGAAGATTTTGAAAATTCAGCCTTGTCAATTATAAATACCTTTTTTGGCTTTAAACTTTCAAAAAATGAGAAATGAAATGGCTTTCGGTTATGGGCTTACAGAATTTTACCCCATTTAGTAGAGATATAATTTGCCCGTTACATTTCAATAAACAGGATCTAAAGCGAATAATTTAATTTTGCCCGCTTAAGAGAAATTGGTTTTTTCGAATAAATAACGCAAACATTTTTCGCAATTCTGAGGTTCCAGAATACATAGGCATTAAGCCCATTTAAACTGTTGCCCCTCCGAATTAATATTTTTAACGCCGCCACTACGCTCATCTTTATTTTTATAATACAAGTATATATGTTCAAGAACATAATATTAATATTAAGAAATAAATGTCAGCACATAATTGGTCATTTACCTTTATGTGCAATATCAAAGGAAATTGTAAATAATCAAGATCAGCACATTTTTTATTACATACACAAATTATTTTAATATAAAATAATTCTGTTCGGTCTTCGGTCATTTACCTTTATATGCAATAATTAACTAAGTTGCAAAAAATTAAGATCAGCACATTTTTGGTTATTCAGCTGCATACATTATTTTTGATATAAAATAATTATGTTCGGTCAATTACCTTTATGTGCAATAATCAATAAAATATCAATTATATGTATGAAATAGATTTATGCTTAGTTAGGATAATTTTAGTATAAATACAGTGATTTTTTGATTAATAAATTAGATTAAAATAAAGTCTCAAACCAACAAGCGTTTTACTCAAACAACTCATCAGCCCCCCCCACCAGCGGCAAGGGCATTCATCAACAAGCGTTTTATTCAAACAACTCATCAGCCCCCCGACCAGCGGTAAGGGCATTCATCAACAAGCGTTTTATTCAAACAACTCATCAGCCCCCCGAGCAACGGTAAGGGCATCCATCAAGCATTTGACGATCATCAAATCAACTACAAAAAATAAAATTCGTTAAGAGTTACCCCTCTCTTAACATTTGGTCCTTCGAGCACAGTTTGGACATCGACTGTGAAGATACATATCTACATTGTAATATAAAATTAATAATTTTATATCTCAAAAAAATTCAAGACAATAAATTTTCTCGATCTTGAATATTAAATTTAAATTTATAGTAAAATGGCAGAACAATTGGACAGCTTAGCATTAAGCCAGAAAGAAATTGGGGATGAACTACAGAAGCTAATAATTAATTTTAAAAAGGATCCCAAAATAAGGAAGACGAAGGAATACATCGCAAAACGAAGCGAAAATGTATTAAAACTTTGGGAAGCCTTTAAAGAGCGCGAAATTGAAATTAATGAGTTTCTTAGTGAACAACCACATCATCCGTACTTTACATCCAATTTCCATCATCAGGTAAATACAGCTTATGAAGAAATAACAAGCCTTTTATCTAAGGCCTTGTCAGATGTACAAACGATTGATAAAGGCCAACATTCTTTAGTAAATGAAGAATTAACCAAACTAATAAAAAGGCAAATGGGATTGATAGCAGCAATTTTGCGACTCATAGAAGCAGTTGAGCAAGAACCATCTCAAAATCAACCCAAAGCATATTTTCAATTAAAAATAAAGACATTAACAGATTATTGGGAAAAAATTATAAATATTCATAGTGATATTCTCGTGTATGCTACAGATGAAGATTACACTAAGGATTATTTTAAAAACAATAATTTTGAAGAAACAGAAGATGTATACCACTCAACCATAATTATTCATCAAAGTAAATATGATCAATTATCAGCAACAAGCGGAATTCAACAAAGAGTAAACAGGCTACACTATACCCACAGAGTAAGTAAACAGAGAAACTAACATATACAAAATTTATGTACGCTGTGTTTTCCTATCCGTGTGGAAAAAAAATCCCTAAAGTTATCATAGTAGAACGTGTGATTTTTATTGGAGGAAATGATTAAATGGGACGCGATCTTCATTGTGATTTATTCCCCCAAAAAATTTCTGAAACATTTTGAAGAACCAATTAACTACAAAAGAGCATGGCTGGTTTTCAAAAACAAAAAAAAAATTTATTTAAAAAATATGGTCTCATACAGGGTGAAGCAAAATTAACGTTTTGTATTCCTTAGGAGCCATTAAGTCCTTTGCAGTATGCGCTGTGGCTTCATCTTGTTGGAACCAAATGGTGGTTTTCCACAGCGGGCCTAAAAATTTTCCAACATCTTCCGATATTGAGCACTATTAATGGAAACTGCAACACCGTCTTTCTTTTCGAAGAAATTTGGACCAGTGATCCTCCCAGACGATACACCGCACCAAACAGTACACATAAGTGGGTGTAATTGTCGTTGATGAATTGCTCTTGGATTCTCTGTAGCCCATATCCTGGAGTTCTGCTTGTTTACGAAGCCATTTAACTTGAAATGGGCTTCAACGCTCATTATCAAATTGTTGAAACAATGGACCGTTCATGTTCAAAATAAAGTTGAATGATTTTGGTTCGTTGTTCGATTGTGTATTGTTCCATTTCACATTCCCCACTACAAAATCCTGAAATAACATTTTTAAAAAAATTGAACAAAAAATTATCAATAATTAACTTCACAACATTTTGCGCCGCCCTGTCTTTTTTCCAAATATGTACATAGAATTATCGAGAAAAATAATAGAAGGTTGCTTCTAAGCTACATAGTTTCTACGAAAAGAGAACACGGGGAAAGGTTCAAACACAATTGATTTTTTTCCTTTTATTTGATCTATATTTCTTTTAAATGCAATCTCAAAGACGAGGGGGACAACGTCTGGGGAGACAAAGGGGTTTGATTTTTAGGTAATATTAAAATTTTTCTTCTAAAGGAACTTACTTTCAATTTTTTGTGATTTGATTCCATAAAAAATATATTTCAATATAATTTCTGGTAGTTTCTGGACAAGCGATATCTTAAGGCAGAGGGGTTAGGAAGAACACATTTTTGACAAAATTTAGATTTCTTTGGTTTTGAAATTAACTGAAATGAATTCTGCTTCTAAAGGAACTATTTTCTAACTTCTATAGTTTGAGACAACGGCGAACTGTTTAGTGTTACCGAAGCTAACAAAATGGCTGTCAAGTGAATACATATTAGAATCCCAATGGGATCACATAAAACATCTAAATTTAGCAGATCCCAGCTATAATACTCCGAGCCCGATCGATGTCATAATAGGAGCAGACTTATTTGGAGATATTCTACTTCACGGTCTAATAAAGGGACCATCTGGAACTCCTATTGTTCAACAGACGGAACTTGGATGGATTATATCGGGTTTAATGCAAAAAATAGACAAGGAACCAAACGATATAATTTGCTGTATCGCACAAACAGACTTAGATGTCAAATTGCAACAATTTTGGGAGTACGAAGAAATACCCACAGAAAAGATTCAATCATCACAAGAAATCGAATGTGAACAATTTTATGAGGAAACAACCAAAAGAGGCCCTGATGGTAAATACATTGTTAAATTACCATTTATAAATCAAGATGAAAACATAAATTTGGGCATCTCAAGAAAAAGAGCAGTAGCAAGATTACTACAAATGGAAAAGAAGTTTGAAACAAATAAGCAACTAGAAATTGATTACAAACGATTTATGAACGAATATCTGGAACTTGGACACATGCAGCTCAGCACCACGACCACCGAAAATGGGGAATATTTTCTACCACATCCCGCTGTAATCAAACCAGATAGTTCAACAACAAGACTTCGAGTAGTTTTTGACGCTTCATCCAAAACAAGTTTAGGAATCAGCCTAAATGACAAAATGCATACAGGTCCAACATTACAGCAAGATTTGATATTAATACTGTTACGATGGAGGAAACACAAAATTGTTTACAAAGCGGACATTGAAAAAATGTATCGCCAAATATGGGTAGCTAAGGAAGACTAGAAATGGCAACAAATTGTTTGGAGAAATTCTACCAAAGAACCAATTCAAGATTTTAAACTAACAACGGTGACTTATGGAACTCGATCAGCTCCATACCTAGCTGTAAAAACATTAAGAAAATTAGGTACAGATGAACGGGAAATATATCCTTTAGCATCAAAAATTTCACTAGAAGACTTCTACATAGACGATTTGATCTCAGGAAATGACTCAGTGGAGGAAGCATTGCAAGTACAATCAGAAATTCAAGCTTTAATGAACAAAGGAGGATTCACATTAAAAAAGTGGGCAAACAATCATGAAGCCATTATAAAAGAAATTCCGGAAGAAAATAGATACAAAGAATCGCAGCAATTCAATGAACTAATCAAAACTTTGGGCCTTCAATGGAATACATACAAGGATGTTTTTCAATTTAAATTATCAATTCCAATTCACAGTATCAAAGCATCGAAACGCAGTTTTATATCCGAAGCAGCACAAGTCTTTGATCCATTAGTGTGGTTGGCTCCGATCACAATTGAAGCAAAATTAATGTTTCAAGACGTTTGGTTATCAGGTATCACTTGGGATGAACCATTGCCACACAACATTAACATCAAGTGGATTGAGCACAAAAAAGAACTACAACTACTAGAAACACTAACAATTCCAAGATGGATTGGCTTTACAAAGGACAATAAAGAGTGTGAATTTTTTTTTTGTGAATTTTTTTTTTTTAACACTTCAGGTATGCTTAATACAAGCACAGCAAGATATCATTCACAATCATATCGAATAAACGATAAATGGAATGTATATGTTATATCTCATCATTAGTGCCGGGAAGGGAGGAGGGGGAAGAGAAATGTTAGTGCGGCAGTGGTAAAATTAGTCGGAAGGAGAAAAAAAAAATTCCATCACCTAACCGCCACCTTCAAACCACCACCATCAATCCACCACCCATTCACCAACACAAAATAAGATAAATACAAATATATCGTTTTAGTATCTGTTAAAATTAAAAATAAAAAATACATATGGTCAACAACCGGTAGAACATAAAAAACGTTGACCATAAAGGTTACATGCGCGATGATACAGCTGAGTCGTTAACCAGCAGGCGCTTTAGTCTCTCCTTGTTCAGCGAGAAGTCAAAGTGACCAGAGCTGTTATTTGCGTTCATTAACATTCTGGTAACAGGTTCAAACCTTCCATAGTCAGTACGATGACAGTCGATCTTGAATAAGTTGACACTTCGTAGGGAGTGGGCGTTAACTTTTAATTTTATGCGTTCGAGAATACTCGAAGACTCAATAGCACCAAGAAGAATTTGATGTATAAAAACTATATCAGCTACCTCACGGCGCCTCTGCAAAGTCTGAAGATTAGTCAGTTTTAGACGATTGCAGTAAGGAGGAAGATTGATAGCATCGCTCCAAGGAAGACCTCTAAGAGCAAAGCGAACAAATCTACGCTGAATAGCTTCAACTCTCTGAATGTGTACTCTATGATACGGCGACCATACTTGACTAGCATATTCAAGTGCCGGTCTAACAAAGGTAATGTAAAGGGATTTAGTAATATATGGGTCGGAGAACTCTTTAGACCATCGTTTTATGAACCCCAACATTGTGATGCATCCGAAAAGGCATACGCTGCAGTCGTATATTTGCGAATTACATCATACACGAACGATACAAAAACATTTTTATTATCAGCCAAAACAAAAGTAGCACCACTATCGAAAAAATTGTCAATCCCACAATTAGAACTTAATGGCGCGGTACTGTTAACGAAGCTATTAAAGAAAACCATAGAGGCAAAACAAATACCAAGTGCAAAAATAGTTAGCTGGACGGACTCAATGATAACTTTAGCATGGATAACAGGCCACCCTACAAAGTGGAAAACATTTGTAGCGAACAGGGTTTCAGAAATACAATCCTCATTTCCCCCGAGTCATTGGAATCACGTAAAATCCAAAGATAATCCTGCTCACTGTGCCACTCGAGGCATAAAACCGTCAGAATTACTTAAAAGCGAATTATGGTGGTACGGTCCAAAGTGGCTGCAAAAACCAAAAATCGAGTACACAAAATCAGAAAAAATCGAAGAGACAACAATCGAGTGTCGTAAAACAGTCACAACAGCGATCATAAAAGTTAAAGAAAATCCAATTATGGAAGTAATAAATAGATATTCAAAACTCGAAAAGCTAACCAGAGCATTGTCATGGTGCATCAGATTCACATCAAATTGCAAAACACCAAGAAAGGAAAAACAAACTGGAGCGTTATCAGTAAAAGAACTAGAGCAGTCTAAAGTAATTATAATCAAAACAATTCAAAGAATTGAGTTTAACGATGACTTAAACCACTTAATATCAAAAAGAAAGCTCAGTTCAAAGTCAAAAATTACATCGTTAACCCCATTTGTTGATTAAAATGGTATATTACGTGTTGGAGGACGGCTTCGGCAATCAGAACTTACATTTGAAGCAAAACATCCTATAATTTTAGCATACAAGTCACATTTTACGACTTTAGTAATTGACGCTGCCCACCAAAGCGCACTACATGGAGGAGCAACTATAACTTTGGGAGTCATACGACAACAATATTGGATTCTAAAAGGATATAGTGCAGTTAAACAACACATTCAAAAATACATCAGATGTCATAGGTTCAAGACCCAAAATAGAATTCAGCTAATGGGTAATCTTCCACAAGTACGCGTAACACCAGCAAGACCATTTCTAAACAGTGGCGTAGATTATGCAGGTCCGATCGAGATTCGAATTTCAAAAGGAAGGGGAGCTAAAGCATACAAAGGTTGCATCGCCATTTTTATATGTTTATGTACAAAAGCAATACATATAGAAGCAGTTTCAGACCTTACTGCTGAGGCATTTATCGCAGCTTTCAAAAGATTTACTGGACGGAGAGGACTAGTAGCAAACTTATACTCTGACAATGCAACAAATTTTAAAGCAGCTAGTACAGAATTTGACAAAGCAAGTAAAACCTTAGCCGACAGTGGTACGCAATGGCATTTCATACCACCCGCCTCTCCACACTTCGGAGGAATATGGGAAGCCGGTGTGAAATCAATTAAGCATCATTTGAAAAGGACAATTGGAGAAACGAAATTAACATACGAAGAATTAACAACAGTGCTGGCACAAATAGAAGCGTGTGTCAATTCAAGACCTTTGTATCCATTAACTGATGATCCTGAAGATTTAGAAACCCTAACTCCGGGACATTTTTTGACAGGTTCAGCGCTACTTGCACCACCACAAAGCAATTTATTAGATAAAAATATAAACAGGCTAACCAGATGGAAATTACTGACAAGAATGCGACAGGAATTCTGGAGCAAATGGTCTAGAGATTATCTCAACAGACTTCAACAGCGTACAAAATGGATGTCAACCAAAGAGAATCTGAAGGTTGGAGATTTGGTTTTATTAAAGGACGAGCTACTACCACCAACAAAATGGCAACGAGCAAGGATTATGGAAGTGCATCCTGGTGAAGATGGACTTGTCAGAGTAGTTACGGTAAAAACATCAAAAAATACCTTTAAACGGCCAATAACTAAAATTAGTCGTCTCCCAATTGAAAGCACAAATATGGAAATCAGAAATGAATCATCCGATAGAGAACATGAAAGCCAGAGTATTGAATGCCTGCATGTTACTACATTAAAAGTTAAGAAAACAGAATCTAAAAGCATAAAAAGCAAAGAATTAAATACTCCAATGCCTTACAGACAACAACTTTCAGCAGTTAAGGGAAATACACCTTTCGACATATCTACAAACCAACTAATAAATAAATCCAGGAAAATAGCGTTACAGAAACCACGTTCAAAAATAAAAATCAATCCAACTCAGATTCCAGTGAGGCCTCCAATCGCCGAACTTATGAAATCGGCCATCAAGCGCAAAGCAGAAAATCAACCATCTCATCTTCAAAAAAGCACCCGATTATCATCAACAATATTATTCGTACTCATGCTATTTCTTTTGATTGCACCAGCTTTAGGCGAAGAAATGAATGAAACTTTTGAAATTAAGGAGTTTGAAAGTCGTCCAGAAATTTATTTTGAAGAAATAGGACGGATTGATTTATCTAACAACGAGTGGAGCCTCATAATATATTATAACTTATCTAATTACTGGCACGAACTAATTGGTTTCAGGAACACAGTTAAAAATATTAATATGCTATGCCACAAATTAACTCCCGAAACACAAAATTATTGTTTGAGAATAACAAAACAATTCCAACAACATTTAATGGACATGGAACACAATAATAAACTATTACACAGTGCAAATGGTGAACCATACTTTCAGGTACGCAAAAAGAGAGGAGCATTAAATATAGTAGGAAACATAGCTAACTCACTTTTCGGAGTTTTAGACTCTGACTTTGCAAAAGACCATGAGGAACAACTGCAAAAAGTAAGAACGAACGAAGAGCACTTATTAACACTAATTAAAAACCAGACATCCATCACTGAAGCTACTATGAACATAATTCAAAAAGATGAACTCGCAATTGATCATCAATTCAAAATTATGCAAGAACAAATAGCTGGTTTTACACTGGTCTTCAAACGGGCGCATTCTTCAAAAATTGATACGCCAGAAGGGTGCGCGAATGCCGGGGAAATGCGCCAGCTTTAGCTTGAGTGCAAAATTGAAGAAACGCACACATAAACACTTCCCACTGGTTTTCTGGTCAAATCAACTAGGAAAATTCCCCCACCTGACACACACACATTGATGTGACGTATATAAATTCACAGTGAAGAAAGGCGCATGGAAGACCAGTGTAGCATTATCAGCATGGATATACCCGAGTTACTTAGGCGCATGTAAGACCAGTGTAAAACCGGCCATTGGAAGCTTTACAAAATAATACTCTTAGCGGTAATATTGAATTAATAAACCAAAACAGAGCACAACAATTAAATAATTTGGCGATATTTACGACTTTAATAATGGAAAGATATCAGAGAATACAAACAGCTCTGCTGGGTGTCATAACTGATACACAAAATGGTAAAATTATTCCTCTATTATTGACACCTGAACAATTACAAACGCAAGTCCGAGTATTAAAAAATAATTTGCCCCCAAATTTGAGAATTCCAGAAGGCTCTACAGCAGCAGAAGAGTTACTGCAAATGTATACTCTACTAAAAGTGAAGACACGAATTACTAGCCAAAATATTATATTTAGCATCAGAATACCACTCGTATTAAATCAACAATACCAATTGCTAAAAATTATTCCTATTCCAACACCGCACGAAAACGATTATGTTCTCATTGATCCATCAAGTGACTATCTCGTAGTAAGCCTTGACCGTGAACAATATTATCCAATGAGCAGCAGTGAGTTACACGATTTCACACACTTAACACAAGGACGATTTTTATGTACGCAATATCATCCAGTCTACAATTTACTTTCAAATATAAGTCGATGTGAAATGAATTTACTCCGTCACGAGAAAAGAATTTCACCTTCATGTTTATTTAAAACAATGAAACCGACACAAATATGGATTCAACTCAATAATCCTAATGCGTGGATATTTGTTCTAGACCAGGAATACACGTTCAATATAATTTGTAAAGATCAAGTTACAGCAAAGACTCTTAAAAATGATGGCATAATAAAAATCAATCCAAACTGCGTAATAAAACATCAAGCTATGACTATAACCGCTCACAACTCATGCACCAATCAAGCACACTCATCCTTCATTCCATCCATAAATATCAGCGAACAACTGACAAAGGAAGTCAATATGCACAAAATGGAGATGATAAAACCATACCTAAGCATACGCGGAAGTACCAACGACATGAAGGCATTAGAAAAAGCTATTGGAAAACTAAAGGAACATATTGAACTACCAACTCACATTAACAAGCATGATATACATCAATTTAGTCTCATCTATATAACTATTGGACTACTGATAATGATAGTATTATATCTAATTTGGAGAAAATACCATAAGCGAACCATTACATTAAAAAAGCCAACGAAACCACAACCAATGAAAAGAAACACAATCAACACAGGCAAAATAGAATCCACATTGTCGCTAGAAGATTTTCAACTAAATTGTGAGGCGGGAGAATGTTCAAGAACATAATATTAATATTAAGAAATAAATGTCAGCACATAATTGGTCATTTACCTTTATGTGCAATATCAAAGGAAATTGTAAATAATCAAGGTCAGCACATTTTATATTACATACACAAATTATTTTAATATAAAATAATTCTGTTCGGTCTTCGGTCATTTACCTTTATATGCAATAATTAACTAAGTTGCAAAAAATTAAGATCAGCACATTTTTGGTTATTCACCTGCATACATTATTTTTGATATAAAATAATTATGTTCGGTCAATTACCTTTATGTGCAATAATCAATAAAATATCAATTATATGTATGAAATAGATTTATGCTTAGTTAGGATAATTTTAGTATAAATACAGTGATTTTTTGATTAATAAATTAGATTAAAATAAAGTCTCAAACCAACAAGCGTTTTACTCAAACAACTCATCAGCCCCCCCACCAGCAGTAAGGGCATTCATCAACAAGAGTTTTATTCAAACAACTCATCAGCCCCCCGACCAGCGGTAAGGACATTCATCAACAAGCGTTTTATTCAAACAACTCATCAGCCCCCCGAGCAACGGTAAGGGCATCCATCAAGCATTTGACGATCATCAAATCAACTACAAAAAATAAAATTCGTTAAGAGTTACCCCTCTCTTAACAATATATATCTGATGTATGCGTGTGTGAGTAAGAGTAATCACGTTTTCTCGTTGGAAGTCAACGAATTATTAGATGCTTGTGGCTTTGTATTAGTGATTCATGTGTTTAAATCAATTATTACTTGACTCAGGTGCAACATAGGTAAATATAAATATAAACATGGTCATAATCACATAGGACATTCTGTAAAAATTTCAAGTCAATTGATTCAGAAGTTTCGGAGATTACCGGTTAGGAACAAACGAACATTTACGATTTTATTTATATAGATAGAGATTTGCCACAGTAATATTGGGTGGAATATAGCAACTTGCAATGTAAATATTTCCAAGAGGTACTCTAACTTTGACGCAAATGAACTCCGGCCCTTCTGCTATTGCATAATTAAGCAGAGAAGTTTCGGAATCAGTAGGGACTGGTAAAAGAAACTCCTCCACCCAGTCTCTTAAGGTCAATTGAGAACCTGTCTTTACGTAAAACCTCATAGCAAGTGTGGAATAATTCGTTGTTATGGAAGCCACAGTTGAGTCAAGTTTCAATTAGCGCAATAATGTCATAGTCACAAGAAATACTAGTGAGCAGAAACTCACGCATTTTAGTTCGAAGTCTTTGAATTTCCCCTGCGGCGAAATTCTTTAATCAAACTACCCGTCGGCCAAAACTTATCCGAAACCAATCGTGTGAAGAACGAAGAAGGGACACTAAGTCTAAACGACGAAATTAAACTCGTTGGATTGTTTATTTTTGCACATTTAATAACAGTTAATATCGTTAGAATTTATTAAGCGTACAATGTCCTCATTGGTAGTACATGGGTCCAAACGAGAAAGAAAAACTAATTTGGGGACGGATACCGATTTTAAAATGCGGGACCCAGGATTGATGGAATTCCTACCAGTCTCTAAAAGCAATGTATATTATGGTACAGGTACTTTTTGAGAGCTGGAGTTTCGATGGTACTACTGTTTGTTCACTCGTAACGGGGGGTAATGTGCCTGGGAAGGAAGCAACGAAGGTCGAAGCTAGAATCAATGATATAGTTCTGGTCGTTCTTCTTCATCTTATTAAAAGGGGTTCCTGAGATAAGAGTTTGTGGGATATGTTCCGTTTCAGTAAATTGCATAAGGTGTTATAACACAAGGAATTGAGACGGATAAAGATCGCTCAACTCAAGAAATTTACTTCGGAGGTTTTCAAATAACTTATTAACTGCACGCACGTTTGATACTAAAACGCTCTTAGAAAGCGGCTGACATATTTCGCAAAACTATTGTAGGCACGTATCTTTTTATTTTAATTTGTCAACAATTCATACCGGAAGCCCTGCATATGAAATATGTGAAATTCCTGTGCATCCATTACAGGAAATAAATAACTCGAAGGAGTTCCTTTACTTAGTACATGATAACCATGAAATCATGATAAATTACGCTAGATGACATTACACCAGAAATTTTGGTCAAGGTGAGTAAAAGAGTAAACTATATAATAAATTAACAGAAAAGCTAAAGACAACAAAAACAAAATTAGAGGAATAAAGACCAAGGACGAATATCAAAATAATCTTTATATATAAAACAAAGTCGTGTTAGTTACACCATTTATAACTCAAGAACGGCTGGACCGATTTTTATGATCTTTGATTTGTTGGATTTGTCTCTGCCCCGAATAGCAGAATAGCTATTAAAACATTGGAAAAATTCAGGAAAAAAAAATATGAAGAAAATTCATTTTCTCATACATTTTGTATGGAACAGCTGTTTTGATGATATCTCGAGAATGCCCCTCTTTTTAAATACAATGGATGTGTGGTTTTCCCCAAAAAAGCTATATAAATTCCAACCACCATCTTTAATATTGTTAAGAAACAATTCTAACATTTATGCAACTAATAAGAATGTCTATTCATACAGGAACTACTATTAAAATATTTGCAAAATACATAACAAAAACTTTCTTCTACTTTAAAAAAACCACGTGCTTATCAAAAATAATTTCCAGGCTAATTCTTACACTTGAAAAAAACTTTGGTCCAGCTTATTTGTTTAGGTAAAATCTTTGGCAAAATCATATTCGCGCTTAAAAAGCACGTGTTGTTTGTTGACAAAAATCGACTTAAAAAAAATTTCGATCCTTTCTTTGTTTCATTCTTTCTGCCTTAGTGCAAAGCCCATAGGCTATTATAAGACTCTCCATTGCTTAAATTATTTTATATGAAGCACGTTGTATTTGTAAAATAGAATATATTTGATTTATAGAGGTTACTTCATTCTTTCTAATCAAAAATTTTAAATTTTTTTCCTTATTTTGTGCGGAATTTTTTGTTTCTGTGATTTTCAAACGGTAAGTCGCTTTTTAAGATTTTCACATTTGTGATTGTGCGCGCATCGGTAATTGCTTCATTATGTAATTTTGAATTGTGTGATTATTTTCCAATGTTATTTACCATATAATGCCGCGAGTCAGAAAAACTAATCTTTCACAACGAAGCCGTAATGCAATTAGACTTCGAAATATTGCGAATCAATCTACTGGGGACGAACTAGAAATTGTACGAGAAGAGCGCCGCGTTAGTATGGCCCGACTTCGTTCTTCACAAACACAAGAACAAAGAGAGGCAGTACGTCAAACGGCTCAGTTGGCAATGCGAAATCGTCGAGCTTATCGTGCAGATCAACAACGTGATAATCTTCAACGCGCGAGAAGAAATGCTTCAAGTGTTGATCTGAATCGAGTAGCGTTTCAATACGATTGCGCAATTGACTACTGCTCGCATCCTTTCGTTCGAATTGGCCCAATGGAGTTTGTGTGCGACCATTGCGGTGCATTAAAGTTCGCTGGAGAAACGCCTGGATTCTGCTGTCTCAGTGGCAAGGTGAAATTACCGTTATTGCCTCCGCCACCTGAGCCATTTATTCATTGCTTCGTGGCGAAACACCAGAATCACGACATTTTCTATCGAACACTCGAGGATACAACGGATGTTTCCAAATGACTTCATTTGGAGCACAAATTATTGAAGAACGCGGATTCAATCCGACATTCAAGGTAATTTCTGCTCGAGAGAGTAAATATTCATTTTCTTTTGGTGATCATAAATCAGTAATTCGAAGACTTCGTCTTCGACTTTACAGATCCAAGGCCGAATTCAGCATCGAATTGGATCATTGCAACCGCTTGAAGACGCACAGCATAAATTCATCCAAATTTACTTCATGGGCAATATGGAGGACCAACTTGATCGGCGTCAAACGATCAATACGGCAATGAAAAGAGCTATTCTTCAAGATCTGCAGCAACTACTTCATGAACATCATGCATTAGTTCGGTTGTTCAAAACTGCGTTGGATCGCATGCCAAGTGATGACTACAAAGTCGTTATCAAAGCGGATAAACGACCCGCTGGAACACACAAACGCCAATTCAACGCTCCAACAATAGATGAAGTCGCAATTGCGATTGTTGGTTGTTCGTTCGTTAAAGTCAGACGTGTTTTTTTTTGGTTCCCGGACAAAAATTAAAAAATTAAATTATTTATATTTTAAATTTTATTTTTAGTTTTATTAGTTTTTGTGAAAACGGCAATATTTTAACGGTTGCTGTGTATTATTTTATCAATATTTTTATTTGAATTTATTTTCTATTTATTTTCTTTTTATTTGCTCTATTGCTGTTAATCTTTTGTATACTTTTTTTTTGGTTTTCTCTATTAGTCATTTAATTTAATTCGTACTGTAACTTTTTACTTGTTTACTATTGTTATTCAAAACTTTGTTTTGTTTTACTGTTTTTTCTTTCTGTTAATTGTAATATTAATTTATAAGGATATTAATCCATAATCCATAATCATGTTTCCTTGTTTTAAATGCAACGAGAAATTGCCAGATAGTTTGACGATCGCATGTGATGGAGTGTGTGATCGTCACTTTCATTGCTCCTGCGTGAACATACCTATTGGTTCTAAGACGTATACTTGCGTAGAATGAGACGACATTAAACCTTGCCACATTCTTAGATTTCTGAAACTCTCTGTTACTCAGAACAATTTGAACATTGTGAATAAGAATATATCGGATTATGATTCATCGTTTATTGCTAATCAAGTAAAAGCCATTGATAATAAACTAACTTGCGTTAGTGAAAATTTTGAAGACATGAGGGATAATGATAGGAAACTAGATCAACTAACTTCCTCATGTGTGGTAATGCAACACGACATTACTAAAGTTATAAAAAAAATTAATCAATGTGAATCGAATTTGCATTTGATTCAAAATGGCTTTTCGGAAATCATTTCCTCTCAACCTTTAGTTTCAGATATATTAATAAATACAACCAAACATTCTGATCGACCCAACATTGATAAATTTGATATTGTTATTGGTGACATTCGTTCATGCAAGTCCTTAATTGCTTCTAATGTTGAAATTTCAAAGGAGCTCAAGAGTATAACGCTTGATTTGGGTCAGAAAAATACCAAGTTAGCAGATATTTTATCCACAAAAAATTATTCCTTGACCATCAATAAATCGTGCTATGATGTTGTTAACGAAAGGCGGTCTTCATTAGATCAGAGTTTTAATTGTGTAGTCCAGGCGAAATCTATACCAAAACCACAAAATAATAATAAAAATAAAAGACAAAAACGACAATTAAACAAACAATCTAATAAGGAAACTTTTATTCATGATTCTCCTAAAGAGTTATTCTCTTCTAAGCAGGATTCAACTGTCGTAAGCACGTACGCACAAGTTTTGAGAACGGCTCGGGCTCCGATGAGTAGTAGTACTCAATCTCCTACAGAAGTCTTCTCATCAGGTCTGGGATCAACCTCGGTGTGTGCTTCTCCAACGATTTTGAAAGCGGTTCCTGCTCCTAAGAATATTTTCATATCAAGACTGGACCCTATGACAACTGTAGACGACATTTTGCGTTACATTGGTTCGAAACCAGTTGAAATGTCTTACATTAAATGTGAGAAAATCAATAAGTTAATCAATCCGGTCTCATCTTTTAGGATAACTGTTCCTTGTGCGAAATTCTGCCAATTAGTCTCTGGGGAATTTTGGCCACCTTTTACTTTAGTTAAAGAATTTGAGCGTAAACGCAATAAAAAACAAAAAGTTTCCTCGATTGTAGATACTGCTGATTTGTCTAGTTCTAATATGTGCTTAAAAAACCCAAATGTTTGTCCCTTTACTATCAAAATGTAAGGGGACTACGTACTAAAACTAATGAATTATTCCTCGCAAGTTACTCGTTTTCGCATGATATTATTGTTTTGACGGAAACTTGGTTAAATTGCAGCTTTTCAAACAGTGAGCTGTTTTCTTCAGATTATGAAGTCTTTCGTAGAGATAGATATTCTTCGGACTTGAAGTCCTTGGGAGGAGGGGTCTTGATTGCGGTTCGTAAAGAATATAAAAGCTCGTTAGTCCATTTTGCTAACACAGGCAGTTTAGAACTTGTTTGCATCAAAATTTCAGTCAAGAACAGTAATATTTTTATTGCGAATAATTATATTCCGCCAAACAGTTCGATTGAGCAATATCAGTTTTTAGTAAATGCAGTTAACCAATTATTTGAAATGATGGAACCAAATGACGATATATGGCTGTTAGGGGACTTTAACCTCCCTAGTCTTCATTGGACACATTTAGATGAAGATGATTGTTTTATTGCGACGAATGTGAAATCAGAATGTGAATCACTCTTAGTCGATAATCTGACGGCTTGTGGATTGCAACAAATTAGTGGTATACTCAACGTTTTTGACAAACAGTTGGACTTAATTTTCACTACAGACACAACTAATTGTGTTGCTCAACGTACTCCAGAAATCTTACGCATAGAAAACTACCATCCTCCATTACAAGTACTACTTTCGCTGGAAGGCGCAAGATTTGATATAAGTTGTGATTACTCTTATGGTTTCAATTTTCGTAATAGAGACTTTAAATTGCTAGCGAACCTATTTGATTCAACAGACAGCACCCTAAATAACGATAATATTGAGGTCTGTATTACAGAATTTTATTCATTGATTCTTTCAGCCTTTGTGTTATCAGTCCCCTACCGAAGGAACAATTCTTCTTCAGCGCCGGCTTGGTTTAATAAAGATCTTCTCTCTTTGCGTAATAGGAGGAATAAGGCCTGGCGGACGTATTTGATCTCGCATAGTGATGATGATCACTCGAAATATGTGGATCTTTTTAATGAATTTAAAGAGTTATCTTCGGATCAGTATAACTCTTATATCAATGAAATGAAACATAAGCTGTCCATTGACCCTCAAAGATTCTGGAAATTTATTAATAATAAAAGAAAATCAGATGGCTATCCCCCATTACTAAAATATCAGGATTGTTCCTCGAGCAATCCGTTAGTTATTACTTCTCTATTTGCCTCATTTTTGCTTCTGCATTTAAGAATGATAACTTTGAGCCAGATCCTAAATATTTTCATCATCTTGAAGACTATCCTAAAACTTCTTTTAATAATATTGTCATTGGTGAAGTCATAGTTTTAGACCATATTAGGGAGCTAAATGAAGATTTTAATCCAGGGCCGCACGGAGTTCCTGCAATTATTTTGAAGAGATTTGGTGACATTCTTGCACGCCCTTTGTCTGTCCTCTTCCAGAAATCCCTTAAATTGGGTAAATTTCCAAAACTATGGAAAGAGTCCTTTATCATCCCAACTCATAAAAAAGGTAATAAAGGTGACATTGACAATTATAGGCCTCTTGCGAAAATGTCATGCATTCCTAAACTTTTGAGTGCATTATCTATAAATACTTTTATTTTAGCTGCAAATCTTTCATTTCCAACTTCCAACATGGATTTTTAAAAGGTAGATCAACAACCACCAGCTTAGTTGAACATGTTTCATTTACAACTTGCGCTATTGAATCAGGGAATAGTGTGGATTGTATTTCCACGGACTTTAGCAAAGCCTTTGACAAGCTATCACATGGTCTGATATTATTTAAACTTAGTGCCCTTGGTTATCCTGACTTCTTTATTAAATGGATCCAGTCTTACCTTTGTGGTAGAAGTTATCGGGTTCTCTTTCGCTCTTCCAAGTCTCAACCGTATTTGGCAACCTCGGGCGTTCCACAAGGCAGCCATTTGGGACCAATATTGTTTGTTTTATTCATTAACGACGTTACCTCGGAGATTAAATTTTCAAAAATATCTAACTTTGCTGATGACATGTTAATATGTAAAGAAATAACTAACCAGAACGACTCTAGGTGTCTTCAAGAGGATTTAAATAGGTTTACTGCATGGTGTATTAATAATAATCTTGACCTTAATTGTGACAAATGTGAGGTTATCACTTTCTCAAGAAAACGTGATAATCCTCTTTGTGATTATGCTATCACTGACCTTACTTTAAGGAGAGTGTGTAGTATAAAAAATTTAGGTGTAATCTGTGATAGCCAACTTAACTTTAAGTTACATATTCAGTTATTAGTTAAGCGTGCCAACCTGACTTTAAGCTTTATTAAGCGTTGGTCTAAGGAATTCTCAGACCCTCTAGTTACTAAAACCCTTTTCACTACTCTTGTTAGACCAATTCTCGAATATGCAAGCCAGGTTTGGTCCCCCTATTTGAAAGTTCAAATTAACAGAGTAGAATTAGTTCAACGCAAATTTGTACGTTTCGCTTTAAGAAACCTCCCTTAGGATGACCCGTCTCTGTTGCCCCCATACGAATATAGACTTAATTTGATTGGGTTGAATTCTTTGGAAATGAGACGTCAGGTAGCAGATGTTGTTTTTGTTCACCAACTGTTTAATGGTGCCATTGATTCCCTTGTTTTGCTTGATAGTATGCATTTGAACACTAATACTCGGTCTCTTAGATCGGTGGAAATGTTTAAAATAAAGCACCACAGGACGGAATATGGAAGAAATGAGCCGATTTCCCGCATGTTACGGGCGGTTAATATTAACGTTAAATACTTTGACTTTAATATAAGTAAGATTAACTTAAAAAAAGCTTTATATAACAAAAAGCAATCTCTTTAAATATTTATTTCATTCTCACTTGATCTAAGTAGAAAAAAAAAACTTGGAAACGCGCGATATTGTGCTTACACGTTGTGACACTGGACAACTGCAACGAATATACGAAACACACCGTTCATACGATGCATTGCAATACCCGCTTATGTTTTGGCAAGGAGACGATGGATATCATTTCAATATCAACATGATAAATCCATTGAGCGGTGAGTATTGATATGATAATTTTCATTTAAACATGACACTAATTTCAATGATTTCATTTCAGGTCAGGAAACTACCAAGAAGGTTAGCGCGATGAATTATTACGCATATCGTTTGATGATTCGTCAAAATGCTGACAACTATTTGCTGCGATTTCGTCGATTGCTTCAGCAATATTGCAATATTGACATGTACGTCAAAATCGAAACGGAGCGCCTCACTTTCATTCGTTTGAATCAAGCCAAACTGCGTTCGGAGGAGTATATTCATTTACGCGATGCAATCATCACTGAAGGAAATGCAGCTAATGTTGGTCGATTGCCTATTCTACCTGCGACGTATATTGGCAGCCAGCGTCATATGCGCAAGATGCAATGACATATGTTCGTCATTACGGTCGTCCAGATTTATTCATCACCTTTACGTGCAATCCGAAATGGATAGAAATTGTTGAACTGCTGCTCCCCGGACAAATATCAAGTGATCGGCACGACATCACCGCACGTGTCTTCAAACAAAAAATCCGGTCACTGATGAACTACATTGTTAAGCATCGCGTCTTTGGGGATACTTCGTGCTGGATGTATTCAATTGAATGGCAAAAACGAGGCTTACCGCATGCACACATTCTTATTTGGTTAGTGGAAAGAATTCGACCAGACCAAATAGATGAGATCATATGTGCCGAGATTCCTGATCCCGAAACAGATCCAGACCTGCATGATGTTGTAGTTACGAATATGATTCACGGACCGTGTGGCGCCATCAACCTCCAATCACCATGCATGGTTGACGGCAAGTGTTCCAAGCGTTATCTGCGAAATTTGACGGCGGAAACTATCACTTGCAACGATGGTTATCCACTGTACCGGCGTCGATCACCCGATGATAACGGTAGAACTATCACAACGAAAGTGAAAGGAAACGATTTCGTAGTCGACAAAACTTGGATTGTTCCGTATTCGCCACTTCTTTCCAAAACATTCAAGACGCATTGTCACGTGGAGTATTGCAATTCAGTGAAATCCATCAAATACATCTGCAAATATGTCACGAAAGGCAGCGATATTGCGGTTTTTGGCGTTCAACCTCCCAATACCAACGATGAAATCATGCACTATCAAGTTGGTCGATATGTGAGCTGCAATGAGGCGATTTGGCGTATATTCTCATTTCCCATTCATGAACGTCATCCCACTGTTGTACAATTGGCGGTGCATCTGGAGAATGGTCAACGAGTTTATTTCAACGCATCGAATTTTGCTCAACGTGCTGAAACACCTCCAGCAACAATATTGACCAGTTTCTTTTCGATTTGCCAAAGCGATGTCTTTGCACGAACGTTGCTCTACTCTGAGATGCCACGTTATTACATTTGGAACACTTCATCGAAGAAATTTCAACGTCGGAAGCAAGGTCATGCGATTCCTGGTCACCCGGATGTGTGTTCTACTGATGCTCTTGGTTGCATTTACACAGTTCATCCGAAAAATGACGAATGTTTCTACTTGCGATTGTTGCTGGTGAATGTTCGTGGGCCGACATCATTTAAATCACTTCGAACTGTCAATGGCGTAGTGTGCCCAACATTTCGTGCTGCATGTCAACAGCTCAATTTGCTTGAAAACGATACTCATTGGGACATGACAATCGCTGAAGCAATTGTTTCTGCATCTCCAAGTTAGATACGCACATTATTTGCTATCATTATTTCGACATGCTTCCCATCAAATCCACATGAACTGTGGAACAAGTATAAGGACGACATGTCAGAAGATATTTTACATCGAATTCGTATCAGTTTAGGGAATCCCGATCTCCAGGTGAATGAGGAGACACATAACCAGGCTTTGCTTTTGATCGAAGACATGTGTTACCTCATGTGCGGGAGTTTGTTAGTCAAGTTAGGAATGCCAACGCCATATCGAGGAATGAACGACGCTTTCAATCGAGAATTAGAACGGGAACGTGATTACGATCGAGATGCATTGAACCAATCAGTTCGAACGAATGTACTACTGTTGAACCCCCAACAGAAGGAAGTGTACAATACGTTAATGAAGGCAATTGATGACGGAAATGGTGGCTTATTTTTCCTCGATGCGCCCGGTGGAACTGGAAAGACATTCCTCATGCCATTGATTTTGGCCACTGTTCGTGCGAGATCCGAAATTTCTGTAGCAGTTGCTTCTTCTGGGATGCGGCCACGTTGCTAGAAGGATGCCGAACGGCTCATTCAGCGTTGAAATTGCCGTTAAATCTTCAAACGACTGAACAACCGACATGCAACATTGCGAAACACTCAGCAATGACTAAAGTTTTGGTAGCAAGTAAAATGATTATCTGGGATGAATGCACAATGGCGCACAAACGCGCATTGGAAGCACTGAACCGAACTATGAAAGATCTGCGCAATGACTCAAGATGTTTTGGAGGCGCAATGATTCTACTGTCTGGCGATTTCCGCCAAACACTACCAGTCATTCCAAGATCGACCGCTGCCGATGAAATAAACGCTTGCCTCAAATCATCGACTCTGTGGCGCTATGTGAAGAAACTTCAGCTGACGATAAACATGCGAGTTGCATTGCTAAACTATCCATCTGCCGAAGATTTCTCCAAGCAATTGCTGACTATCGGTAATGGCCGTTTTCCTGTCGACGAATCGAACGGATTGATTTCGTTTCAGCCGAATGTTTGCAATTTCGTCTCAACGAAGGACGAGCTCATCAACAAAGTGTTCCCGAACATCAGTGCTAATCACAAAAAACACAATTGGTTGAGTGAACGAGCAATTCTTGCGGCAAAAAACAAAGATGTGGATCACTTAAACTTCACCATCCAAAATCAAATCGTTGGTCCACTGCATTCCTTCAAATCTATCGACTGTGTAACAAACGAAGACGAAGCAACCAACTATCCAACTGAATTTTTAAACTCATTGGATCTGCCTGGCTTGCCACCGCACAATTTACAACTGAAGGTTGGCTCGATAGTCATCATGCTTCGAAATCTGAGCCAACCAAAACTATGTAACGGAACGCGTTTGGTGGTGATAAAACTCATGGGCAATGTGATTGACGCGATGATACTTAAAGGAAAGTTCAAAGGTGAGGAAGTTCTCATTCCGAGAATTCCAATGATCCCAACCGATATCCCATTCGAGTTTAACCGACTTCAATTTCCGATTCGCCTTGCATTTGCCATGACGATCAACAAATCACAAGGCCAATCCTTGAGTGTGGCCTGAATCTAGAAAATGAATGTTTCTCTCACGGCCAATTGTACGTAGCGTGTTCACGTGTCGGCAAACCATCCGCTTTGTTCGTTCTCGCACCTAACAACAAAACGAAAAATGTCGTATATCAAAAGGTGCTTCAATGAAGGAAATCGACTCCAGTCTAACCCATCTAGCAAATAGTTTACAGAAAGTAGTGCAACAATGCTACGCGAATCATTTCGATTCGCTTCAATAAAGCAAATGTCTTGCTGCCACGTGAATTATATTCATTTCAATGTAATTAAAATACATTTCTTTTTGATTTTTGTACATTTATTGAATTTAATTCATTTTGAGTAGTCATTTTTTATTTTAATGAAAAACTGAATTTAATTCAGCTAATAAGTCAACACAACATTTAATGATTCTGAGGCGGTACGAAGTTCGCCGGGTCAGCTAGTAAATAAATAAATGAAGAATGAAACCAAAAATAAAATAAAAATAAAAAATGAACAAAGCAAACCATAGTAGTGAATTTACATTTACTCTATATCGGCCGTACCACTATGGAACTTTCCCGATAATGTCTTCAAATATTAATTTCACTTCTCCTATTCTAAATGTACATTCCAAGTTTCATGAAAATGTGACTAGTATTGGCCGAATTATTAAGTTTTTTTTTATTTTGCATTCCCGTTAGATTCTGGGCGAAATTAATATATGGCAACATTATTTGGTAACGCTTTTTTTCTAAAAACAACAAAATTTTGTCCGCACGGTTTAGACTAAACTGTTGGGCCAATTGTGATAAAATTTACACATTTCATATATTTGACCCTTACTTAGATCAGATTAGTTTTTGGGCCATATTCGACTATGGCAACACTGTCTAAAAATACATTTTGTCCAAATATAGTCTATTTTTGCACTTGTTGTAAAGCCGAACCTGCATGTCCAATTTTGATGAGATTTGCACAGTTTGTGTACTACGACCGAAATCAGACCATACTAACTTTTCAATGGAATGTACATCTGGCAACACCAATGCGTAAAACTTGTTTTAAAAAATGTCGTGGTGGAAATATAGAAACTTCCCTAATTCGGTTAATAATAGTCGGATTTAAATGAAATTTCGAGCGTACGTTTGGGATGGACCAAGTGAAAAAATAAAGTATGCCTCCCCGCGGTGGGGGGTTGTGGCGGGCTAAAATAGAAAAATTTCAATAATTCACTCAATAATAGGCGGATTTTCTTAAAACTGGGTGTGTATATTCTGGATGGGCCAACTGAAAAGAAAGAATGCGTCTCTCCTCGGTGGGGGATCCTGAAGTGTGAAATAAAGAAACCTTAATAATTCGGCCAATAGTAGCCACATTTTCATGAAACTTCGAATGCACATTTAGAATAGGAGAACTGAAATGAATATTTCATAACATTATCGGGAAAGGTCCATAGTGGTCCTGCCGATATAGAGAAAATATAAATTCACTACTATGGTTTGCTTTGCTCATTTTTTATTTTGCATTCCCGTAACCCCCACAGAGGGGAGTCGCATTCTATCTTTTCAGTTGGCCTATCCAGAATGTATACACTAAGTTTTAAGAAAATTCGCCCATTATTGAGTGAATTCTTGAAGTTTTTCTATTTCAGACCCGCACGACCCCCAATCGAGGGGAGACATTTTATCTTTTCAGTTTGCTCATCCCAAATGTACATTCCAAGTTTCATTAAAATCCACCGGTTATTGGCCGAATGATTAAGGTGTTTTTAAATCCCGCAACCCGCACCGAGGGGAGACGCATTCTGTCTTTTCACTTGCCCTATCCAAAATGTACACACCAAGTTTAAAGAAAATCTGCCTATTATTGAGTGAACTCTTGAAGTTTTTCATTTTTAGCCCTCCACAACTCTCCACCGCCGGGAGAAATATTTTATTTTTTCAGCTGAACCATTCCAAACGTACGTTCGAAGTTTCATTAAAATCCGACTATTATTAACCGAATTAGGGAAGTTTCTATATTTCCACCACAATATTATTTTAAAAAAGTTTTGCGCATTAGTGTTGCCAGACGTAAATTCCGTTGGAAAATTAACATGTTCTGGTTCCGATCTTAGCACACAAACTGCGCAAATCTCATCAAAATTGGAACAGCAGTTTCGATTTTATAACAAGTGCAAAAATACACTATATTTGAGCAAAATGTAGTTTTGGACAGTGTTGCTATAGTCGAATATGGCCCAAGAACTAATCAGATCTAAGTAAGGGTCAAATACATGAACTGTGTAAATTTTATCGAAATTGGACCAACAGTTTAGTCTGAACCATGCGGACAAAATTTTATCATTTTTAGACAAAAAAAGCGTTGCCAAATAGTGTTGCCATATATTAATTTCGCCCAGAATCTAACACCATTTGGCATTTGATGCAACACTAAAATGGTCAAAGTTTTATGGAAATCAGACCATCCATTCAGATTTTATTAACGATTTAAAAAAGCGGACGGACGGACGGACGAACATGGGGCTAATTATTTTTGACGAAACGGATTTTGCACTTATTTTCATCTTCCTAGCCCTTCTAGATTAAAAGTTAGGTTTTCGCACGATTATAGTACTTTCCTATAAACATTCGTTTATCGGGAAAGTAAAAAACAGAACATTTTTTTTATTTAAAGTTTATTTTTAAAAAGATAAACTAAATCATACAAAAAGGGACTACACAATAGCGAAAACCGGTACGTCACAGAATAATAAAAATATCAATATAAACACAAAGGAAAACCAAATTTGTCCAATAAGGTTTTCTAAGCTTCTACCAGGTATAATGTTTTCCAAATGCCTTTATGAATGCATTTTCATTCAAAAGCAGGGGCCGATTATGGAATGCGCCTCGTTTCGTATTCAATCCTTTTTTAAAATTCGCTTTGAGCTATTTTGAATTCCGAAAAAGATGAAAAGTTTTCTTCCAATATTTCCACTAAAAATAAGAGAACTTTCCAGTAAAATTGACACAATCATTTTTTTGTTGGAAAATAAAACAAAATTAACTTTAGTAGGTATTCGGTCACTTGGCCAGGTTACGTGTATTCGGTCACTTGGCCAGGTGGGCGTGGCCAGCCAATGGGAGCGAAGCATTTGTCTCTGGCAGGGGGTGAATTGGGGTGGGGGGGAGAGAGAGGCGGTCTCTCTAAGCGATGGCGGTGGTGGTGGGGGAAAATGGCCACACCCCTGGGCTGTTGGGTTTTTTAAACATGGCTGTCGACCAATTGTTTTAAACATGTATGGGGTGCGTTCTTGGGGTAAATTGTCGTGGGTTTGAGGGGCGTGGCGGACCAATGGGAAGGGAGTGGGAGATGGAAAGGTGTAGTGGGGCACGGAGAGGGGCGTGGAGAATGAAGAGAGGGAGATGGAAAGGCGTGGTGGGGCACGTTGTAGAGGAGCGTGGTAAATGCGGCATTTGTCTCTTTCTGGCACCGTGATTTATTATAGCGGTTGATTGGTGGGGGATAAAATGGCCACACCCCTGGGCTGTCGAGTTTTTAAACATGGCTGTCGACCAATTATTTTTAGAAATGGCTGTCGACACATGTCAGGGCGTGGTATTTAGGGCGTATTTCTTTGTCACGGTTATAGCTGTATTAGATTACAAAATTTAACCAGAATTCATGTAAATTTATGGAAAACACATTTGGATCAAGTATTTATTTGACACGATTATAGCTGTATTAGATTACAAAATTTAACGTCTGGTTGCAAGGATAAGTACATCTAAATTTATGGAAAACACATTTGGATCAACTGCGATCCTGAAAAACGTGGGAAATTTTTTTCAGATTACATATGGTTACAATTTCGGGGTTAATTTATAACATTTGGATCATCCGATCCGAAAACGTCGCGTGGGGGAGGGAAGATGTTTATGATCGACAGAACGTATTTTGTAAAGGGCATTTTTTCAAGCTGTATTAGAAAATGAATTTCCCACAGATTACAAAATACATATGGTTACAATTTCGGGGTTAATTTATAACATTTGGATCATCCGATCCGAAAACGTCGCGTGGGGGTGGGAAGATGTTTATGATCGACAGGACGTATTTTGTACAGGGCATTTTTTCAAGCAAAATGAATTTCCCATACAATTAATTTTTCGTGGTAAATGCATGTAAGAAATAAAACGCATGTGTGTTGAAAAGAAATTTTGGTATAAAAGGGCCGGATTATCTGAAGATCCGTGATTTATTAAAATAAATTTCAATAGTACGGGCGAAAGTAAAAAATGTTTAAAATAATTAGTGAACGGGAAGTTTTTGTGCGGCGGTTTAATTTGACCGGGTATAAAATTAATTTCCAAATTAGTTCGATACCCGAGAATGAAGACCCGGCTCGTTGGATTAAATCAGCTATAGAAGGTGTTGTTGTTAAAGCCACAGAAGGTTTGGAACCAAGTGATTTTATTGGATTCACATTCTGTGGGAAGAGTTTTAATGAAAGAGGGCCGGGATGGGTGACTTTTAAACCTGTTCGTGAAGTCAAATTTGAGGATATCTGGGAAATGATTTCCAAAATTTTTCAGAGTAATTCTGAAGGAATGAGTACCGATAGATTTTGCTTAACTGCAACTTCGGTAAAAATGCCTGTGGGAAGAGGCCGGGAACGGCGATATAATAGTTTCGACGAGGAAAGTGTGAGGCGGAGAGGTATAGTACGGATTAAAAATAAAGACAACTTGTGTTTACCGCGTGCAATAGTTGTTGCAGTAGCAAATGTGAACAAAAGTGTTGAGTATAAAAAAATTAGAGATAATGTAAGAGAGCAAACACAGGCTGTAGAGAAATTACTGGCGGAAAGTCAAATTGAAATACCTACAGAAGGTGCTGGAATACCTGAGTTAACCAAATTTCAGCACCATTTAAAAGACTTTAAAATAACAGTCTATCAGCATATCATCAACAAAAGTGGTACAGATGTATTGTTTGAAGGCAGTAACGACGGCAAACGAATAAATTTACTGTACCACGACGGACATTATAACGTGATTACCTCACTAACGGCAGCCTTCTGCTGCACATATTATTGTGAAATGTGTCATGTGAGGTACCAGGGTAAAAATGAGCATCGATGTGTTGGAGCCTGCCCATGTTGTCAACAAAGTCCATCCTGTGAAAAAGGTGTTGTAAATAAATATTGTGCAGCGTGCAATCGGTATTTTAGAGGAACTACATGTTTCGAAAATCATGTAAAAAGTGTTTGTGATAAACTAAAACGGTGTATGGAATGCCTGAAACTGTGTAAAAGAGACAGAATTCACGTGTGCGGGGAAATATTTTGTAAAAACTGTCAAAAACATGTCGCGAGTAATCACCTGTGCTTTATAATTCCAAATGCGAGTAAAATGGATCAAAGTGACAATTTTTACGTATTTTACGACCTAGAAACGCGTCAAGAAAAAGTTCTAGGTGACGGGGAAGCAATAAAATTGCATGAACCGAATTTGTGCATTTTTTCTAAAAGATGTAATGTATGCATTAATGTGGAAGGACAATATTGTTGTGAAAAGTGCGGATATAGAGTGGAAATTTTACAACAAAACGTTATCGGAAGTTTCTTAAAATATTTATTAAATGTGCGAAAATTCCATAAACGTGTTATAGTGCTTGCACATAATGGGCAGGCATTTGATCACCAATTTATTTTGAATTATGTGCTGCAGAAAACAGATATCACACCGGAATTGATCATGCGAGGTACAAAAATCATATTGATGATGATTGGGAATATAAAGTTCATAGATTCGTTGAACTACTTCCCGATGCCACTGTCAAAAATACCACAAGCCTTTGGTCTGGCAGATAAATTTAAAAAAGGATACTTTCCCCACTTATTTAATACAATAAGTAATGAGAAATATATCGGAAAATTGCCAGCAGTTGAATTCTACAGTCCAAATACTATGAATGTTGATGATCGGAAATGCTTTCTACAATGGTATGAGGAACACAAAAACGACGAATTCAACATGCAGCGTGATCTAATAGATTACTGCAAGAGCGATGTGAAGATTCTAGCAGAAGGGTGTCTCAAATTTCGAAGTTTGATGCTGAGGGAATGTAATGTATGCCCATTCGCGGAAGCAGTAACGATAGCGTCTGCGTGTAACCTGGTATTCAGACGTAATTTTCTTCGGCCGTATACAATCGGCCTAATACCAAAGCAGGCTATCGTGAGGAAAAAATCGCATCGAAAGTTGCTATACAGTGGTTGCTTTGGGAGGAAAAACAACGTAAAATAAAAATCCGGCACGCGTACAACCAGAAAGAAGCTGTTATAAAGGGGGTAAAAGTTGATGGCTACTGCGAGGAGACGGGGCAAACTTTTGAATTTCACGGCTGCTATTACCACGGTCACCCCGTCTGTCTCCCTCGGAAAAGAGATGCTTGTCTGTATGAAGGCTCAGGCGAGACATTAAATTCCCGATACGAATCTACTGTATTTAAAACTGAAAGGCTTCGATCGTCGGGATATGAGGTTATAGAAAAGTGGGAATGTGAATTCCGAAAAGAAATGTATGCTAACAGGGAAATGAAAAGGTACGTGAGTAACCATTTTGTACTAGTTAGTGCTCCACTTAATCCTCGCGATGCATTTATCGGTGGCCGGACAGGTAACGCCAGAACTTATTATAAATGTAAGTCAGGTGAGAAAATTAAATATATTGATGTATGCTCTCTCTATCCGTGGGTATGTAAAAATGGAAAATTCCCCATTGCCCATCCGAAATTATATGTTGGTAACCTGGAGTGCTCCAAGCTGAATTTAACAGAAATTGATGGCCTGATTAAATGCAAAATTTTACCACCACAAAATCTGTATCATCCGGTCTTACCGATGAAACAAAACCAAAAGTTGATGTTCTCATTATGCTTCACATGTAGTTTGGAAAAAAGTCAAGAGGATTGTACTCATGAAGAAAATGAAAGGGCATTAACTGGAACATGGGTATTGGATGAGGTAAATAAGGCCATTGAAAAGGGTTACCAACTGCTGGAAATTTATGAAATATGGTCTTATAAGGTGCGGCAAAAAAGAGATGGACTCTTCACAGAAATGATGAACAAATTCCTAAAAATGAAACAGGAAGCTTCTGGATGGCCTAGTACATGTGTTACAGAGGAGGAAAAACATGAATATGTAAAAGAATTCTTTGAGAATGAGGACATAGTATTAGAACCGGAAAAAATAGAAAAAAACCCTGGTTTAAGATCCACTGCTAAGTTGATATTAAATTCATTTTGGGGTAAATTTGGTCAGAGGGAAAACCAATCGAAAACCTCTATAATAACACAGCCAGCTGAATTATATACACTTTTATCGGATCCATCTAAAGCAGTTAATCATATTTTACCAGTTAATGATGAAACTCTGATTGTGAACTGGGAGTACAAAGAAGAGGCTGCAGATACTCTGACTACAATCAATGTATGTATAGCAGCCTACACTACTACACAAGCACGGTTGAAACTGTATTCATATCTGGAGAAATTGGGAGAAAGAGTATTATACTACGATACCGACTCTGTTATATACATAAGCAGAGATGGTGAATATGACCCCCCTGTTGGAAATTTTGTTGGAGATATGACTGATGAATTGGACTGTTACGGCACTGGCAGTTATATTGAAGAATTTGTGAGCGGAGGGCCAAAGAACTATGCATACCAGGTATTTTCAACAAAGGACAACAGTCGAAAAATGGTTTGTAAAGTAAAAGGGATTTGTTTAAACTATGAGGCATCGAAATTGGTAAATTTTGAAAGTATGCGTGACATAATTTTAAACAGCGATGGAGAAGCGAGGCCGATCAAGAACATTTCTTCTAGTATACGGCGCACCGAAGATCATCGAATTATAACGACACCGGTGGTAAAACAATACAACGCCAGATCAGAAAAAAGGAAATTTTTGGCAAATTTTGATTCCATCCCCTATGGGTTCAAACACACCAGGCATTATTAAATAAAAATACTATTTTTAATAAAAATATATATTTAAGTGTAAATATAATTGCAAATATATATCGATTGTAAGAAAGATTATTTTTAGGTGTAAATATAAAATGAATATTATTTCACATCGCGTCTATTTTATTTCTATTACATTCTATTACATACTGTTTTAGCAAATGAACATTTTGTAGGGCACAACATCCTCTATGAGCTAAACACCTCGGAGTTAGAGAATATCGCATCCTCAAAGTGTTTAAATTCGGACATCCACAGTAGTCTAAATCAAATACCGTTGCTCTATTTCCGAGAATTTCACTGAGATATTTTTTCTTCTCCGATCCTTTAACATAAATTATTTTATTTTTCAAATTCGTCTGTAAAAATTGTATCGCGTGATTAATTGACGTGTATCCGCCCTCCCACGATAACCCATGATGATTTATGGAAAGCCAGGTAGCTTGAGTCTGCAGTGCTGATGGTAGTCTGTTAAATTCAAATGGCGGTTTTAGATGAAAATGACGTACTTCATTCGCATTGAACAGGATCGCAATTTCCTTAGGAATGAAACTATTACTTTTGAGGGCTGTTCTGTGACGAGTCTTACTGTATCGACTGTAAACTATCGAACTATTGAATATTTAGAACGCACAATCGACAATTGGTCCTTGTTGTTGTAAATCTGCACTAATACCCCCAAAATGGAGATTACGACTTGCACAAACTTCGCAGCATTCTTACTACCCCTTTTTTTAAACAGGGGGGGGGGTCAGTGCGAATTTTTTACAAAATTTTTTCAAATAGCACCTGTATTTCCTGCCCGTATAACAAGACCTGTCGGTATCAGAACTGCCTTTTTAACAGGGCCTGTTCGTATCAGAAACATCTTTAACAAGACCTGTTCGCATCACAACTGATTTCAACAGGACCTGTTCGTATCAGCGCAGCGTTTCAACGGTACCTGTTCGTACAGCACTGCTTTCAACAGGACCTGTCCGCATTAGAACTGCTTTCAACAAGACCTGTTCGCATCAGAACTGCTTTCAACAGGACCTGTCCGCATCAGAACCACTTTCAACAGGACCTGCCCGTATCAGAACCAATTTCAACAGGACCTGTCTGCATCAGAACCGATTTCAACAGGACATGCTCGTATCAGAACTGCTTTCAACAAGACCTGTTCGTATCAGCACTGCGTTTTTGTAGAGCCTGTCCGCATTAGAACTGCTTTTAACAAGACTTGTCGGTATCAGAACCGTCTTTAACAAGACCTGTTCGCATCAGAACTGCTTTCAACAGGACCTGTCCGCATCAGAACCACTTTCAACAGGACCTGCCCGTATCAGAACCAATTTCAACAGGACCTGTCCGCATCAGAACCGATTTCAACAGGACATGCTCGTATCAGAACTGCCTCTAACAAGACCTGTCGGTATCAGAACCGTCTTTAACAAGACCTGTCCGCATCAGAACTGCTTTCAACAAGACCTGTCCGCATCAGAACTAATTTCAACAGGACCTGCCCGTATCAGAACTGCCTTTTAACAAGACCTGTCGGTATCAGAACCGTCTTTAACAAGACCTGTTAGCATCAGAACTGCTTTCAACAGGACCTGTCCGCATCAGAACTACTTTCAATAGGACCTGCCCGTATCAGAATACGATTTCAACAGGACCTGCCCGTATCAGAACTGCCTTTTAACAAGACCTGTCGGTATCAGAACCGTCTTTAACAAGACCTGTTCGCATCAGAACTGCTTTCAACAGGACCTGTCCGCATCAGAACCACTTTCAACAGGACCTGCCCGTATCAGAATACGATCGTAATCGTAACATTAACGTAAGGCGTGTTGTTGTTATTATCAGGACCTGTTCGTATCAGCACAGCGTTTCAACAGGACCTGTCCGCATCAGAACCAATTTCAACAGGACCTGCCCGTATCAGAACTGCCTTTTAACAAGACCTGTCGGTATCAGAACTGATTTCAACAGGGCCTGCTCGTATCACAACTGCTTTTTTAACAGGGCCTTTCTGTTTGAAAAAATTTTGTAAAAAATTCGCACTGACCCCCCCCCCCCTGTTTAAAAAAAAGGGGTAGTAAGAATGCTGCGAAGTTTGTGCAAGTCGTAATCTCCATTTTGGGGGTATTAGTGCAGATTTACAACAACAAGGACCAATTGTCGATTGTGCGTTCTAAATATTCAATAGTTCGATAGTTTACAGTCGATACAGTAAGACTCGTCACAGAACAGCCCTCAAAAGTAATAGTTTCATTCCTAAGGAAATTGCGATCCTGTTCAATGCGAATGAAGTACGTCATTTTCATCTAAAACCGCCATTTGAATTTAACAGACTACCATCAGCACTGCAGACTCAAGCTACCTGGCTTTCCATAAATCATCATGGGTTATCGTGGGAGGGCGGATACACGTCAATTAATCACGCGATACAATTTTTACAGACGAATTTGAAAAATAAAATAATTTATGTTAAAGGATCGGAGAAGAAAAAATATCTCAGTGAAATTCTCGGAAATAGAGCAACGGTATTTGATTTAGACTACTGTGGATGTCCGAATTTAAACACTTTGAGGATGCGATATTCTCTAACTCCGAGGTGTTTAGCTCATAGAGGATGTTGTGCCCTACAAAATGTTCATTTGCTAAAACAGTATGTAATAGAATGTAATAGAAATAAAATAGACGCGATGTGAAATAATATTCATTTTATATTTACACCTAAAAATAATCTTTCTTACAATCGATATATATTTGCAATTATATTTACACTTAAATATATATTTTTATTAAAAATAGTATTTTTATTTAATAATGCCTGGTGTGTTTGAACCCATAGGGGATGGAATCAAAATTTGCCAAAAATTTCCTTTTTTCTGATCTGGCGTTGTATTGTTTTACCACCGGTGTCGTTATAATTCGATGATCTTCGGTGCGCCGTATACTAGAAGAAATGTTCTTGATCGGCCTCGCTTCTCCATCGCTGTTTAAAATTATGTCACGCATACTTTCAAAATTTACCAATTTCGATGCCTCATAGTTTAAACAAATCCCTTTTACTTTACAAACCATTTTTCGACTGTTGTCCTTTGTTGAAAATACCTGGTATGCATAGTTCTTTGGCCCTCCGCTCACAAATTCTTCAATATAACTGCCAGTGCCGTAACAGTCCAATTCATCAGTCATATCTCCAACAAAATTTCCAACAGGGGGGTCATATTCACCATCTCTGCTTATGTATATAACAGAGTCGGTATCGTAGTATAATACTCTTTCTCCCAATTTCTCCAGATATGAATACAGTTTCAACCGTGCTTGTGTAGTAGTGTAGGCTGCTATACATACATTGATTGTAGTCAGAGTATCTGCAGCCTCTTCTTTGTACTCCCAGTTCACAATCAGAGTTTCATCATTAACTGGTAAAATATGATTAACTGCTTTAGATGGATCCGATAAAAGTGTATATAATTCAGCTGGCTGTGTTATTATAGAGGTTTTCGATTGGTTTTCCCTCTGACCAAATTTACCCCAAAATGAATTTAATATCAACTTAGCAGTGGATCTTAAACCAGGGTTTTTTTCTATTTTTTCCGGTTCTAATACTATGTCCTCATTCTCAAAGAATTCTTTTACATATTCATGTTTTTCCTCCTCTGTAACACATGTACTAGGCCATCCAGAAGCTTCCTGTTTCATTTTTAGGAATTTGTTCATCATTTCTGTGAAGAGTCCATCTCTTTTTTGCCGCACCTTATAAGACCATATTTCATAAATTTCCAGCAGTTGGTAACCCTTTTCAATGGCCTTATTTACCTCATCCAATACCCATGTTCCAGTTAATGCCCTTTCATTTTCTTCATGAGTACAATCCTCTTGACTTTTTTCCAAACTACATGTGAAGCATAATGAGAACATCAACTTTTGGTTTTGTTTCATCGGTAAGACCGGATGATACAGATTTTGTGGTGGTAAAATTTTGCATTTAATCAGGCCATCAATTTCTGTTAAATTCAGCTTGGAGCACTCCAGGTTACCAACATATAATTTCGGATGGGCAATGGGGAATTTTCCATTTTTACATACCCACGGATAGAGAGAGCATACATCAATATATTTAATTTTCTCACCTGACTTACATTTATAATAAGTTCTGGCGTTACCTGTCCGACCACCGAAAAATGCATCGCGAGGATTAAGTGGAGCACTAACTAGTACAAAATGGTTACTCACGTACCTTTTCATTTCCCTGTTAGCATACATTTCTTTTCGGAATTCACATTCCCACTTTTCTATAACCTCATATCCCGACGATCGAAGCCTTTCAGTTTTAAATACAGTAGATTCGTATCGGGAATTTAATGTCTCGCCTGAGCCTTCATACAGACAAGCATCTCTTTTCCGAGGGAGACAGACGGGGTGACCGTGGTAATAGCAGCCGTGAAATTCAAAAGTTTGCCCCGTCTCCTCGCAGTAGCCATCAACTTTTACCCCCTTTATAACAGCTTCTTTCTGGTTGTACGCGTGCCGGATTTTTATTTTACGTTGTTTTTCCTCCCAAAGCAACCACTGTATAGCAACTTTCGATGCGATTTTTTCCTCACGATACCCTGCTTTTGGTATTAGGCCGATTGTATACGGCCGAAGAAAATTACGTCTGAATACCAGGTTACACGCAGACGCTATCGTTACTGCTTCCGCGAATGGGCATACATTACATTCCCTCAGCATCAAACTTCGAAATTTGAGACACCCTTCTGCTAGAATCTTCACATCGCTCTTGCAGTAATCTATTAGATCACGCTGCATGTTGAATTCGTCGTTTTTGTGTTCCTCATACCATTGTAGAAAGCATTTCCGATCATCAACATTCATAGTATTTGGACTGTAGAATTCAACTGCTGGCAATTTTCCGATATATTTCTCATTACTTATTGTATTAAATAAGTGGGGAAAGTATCCTTTTTTAAATTTATCTGCCAGACCAAAGGCTTGTGGTATTTTTGACAGTGGCATCGGGAAGTAGTTCAACGAATCTATGAACTTTATATTCCCAATCATCATCAATATGATTTTTGTACCTCGCATGATCAATTCCGGTGTGATATCTGTTTTCTGCAGCACATAATTCAAAATAAATTGGTGATCAAATGCCTGCCCATTATGTGCAAGCACTATAACACGTTTATGGAATTTTCGCACATTTAATAAATATTTTAAGAAACTTCCGATAACGTTTTGTTGTAAAATTTCCACTCTATATCCGCACTTTTCACAACAATATTGTCCTTCCACATTAATGCATACATTACATCTTTTAGAAAAAATGCACAAATTCGGTTCATGCAATTTTATTGCTTCCCCGTCACCTAGAACTTTTTCTTGACGCGTTTCTAGGTCGTAAAATACGTAAAAATTGTCACTTTGATCCATTTTACTCGCATTTGGACTTATAAAGCACAGGTGATTACTCGCGACATGTTTTTGACAGTTTTTACAAAATATTTCCCCGCACACGTGAATTCTGTCTCTTTTACACAGTTTCAGGCATTCCATACACCGTTTTAGTTTATCACAAACACTTTTTACATGATTTTCGAAACATGTAGTTCCTCTAAAATACCGATTGCACGCTGCACAATATTTATTTACAACACCTTTTTCACAGGATGGACTTTGTTGACAACATGGGCAGGCTCCAACACATCGATGCTCATTTTTACCCTGGTACCTCACATGACACATTTCACAATAATATGTGCAGCAGAAGGCTGCCATTAGTGAGGTAATCACGTTATAATGTCCGTCGTGGTACAGTAAATTTATTCGTTTGCCGTCGTTACTGCCTTCAAACAATACATCTGTACCACTTTTGTTGATGATATGCTGATAGACTGTTATTTTAAAGTCTTTTAAATGGTGCTGAAATTTGGTTAACTCAGGTATTCCAGCACCTTCTGTAGGTATTTCAATTTGACTTTCCGCCAGTAATTTCTCTACAGCCTGTGTTTGCTCTCTTACATTATCTCTAATTTTTTTATACTCAACACTTTTGTTCACATTTGCTAC
This sequence comes from Xylophagus ater, assembly GCA_963422695.1. Taxonomy (NCBI): domain Eukaryota; kingdom Metazoa; phylum Arthropoda; class Insecta; order Diptera; family Xylophagidae; genus Xylophagus; species Xylophagus ater. The sequence goes on from CAUJSI010000005.1 coordinate 89,588, forward strand.
TGCAACAACTATTGCACGCGGTAAACACAAGTTGTCTTTATTTTTAATCCGTACTATACCTCTCCGCCTCACACTTTCCTCGTCGAAACTATTATATCGCCGTTCCCGGCCTCTTCCCACAGGCATTTTTACCGAAGTTGCAGTTAAGCAAAATCTATCGGTACTCATTCCTTCAGAATTACTCTGAAAAATTTTGGAAATCATTTCCCAGATATCCTCAAATTTGACTTCACGAACAGGTTTAAAAGTCACCCATCCCGGCCCTCTTTCATTAAAACTCTTCCCACAGAATGTGAATCCAATAAAATCACTTGGTTCCAAACCTTCTGTGGCTTTAACAACAACACCTTCTATAGCTGATTTAATCCAACGAGCCGGGTCTTCATTCTCGGGTATCGAACTAATTTGGAAATTAATTTTATACCCGGTCAAATTAAACCGCCGCACAAAAACTTCCCGTTCACTAATTATTTTAAACATTTTTTACTTTCGCCCGTACTATTGAAATTTATTTTAATAAATCACGGATCTTCAGATAATCCGGCCCTTTTATACCAAAATTTCTTTTCAACACACATGCGTTTTATTTCTTACATGCATTTACCACGAAAAATTAATTGTATGGGAAATTCATTTTGCTTGAAAAAATGCCCTGTACAAAATACGTCCTGTCGATCATAAACATCTTCCCACCCCCACGCGACGTTTTCGGATCGGATGATCCAAATGTTATAAATTAACCCCGAAATTGTAACCATATGTATTTTGTAATCTGTGGGAAATTCATTTTCTAATACAGCTTGAAAAAATGCCCTTTACAAAATACGTTCTGTCGATCATAAACATCTTCCCTCCCCCACGCGACGTTTTCGGATCGGATGATCCAAATGTTATAAATTAACCCCGAAATTGTAACCATATGTAATCTGAAAAAAATTTCCCACGTTTTTCAGGATCGCAGTTGATCCAAATGTGTTTTCCATAAATTTAGATGTACTTATCCTTGCAACCAGACGTTAAATTTTGTAATCTAATACAGCTATAATCGTGTCAAATAAATACTTGATCCAAATGTGTTTTCCATAAATTTACATGAATTCTGGTTAAATTTTGTAATCTAATACAGCTATAACCGTGACAAAGAAATACGCCCTAAATACCACGCCCTGACATGTGTCGACAGCCATTTCTAAAAATAATTGGTCGACAGCCATGTTTAAAAACTCGACAGCCCAGGGGTGTGGCCATTTTATCCCCCACCAATCAACCGCTATAATAAATCACGGTGCCAGAAAGAGACAAATGCCGCATTTACCACGCTCCTCTACAACGTGCCCCACCACGCCTTTCCATCTCCCTCTCTTCATTCTCCACGCCCCTCTCCGTGCCCCACTACACCTTTCCATCTCCCACTCCCTTCCCATTGGTCCGCCACGCCCCTCAAACCCAAAATGCAATTAAATTAATAATGGATTATGTTTGTGTGCTGAATGTGAAGAAGAAGAATTTGGACAAGGAATTTTGCTATAAAAACAACCTTGAATTTTCGATTCCTCCTTCTCCAAACGTTACCATACTAAATTAACTGCCGTATCGAAAAGAATTAATGATCAAATAAAGGATTCTTTATAAAAATAAATAGAAAACAATTGTAGAATATATATTTTATTTATTTAAAGCTATCCCTTCGTTTCTCTTCATAAAATTCATTAACTCATGTGTGCTGTGCACACCCGGTAGAAGTGAAACCTTCGGAAAACTAAACAACGACAGAATGAGACGAATATAGTATCAGGAATGGGATAGTTATAGGATTTACTTATTAAAATATTGGTAACAAGTTTAAAAGGTATTTTACATTTCATTATTCACACTCTTTGTTTTCAATTTCAATAAATGACACGAGTGGCTTATGATAACTAAAGTATAAAATGAATGCTTATAAGACTTATTTCAAGACTTGTTTTCAGTTGGACAAGAAAAAAATTCCAATTTTTAGAATCTTTGCATTTTATTTAAGAGGAATTGGGATGCTCTTTTGATTGTGTGCCTGTTTAATATTACTAAACATACAGAAATTTGTTCTGAAATGTTGCCTTGCTATATCACCTTTACCATGGGCTCCTTCTGCTGAAATCCAAAATCGGAATAGTAGCAAGGCAAGATTTCAGAAAAAAATTTTTTTCTGAAATAAGTGCGAATGCTTATCTGAAAAAAATTTTTATGCAAAATTTTTGTTGCTATACATTCTGATCGCATGGTATTTCAGCTTGGTAAAAAAGTGTCTCTTTTTTAGCGTTTCATCGAGTTTCAAATCACTCCCAACGGGGCTAAAGAAGTTTTCACTTCAAAAACTTATTAATTCCTCAAACTTAATTTCTTAAATATAATTATCTTACATTTTTTGTTTGGAGCTTACTTTTAGACACAATAGCACAGCTACTATGCACGAATGCGACACACAAGTCACATCAAATATGTTTTCCATAATAGCGCAAAAGCGACAGCCGAGCCAAAAGCGAATTCAATAATATGTAAAATGCAATTCGCCGCGGCTTCCATAATCGGACCACAGTGCGTTTGAATCTAGAAATCGTCCACTGGCAAACTGCCATAATCGTTGTCGAGTGTGGTTGGTTATATCATGTAATTAACAACGCCTAACAAGTTCTTGGACATGATTTTCCGTCTCAATTCTTGCGTTAAATTTTCCAAATAAAACATGAAAAATGGCAAACTACCTATTAATTAGCAATTAATATGTAATAGCATAATAAAAAATATGCTTAACTGTAGGAATTCAGCATAATAATATTTTAAAAACAACAGTAACTCTAAAATGTCATTGGTTGCTTAGAGGAAAGATTGTAATCCGATTTGAAAAGTTTTCAATAGTGAATAATATTCCGAGCGCAATTTTATTTATATAACATATTTTTAAAAAATAAACAAACAAAAAATTAATAAAGTTAAGTATTGTTAAAAGAAAGCTGAAAGAGCGTTTTGAAAAAAAAAATAGATGTGCTCGTGTTTAAAAAAATAACAACTTTGATATTAGTGTAAGCAAAATACAAAATAAGATTGAAAATTTAAATAAAAACGAAGTGAAACCATGCCAAAGGTAAAAAGAAAGTGAATTATAACATTTGCAAACATCCTAAAAAAGTGATATTTTAATGAAATAGTGGTCGAAAAATTACCAAACAGATTTGTCACAAGGTCACTTACAATGAAACCCGAAAACAATTCCAAACTGGATACCCAAATCATTTATAACTTATTGCAAAAGAAATCAATTATATTAATATATTAATAATAAGGGATACCTTTTGTCAAAAATATTAGCAGTGGTGGTAACGAGGCTTTCGTCAAAATAACTGCATACTGTCCCTGTCGCCATCCCATCTCCGTTTCGTTAACATCGGTAGGTAGGTAGAGTAGGGGTACTACGTACAACACCAGGCACCTTGTGGGCCCATTTTGATCCCTACGAGACCAAGAATTACCCTATCGGGAGACCTATTCCTCTTCAAAGCATTTTATTTTCCTACAAAACTTCATTAAACTGCCCATGTCAGTCGCTTGAAGCATCCATAAATTCCCGAAGAAATGGTTGCCCAAAAAGTTGTTACGAGCTCGAGAGAGAGCTGAGCATTCGCATGAAATTTGTTTGAGGTCTTCAGCCACTCGCATGTCTCCACAATATCGACAGAGGTTGTTTTGCACCAAGCCCAGTCTTTTAGCGTACTTCCTTAACAGACAATGTCCCGTTAGTATCCTAACGATTGTTCGTAGATGATTCCTACTCCAGTCTATTATGAGACTCAACTTCCTCCGATTCATTTTCGGCCACAAACTTTTTACATTTCGTGCCCACTAAGATTGCACCAGCGCGTGTTAGCTTCCCTGAAAATTGTATCCTTGTCTTAAACGCAGAGAGGGAAGGCAGTACGTCAGTTATTTCGTTTTCTGAACCATTTGCTCCTTCCTTTGCTAGCCTGTCTGCCGATTCATTTCCCTCGACTCCGCAATGGGCTGCAACCCAGCATAATCTTACATTATTCTGAACGCATAGTTTCTTCAACACCTTGCGACAGCTATTGACTAGTCCCGGGTTTACAGCTACCGAACTAAGCGCGTTCATGACTGCCTTGCTGTCTGAGTAGATCGAGATATCCCTGGAGGATATCTTCTCCAGACTAGATGTTTCTGCAGCCTTTTGAATTGTCAATAATTCTGACTGGAAGACGTTGCATTCCAGCGGAAGTCTGAAAGATTTCGCTATGCTAAGATCTTCCGAGAATGCATCCGAGCCTATGCCGTAATCTGTTTTAGATCCGTCCGTATAAATAGCAATTTCGCTATGCTAGGCTTTAGCCCCCAATTTCTACCTCTAACCTTTTTGCATACGTACAGAACTTTGTAAGTTTTCTTTGCTCTATTTTCTGTATTGATTCCCCACGTTAGCTTTTTGTCCAGCCAAAGTCTTAAGAATTTGACTTCCTCAGAGATATTTAAGGTGACTCCATCAAGCTTTGGCATCCTGAGCTGGGGTACCTTATACATTCTGGTGAAAAGCACTAATTCCGTCTTACGCGGATTGATCCTAAGACTATTGTAGCTGGCCCATTCGCTGAGCCCGTTGAGAGCTGTTTAAAATAATCTGCTGATGGTGTCCAGAAATTTTCCTCTAACAATTAGTGCAAGATAATCAGCGTATGCTACCACTAAGATCCCACTATTTCAGAGTTTCTTCCATTAACCACTAGAATGCAGAGGAATGGAGATAGTACTCCTCCCTTAGGTGTTCCTCTGGATACTCTCATCCTTGCTTCACTGTCCCCGTAAGCTGCATCAATATATCTACAGCCCAGTAGCATGTTGATCCCATCAGTAATTGCCCCTTCCACATTTGGGTCTTCAGGTGCGCTTATGATGGCTTCCCTTTTGACGTTGTTGAACGCTCCTTCGATGTCCAGGAGAGCTACAAGAGCAGATTCCTTATTGCTGATGCCATCCTCTATCTTACTAATGACTTCGTGTAAAGCCGTTTCCGTAGACTAATGTTTGAGGTATGCATGTTGGGAGTTCGATAAAGCCCCTCCGCATACTTTTCTAATATAAGTATTGGTACCAATCTTTCCAATATCTTCAGAAGAAAGGAAGATAGGCTGATAGGTCTGAAGTCCTTGACCAGTGTATGACTGATTTTTCCTGCCTTTCGTATGAAGATTACCTTCGTTATCATAACTAAGGCAGAAACCTCAAAAAAAAAGTTATTCAGAATTTTGGTAAAAGATTGACCACCTGCCGAGTTAGCAGAGGAGGTCACTTGAACGATATTCTTTTTCATTAGCAACCGGAACCAATGTACTTTGGTTTCCAATAGAAATAAATAAAGATTTGTCACAATTTATGTCTTTTATTGAAAATTTAAGAAGTTGCCTAAAATTTGAACATCCCTATATATTAAATTTAATAACTAAATTTAATATATTCTAGAAAACTTACGTGGTAGGCTCATCAAGAAATAGAACTGGAGGATTATCAAGTAATTCCAGTGCGATTGATAAACGCTTTTTTTGACCACCCGATAATTTAGAACACTTTGTTTGTTTTGCATGATTTAAATGTAAATTCTCGAGAATATTTTCAATCTATTTAAAATTAAGATAAGTTAATTGCATTTACAAAAAAAGACTTGAAAACTATCTTACTAGAATTTGCCTTTGTTTAAAATCCATTGCTTTGCTGGAAATTTTTAACGTTGCCGCCATTATCATCGATTCCTCCACAGTAAACCATGGGAAAAAATTATCTTCCTGTAAAATATAACTACATACATCTCGATTCTTTTTAATAGTTGAACCGATATTAATCTGTCCTTTAACACCATCCTTCCTAAATAAAGAAAAGGATATTATGAATTTTAAATTAAATATTAAATTAAACTTGCTTGAATCCTGTTAAAATATTTAACAGGGATGATTTTCCAGCACCCGATGGACCCATAATAGCAGTAAGTTCTCCAGATTTAAAATTTCCAGATATAGATTTAAGAATATCTTTGGTTCCTTTAATAAAAAAGAATAAGGGCAAGTTATGTAAAATTTACTTTTTATATAGAAAGAACTGACAATTTCTTGCAGAGTTTTCCGACATTTGAATCCTATTTTAAATCATTTTGCGTACTTATGTTTAGTATTAAAAGTATAAAAGTATAAAAAGAAAACACATACTTATATTTTTTATGAATTATTACGCAATGTTCACTGCGTGGATGCCCATTTTAATAATTTTAGTGAATTTCACTAAAATCTCTAAAATAGGAATTGGAAATGTCATCATTATTTCAATATATATTTTATAAGTCTCTCTGAATTTAGAAAGAACTTAGTTTCGTCAAAATAAATTCACGTTCGTTCTCTTATGGAATTACAAAATAAATCTGTTGAAGAATTGTCAGACGATAATTGGTTGCTAGATTTATGTTTTTTTGTGAATGTGACTGACCACCTCAATAGTTTAAATTTCAAACTTCAAAGAGAAAACAAGTTAATTACAGAAAGTTGTGGTGAAATGAGAAATGAGAAATGGTGATGCAACTCATTATGCAGAACGGAATATTACTAGCTCCTCTGTACAAACCAATTTTCATAAATATGCTGATTGTTTGAATAAATTGAAAGAAACTTTTGATTCAAGGTTTGATGAAATCTCAGCTTATGATAAAAAATTTTCAAATATTTCGCACACCATTCAGCGTTGATCCCATCAAAGCGCCATCTGAATTGCAAATCGGATTAATTGATTTCCAGTGTCATCCCGAATTAAAACTATTTTTATTGAAACCAACGATAAAGTGCGGAAAATTTCTTGTTGAATTCAAACTCCCCAATATAAGAAAATTCGCTCCAGAAATTATAAGTGCTGGTAGTACTGTATTATGTAAATCTTTCTTTTTTCAAAAATGACAATTTGTAAAAACAAATATCGGGGATCAATAACTGATAAAAATTTGTATAATCAATTGCGAATTGCAAGATCAAAGATTGAAATTGACATGAATGATTTGTCAATATATAGGTGGAAATTCAGCTCATTATCACAGATGACGCCCAGATTAGTAATATTGCTTACACCACGGTGTGGCGTATATCTCAAACTATACATGTGTGGAGAAAAATTTCGTTTCCTACCAAAAGTAATACCCTCACTAATGAATATTAAGCGTCAGATTATTATTGTCACACCAAGTAATAAAGTTAATTAAGACCTGCTGCAGATATTCAGAATCGAAGGAGTTGGTTACTTTTTCGTAAATTGTCATGTCATCAGCAAAGTTTGAGAGTTTCGAGTGTTTCGAGAGGCAACATCGTCTGGAGCTAAAAGAAATACAATACGTCCCAGATGGCTACCCTGTGGGACACCAGAGGTGTCCAAATATAAATATAAAAATAAAAAAATATAAATATTTATGAACTATGCATTCTAATAATTTGGGAATGCAGGATCATTTAGCTATTAATCTGTAATTCTCGATAAGACTTTTACTGCCCTTTTTAGGCGTTGGGATAATATAAGATAACTTCCATATCTTCGGAAATATTCCCAAATTAAGGAATTTCTGCAAGAGAGCAGATACAGGAGCTGCCAGAATATTGGCATAGCTTTTCGGAATAATAGCTGGTATATCGTAAAGCGCAGGTAAGTAATCTTCATTTAACTGCATATGATCAGCAACAGTGGATTCGTCAATATTAGAATTCATAAAGGAAGTTTTGGGATATTCCTCAACGGATTTAAAATACTCGGTAAAGGGTTCAAAATTATCTTCAAAAAATTATCCCGCAAAGTAGTTAGCAAAAGATTGGAAGTAGTTACAGGAGTATTTAATGAATGTTGTAAGTATTTCATCGATGAATGGTATCCATCAGTTTTCTTTTTACTATTAACAAACTGACATAAGTAGTGCGGATCATTCAAACGATTCAATCTCATTTTAAAAATGTAGGTATCATACAAATTCGCAGATAGTATCCTGAAATCATTGGATGCAGCAATGTACATTCCTAAAACACTATCATCATATGAAATTATGCCAAGTTTTGTTTCTTTTGTTACGTAAAGACCGTAAGTCCTTGTTAATCCATGATGGCGCAGATGCTGAATTTTACGACTGGTATAAGGAACCGATAAGGCAAATTGAAACAGAATTATTGCGTACAAGTGTGCTATGCATGCTTCTAAGTTTTCACCAACAACAGTATCGTCGAAGTTAGCCTTGTCTAAAAGGTTTGAGAGCAATTCAAGTTTGTTTTATGAAGATTAAAGCAAAATGAATCGTGCCTACCTGTGTCAATCGTATGATTTTCCTGCGCAAGAAATAAATGCAGGGGAGGATATGACTTGCCAAGATTGCAAAGTCTTTCAGGACTCTGCTGAACAACACAATTAGCTACGTCTGAGCCGAACTCATTACCATTCTTTATGTACAGTCTGTAAAAATTGAAGAAAAACCAAAGGTTCAAAGAAAAATCGAAATTTAATTCCATTTAATTTTTAAAACAACAAATCATACGATTTATTGAATTTCACATACAAAACCACACCGGAAACTTAATTTCCTTTTAAATTAGTCCCGATAGAAAAAAAAGCATATTCAATTAATTTCCAAAGGTTATGCAAAATATGACGCGTTAGCATAATTCTAAGTGTATTGCCTTATTACCTTGAAAACAAAAAATATAAAGTATAATTCGATTTTTTTTTTTCGAAAATGCGAATTCGGCAATTTTTATAATTAATCAATTTAAAACATAAAATAAAAGATTGATTTGGAGTCAGTCGTACAGAAGTGTTGAAGTTGTTAAGTTGGGAAGTGTTCCAACAGTTTAAAAATATAAAAAAGGAAAACAAAATATTTTTAATAGACTGCATTAGTAAATACTTGTATTAACAAGGAATAAAGAAAAATAAATAAATGTTAAAAGAGAAAATATGTTTTATTATACGTATTCACTTCGTAATACAATATTAACCCAGGGCTGATGATCTCCTAATAAAGCACTCCCAGTCCTTGTAGCACAGGTTGCTACAGACCGCAGTCCGTTGAGTTGTCCTTAAACATGGATTCGCATGCAGAATTTGTATTCTATGCCACAAAGAAGACTTCATCATGCCTTTGCTGTAGTGTCATATTGGGAGATTAAAGTCACCGAAAAGAAAAATGTCGTCCTTAGCTTCCGTGCTGTCATATTGTCGATTGCGTTAGTAAGGAGCTGGTATTTTGCATCCAAACTGTTCGGCGGAATATAGCAATTAAGTACCCAAAAGTTACCATTTTGACCTGACAATTCCACCCAAATGAATTCTAAATCGTCTAAACTAGGAACGTGGACTAATGATCTCTCGCAATTCGTTCGGACGGCTATGAGGACTTCTCCGCCCAATCCATAGCAGATCGATCTCTTCGATATACCTCATAGTTGGAACAAAAAAGTTCACTGTTCAAAAAACTGCAATTAAGCCAGGTTTCGGACAAAACAATGACATGATGTGTGCTTGAAATACTTGCCAGATATATATAAGATATGCTTTTTGGTCCTTTTCGCAGAAATTCCTTAACGAAGGTGGAAGGATGCCAAAATTCACTAGAATCTAAGCGCGAAAACAACAAGGAGGGGACAGGGATTTTAAAAGACCGCGCGCTACAAGAGATCTTGCTTATTTTTTCGCACTTGATCTTATGTAGCAGGAAATATCTTCTACAGATATTAAGGGGTCACGATGTGAAAGGAAAATTTTGTTTGGGACAGGTACGATTTTCAAGATAAAGATATTGAACCGATCTTTGAATGGAGAGAACAAGATCAACGTCCAGAATGGAGGGATATTGCGGCTTATAGTAGTGCTACAGAAAGTTATTGGGCTCAGTAGGACTCGTTGAAAATAAAAATGGCATTCCCAATAGAAGATGGGAATCTTCTGATGGTATAGACTAATAGAGTTGATTGCGCCCAAGTCCAAAGTACAGGAGGTAAGTGAAGAAGGACATTGGGTGACTTCAGGGGAACATCTGGAATTCAAGAAAATATTAGGAAAAGTATTAGAACGGTTCTATTGGATTAATTGCCGAACAGAGGCGAACTAGGGCAGCAATGAAGCAATATAACGTTATCGCCCCATTTGAACGAATTGCAATTGATCTAGCTGGACCGTTTCCTCAGCCTCAACGGGGGAACCGATACGTGTTAATTGAGATCGACTGCTTCAGCAAATAGCCAGAAGTGTGTGAAGCTCCGAATCAAGAAGCCACTACAGTGGCAGGGGCGCTTGTTGAAAGCTGGATAAGGCGGTACGTGGTTCCACTAGGACACGCGGACCAATGACGAAACATGGAGTCAACTGTAATGCGGGAAGTATGCAAATCACGGGGAATACTTCAAACTAGGGTAACACCACTGCATCCGCCATCCAATGGGATAGTGGAATGTTTCACTCGAACTCTGGATCAAGACTTACCAAAGGAGGCAGTTCTCGAAGTATTGCCTGAGGTATAAATACAAAGCGAGAATTCGAGAATTGAATCAGTTTTCTTTTGAAAGCAATAAACTGAACTTGGAATATGAAGCCTAGTACAGAAAACTAACTTTTCTTCTCAAAGTAAAATTTGCTGTAAATAAATAGTGATAAATTTGTTTTGTATATTTAATATATACAATTAATTAATTGATTAAAAAGTATTTTTAAGACTTACTGTTAAAGCAAAAATATTTGGTGTAACTTTAAGAAAATTTTTATTCGAAAAAATGAAAGAACACTTTTTCAATTGATGCAATTTTCTTGGTGCTCAAACACAGAAAAGGCGAAATTATAATATTTCAAAAATCCGTAATTAAATTAAACATTAATTGTAATAAATGATAAAAAACAAATATTAATTATTAGTAAGTGATTCAAAATAAATGTTAAAATATTATGTATTAACGAGTTACGAAAGCTATATCAAAGTAAGCAATTGTCCTTGTCAATTTGTGTATGTCGCCTTAAATGCAACCCCTACAGAAATTCGTACAATTGGCAACCCGATCGGATTAAATTAAAAAAATTTTCGAAATCGGTCATTTGTTACTCAACGGTTTAAAAGAAATATCCCGCAAAATCGTATGCAAACAAATCACCAAATTAACAAAGTGCAGTTGCAACGGAATATACAAAGTTCATCTGCACTGCAAGTTCAAAAAAATCAAAATATTATAATAATAAATCAGTCCCCTGCTCATCGAGCACAACAACATTCCGTATTAAAGGCTCAATTAGAGCAGCATCCTCAGCCACAGCAGCAGAATTCTCAGCAAGGTATACATTCTGTCGTAAAAGTATCCGGAATTTGAAAATTAAAACAACATTTCAAACATGGTGGAGAAGCGGTTGATGATTTGCCGCGTTCTGGTCCTTCTTCAATGGGTTCAACTGAAGCAAGCATCTTTAAAGTGAAGGAAAGAGTGTTTGAAAACTATCATTTTAGTTTGAGATACCTGACATATGAACTAGATATATCTCACGAATCAGGTGGCACCACTTTAGTTGATGTTTTGGGTATGAAACACGTCGCAAAAGACCTAAATTTTGTTCAAAAACAGCATGGACAACATGTTGCTGAAGACAGGAGCTAATTCGGACTCTACATTCATGCAACGCATCAAAACGGGTGACGAGACATAGGTTTACGAGTTTGATATGCACACAAGCCAACAAGCTTCGGAATGGCGCTTTTCTCATTACCAAAAACACCAAGTCAAGGTCGTTTAAAGATCTTAGTCATGTTGGCTGTTTTCTTTGACTATCGTGGTGTTGTCTACATCGAATTCCTCCCAGATGGAGAAACAATCAACAAAGAATATTATCTGGGCATTGTGACGCCTTCGAGAGAGAGCATCTGCCGCGAAATACCTGATTGACGGAAGGACGATTCTTGGATTTTGCACCGCGATAATGCACCATCACAAAAGCAATAATAAGATACGATGATATGACCCTGCATACTTTTTCCTCTTTCGCAAACTGAAATTACATTTCAGGTCGATAGAAGCCATAAAACAAAAATCGCTGAAGTCGTTGGAGTCCATACCAGAATATGCATAATTAAAAGTGTTTTGACGACTGGATTGTTTGTTGGAAAAAGTGTATTACTTCAAATGGAGCCTATTTTGAAGGGGACAAAATAATATTAATGATTAATTGAACAAATTGCTTTATTGACAAATTCTGGATGCTTTTTTGCCATAATGTCCAAACATTGCAAAGTGGGCAGACTATTGTCTTATTACACCACCAAAACCAAATTCATCTCCAATTCACGCAAAGCAAAGCAACGGATTCCTCACTCACTACACCAACAACAATCACAAACTGGAATCAACTGTACGACAACAGTGCATAGAGCAGCAATTACTATGTTACGGCAGCAATAACAACTTCAACAACAACACTTGCGACGGGAAAGCTAGCAAAACCGGAATATTTTTTTAACAATAAATTTAGATGAAACAAGGCAAATTCCAAATTCGGGTAATTCGTCAGGTTCTCTGCAGCAGTAATTGATGGCTTTCAAGAATGCTAATTATTAGCAGCTTACTTAGCAATTTAGTACTTCAATCATTGATTAGAGGGACGCTTGTTCACTCTGCATACAGACCACCAACACCTCATATATGCACTGCAAAAAAATTTATACAAGGCTTCTCGGCGTTAATGTAGGAACCATGAGCTAATCCCACAATGTACGACAGATATCAAACATATTTCCGGTAAAGATACCCTTCTTGCCGACACGCTTTTGCCAATTTTCGAAAGCATCAACTATACCCAAACGACCGAAGCTCATGTTGGGACTCTGAATTGAGAACACTAAAATAAGCTAACAATTTACTTAAATTTCCATTATTTCCTGTGCTTCGCTTGCATTTCAAAATTTTCTGTGATCCATCTACTATGCAGGAATCGCTATAGCCTTCCTGTGAAAAAAAACTTTCGACGAATAGTGTTCGATACGGTTCCTAGTTTGCCCAGTCCAAGCCTTCGATCTACGGTTAAGGCCGTCGTAGAACATTTCATTTGGACTGACGTTAAGAAATAAACAATTTATGGCGCAGCTCATCTTGTTTGGCGTGTTCAAGAACAAAAATATCCCGACACATCAAAAGCCCAATTGGTAATTACCATTTGGTTCAAATTCGTTTCGACAAAATATGTTTAGACATTATAGATCCACTAGCCCCTTCGGAAAATAAAAAATATTATGTGCTTTTAATCGATCGGTATCCACGTTTGCTTGAAGTCACACCCGTTTCTGATATTAAGAGTGACACCATCGCAATGGCCATCTAGAAAGAATGGATTTCTCATTATAGAGAACCGTCTACAATAACTACAGACTGCGACTCACAGTTTGAATCTGAACTCTTTTCAGAATTATTAGACCTTCTTAGGTTCAGACGTACTCGCAACACAGCGTACAATCGGTTTCCAATGGTCTGATCAAAAATGGGATCGAACCTGGAAAGCTGCCATTATGTGTATAAGAAATAAGCAATGGACAAAATATTTGCCCTCGGTATTAGCAGGTTTAAGAACTATTTACCGCCAAGATTTTGATGCCACTTCTGCTGTAGTGGTATACGGTACTAATATGCGTTTACCCGCAGATTTTCTTCAACTTTGAAGAAGCTTAATATTTCAGCCCAAATTCATGCAAATTAGAAACATTTTGTTGAAGTTCACCCGGCAGCGCAACATTTTCGTTTTTAAAGACTTAAAAAACTTAAAAAACCTTTCTACAGTCTTCGTAAGAAGTAACACCGTGCTGACTTCACTACGCCCATATCAAGAACTAAATACTAGAAACATAAAGAAAACAGTTTCAATCAATAGAGCAAAACCAAGTTACGGTGAAATTGGTGAACATAACCATAAATTAAATATTCCAATAACTACAAAAAATTTCGATCGAGGATGAAAAGGTTAAACATGCACGACCCTGGAGAATAATTAAATCCCCGGTGCGGACGAGCTGTTAGTCCTTTTAACGCTCGCTGGCAAGAGAGTATTGTGGCAACTTGCAAGTTTCTAATGAAACGCTTATAAATTCTCACAATTGTATTTAGCAACATCAGTTAAATTTTACTTTTCGTAAAACTAACTTACGACCTATTACTTGGGTAAATATATAAGACAATTTTTATTTGAAAACATAAAAGAACAATTTTTCAGCCGATCCAATTTTCTTTATGCCTGAACACATAAAAGGCGAAAATAAAATAATTTAAAATTCCATGACAGCATTAAATATTAGTTTTAACAAATAAGTAAATGATTCAAAATAAATTTTAAATGAATGTTAAAATATTATTATCGAGTTAATGAAGATATATTAATATACAGAATTTTATTTGTCAATTTGAAATTATTTATTAAATTAAAAGGTTCATTGTGTGAATGCATTTTAATAATTAATTACAAAGATGAATTAAAATGCACTTACCTCTTGTTTTTGAAATTGTTACCGTATACTTTAAATCCGTAAAAACAATATCAGCTGAATTAAGTTTTGTATTCACCATGATGTTGTCTTTTTTTCTTTTTAATTATAATCCCTTTTGAAAATTTTTTGTTCCGAAATTTCTCTATTAACACAATTTTTTTTTTCATTGGTCTAATATCATGTCATGTTCCATCTGAAAACATAAAATAAAATATAAATTTATGATACCGATCTATGGCTACGTTTACACCGACAAATTTTTAGGTCACCTAACTAAAAGTTAGGTTTGGGTCAGACGTGTTTACACCGTAGTAGACCTAAGTCGAAAACAATGTCATATGTGAACATTTATAGAACTTGGATATCAAGAAATCAGCTGTTATCTGTCAAAAGTTTTTAAGTCGATTTAAATTTAAGGTAAGTCTTCAATTTAAGTGACCTAACCTAAGTTACTTTGGGCGTGTTTACACGGTCATATTTAGGTCGACCTAAGCACTTAAGTCTCTTTTTAAGTCTCGGTGTAAACGTAGCCTATGTCTATTAAATAACGTGTTACATAGAAATAATTTTATAAATTTGATGTTATTTATATAGTCGGTTTACGACATTAAATCAATTGGCTAGATAAAAATTATTTCTCCACCAGCGTTTTGATTTTTAATCAAATCTTTCTCAAGGCTTAAAAACTATATCTATGCTCCTACAAATTTTTTAATATGCATTGCTAAAATTATTGTGCAATTACATAAATTGCCAAAAAACAATGTAACCCCACGACTCCATTTCAAAACATAATTTCAGTCGAACTGACAAAAAAGCCCAAATTTTCGAGTCTTCATTAGACTTTTTTTCAGTCCGACTGAAAATACTTGTGTGTCCAATTTTTAGAGTCTCCATTAGACTTCTTTTCAGTCTGACTAAAATTATGTCTTGAAATAAGTCCAATGGAGTCGTGTGGTTAGAATTAATGTTAAACACAAAGTAAAACTTAACCTTTCTTCCTCGCAATTGATTGCAATAAATAAACTGTTCGCCATTTAGTAAATTTGCAAATCTTTATAATGCTTTCAAATTATTTTAAAATTATTATTATATCTATAAAATCAATACAAGGGTATTCTAAAAGTTGGAATAAAAATATAAAATATTTCATTGGGGAGAAAGTTCTGCCCATTTTGAATACGTGATATATGCATTTTCTGTCGTTAGTATTATGTTGACCTGTCTGAGACTAGTTTGAGTATGTAGATTAGTATATGATAGATGATTTATGGAAACTCCACTTAAAACAATATGTTCTCTATCAGTTCCAAAAAGAAAGTAGCGTGGTGCAGATAGCAAAAAACTTGTGTGAAATAATTGGAGAAAATGGAAAAAGAAAATGGAATATGGTACGCGCTCAAATCTTGTTTGTTAAAATGGAGAGCCATTTCTAGACCGCTTTGGGTCTGGAGATAAAAATGGATAATATAGAAAAAAATTAAAAGAAAGAGCCAAGTACTAATTTTGAGTTACATAAGAAGTTTTGCAAAAATAATTCCACTACAAATGTTGTGTGATGAAAATGGAATGATTTTCCCTTCACTCGACTCCAGAAATTGACAATTTTCACTTCACTAATTTGTTCCAAACTGAAACTCTTTAATATAAATCGAGCCTTAGACTTTTGATCGCGAGGTTCCTTTGAACACTTTTTCGGAGTTTATTTCAAAACGTGTCTTGATTAAATTTTTTTGGGTGAGAGCTTTTTAATTGGAGGGTTCGATTTGTTTGATTCTAATAAAACACTTGCAAGAAAGAATCTTCCAATTCACAATATATTGTTACTCAATTTATATCCTACTTTTTAATATTATATTTTTAGTTCTCCCACTCTCAATTTTCTTTCGACTTTCAATTTTCTTTATGACAAACTTGATTCTCATTTTCTCAATTTCTTCCAACCCGGCTTCACATTTTCCTCTTCTTCAATATTATTCTTCAAACTGTCACCTTTTCTATAAATTCCTTTAATAAAGCTTTAAATTTTAATATTCTTGAATATTATTAAATTAATCTTCATTTGCTCAATTCCTTCCTTTAATTGAACTTAGTTCTCATTTGCACAATTTATTTATTTAATTAGGCTTACAACTAATTTAAAACTTACAATTTTGGATGATGGAATTTCCTTCTTTTCAAGAACTTTTATTTGGTAGTTAATTATTCATATAAACCTTGTTAGGTGCACAATTAGATTTTATTATTTAAATTTTATATTTAGGTACAATATTTGATATATTTTAGTAATTTAATTTTTTTAATTTGAGAGCACTGAGGTTTTACCTTTTACGTTAGGTTCCTAGGTTGAACATCGTACATCGAAGGAAAAAAAAAATTTTATTTATTTTCTCAGCATACTACAAAAAGAAATTTGTGTATTTCGGCTGCTGAGGAAAAATTTTTGTAAATTTTCTACAGGTAGTTTAGGTGAATTTACTAACAAGTAATTTCCCCAAACTGACTGTGGTGCCTGATAACCGCCACAATACTCCCCTTCAAGTGAACTCTGGTGAACGCTACAAATTTTGTCTAACCGGAGGTTCTGAAAGTCGTCCGAAACGAGTGGGTCGGTTTAATTTTTTCGTCTGCAAAAGTGACTCTTTTAGAATTCTTCGTGTGTATTAAAGTGGGAATCAGAGTGCTTGGTTTGAAGTTCGTTTCGTTAGATTCGCTGAAAAATGGTTTTAGTCGATTGATGGCAACCGTTTTGCGTCTGTTTTTAATAATTAGTGTGAAGTATTTGTCTTTACGATCAATTACTTCAAAGGGTCCTTCGTATGGTGGCTGCAGAGAAACTCGTACGGCATTAGTTCTTACGAACACGTGCGAACAGTCTTCCAAATTTTTGAATATGGAGACCAGCACTACAGTCTCGACATACCAAAGAGAAATCTTTGGTATGTCGAGACGGTAGTGCCGGCCAAATTATGTCAAGTTGTTGTCTGAGTTGCTTGACAAATCCGGACTGGGAAGGTGAGCTTTTGGTCATTTGCAGAAAATCTCCGGGTAAACGAATGTTATTACCGTACACTAACTCGGCAGAGGTAGCTCCAAAATCTTCGCGGTAAACGGTTCTTAGCCTTAGTTATGTTGAGTGTAAGGATTTACTCCATTGTCTATCTCCTCCACACATAATTGATGCTTTAAACGTCCGATGCCAACGGTTGATCATGCCGTTGGAAGCTGGATTGTACGCTCTTGTCCTTGTACGTGTGAATCCTAACATGTTTGCCAGTTCCGAGAAGAGTTCGGACTCAAATTGCGAACCACGGTCCGTGGTTATGATTGACAGTACCCCGTAGCGACAGATCCACCCGCTAAAGATGGCGTTAGCTACAGTGTCAGTTTTAATGTCTGTGACCGGTATTGCTTCAGGCCAACGTGTGAAACGGTCGATTAAGGTCACACAATACTTGAAGTTTTTTGACGGTGGTAGTGGACCTATCATGTCCAAATGTACCATATCGAATCGGTATTCAACTAAAGGGAAATTGCGAAGCGGGCTTTTGACATGTCGGGAAATTTTGCTTTTCTGACAGGCGAAACAAGATTTGGCGCATGACCTGACCTACTTTTTAATGTTAGTCCAAACGAAATTCTTTACGACTGCCCTAACAGAAGAACGAACGCTTGGATGTGACAGATTATGCACGCTATTGAACACAATCCGAGGAAAGTTTTTAGAGATAAAGGGTCTAGCAACTCCGGTAGATGTATCACAGGCTATTGTGATATCCGAGCCGAAAACGGGAAGTGGTTCGAATTTCAGTAAATTGTTTGCTTCTTTTAGGTTCTTCAATTCGGTGTCCCCAATTTGGGCTTCTGCCATTTGGGAATAGTTGATACATGCACCAATCGAAATTGAAGAAGCTGTAGAGAGCGCGTCCGTAACAGCGTTATCTATACCGGCAATATGTCTAATATCCGCCGTATATTGAGCAATTAAGTCAAGATGTCTAAATTGACGGGGAGACGCCTGGTCCAAATTCTGTTGTAATGCGTCTATGAGGGGTTTGTGGTCTGTATATAAAGTGAATATGCGTCCTTCTAGCCAGTGTTTGAAGTACTTAATTGCTGCATAAGCTGCTAGCATTTCGCGGTCGTATGCACTGTAACGCTTTTGAGTGTCTGTCAATTTCCTCGAGAATAAACTAAGCCGTTTCCATACATTGGACACTTGTTGCTGTAATACTGCCCCAATCGATGTGTCCGATGCGTCAACCATTATCGCGAGCGTGGCGTCAGGTGAAGGGTGCGCAAGATATGCCACATCGCTCAACCGTGTCTTGCTCAGTTCGAACTGCTGTTTTGATTCGACTGTCCAGTTGATTTTTCTTTTGTCGTTCTTCTTACTACCCTTGACGAAATCGTTTAATAGAGCTTGTTCTTTGGCCGCATGCGGCAAATAAACTCGATAAAAGTTTATCATCCCTAAATAACGGCGTAAATCTTTAACGAGCTCCGGCAATTTGAAGTTAGCGATGGCTTCAACCTTGGATTTCGAAGGTTTTATTCCCAGCGCTGAGATATCATGTCCCAGAAAGGTGATACTAGGAACTGCAAAGATGCACTTATTGGTGTTGATAACGAGACCTGCACTCTTAAGTCGTTGAAAGACAGCTTCTAAGTGTTTAACATGCTCTGCCGTATTCTTTGAGGCAATAAGAATATCATCAATGTACGGGTAGCAAAAGTTTAATCGACGTAATATGGAGTGCATGGAACGTTTTAAGGTTTACGCAGCGTTGCGCAAATCGAAAGTCATACGGGTGAATTCATATAGGCCAAAAGGTGTGCAAATTGCCGTCTTGGGAATATCCTCTTCGTTAATCGGTATTTGGTGATATGCCCGGACCAAGTCGAGAGGGGTAAAGATAGAACAACCTTCCAGTTGATATGAAAAATCTGTTAGGTAAGGGATTGGATAGCGGTCCGGCTTAGTGACAAAGTTAAGTCCTCTATAATCCCCGCAAGGTCGCCAATCTCCATTATTTTTCTTTACTAGGTGCAACGGACTTGACCATTCGCTACTTGACGGTCGGCAAATCCCTTACTCGAGCATGATTGCAAACTCTTGTTTTGCGATAGCTAATTTTTCGGCATTCAGTCGTCTAACTCTGGCGAAACACGGAGGTCCTGTAGTTACTATAGCGTGTTCCACATTATGTCTAATTTTGTTTAATGTGCGGCCTTGAACGGTAACGTCCTTATATATTTGAAGGAGCTTAAATATTTTGGGTGGGTAGGAGTCGAGAGCTATAGTTGTAAGTGATTGTGAAGGACCGTTGGCGATTTTTGTTGCTATTTACAAACTTGTAAGCGAATCGTTTAGTTTCTTTCGCTCTTTTCGACGTTCGCTATGATAAAACGCCAAAGGAATTGTCTCCGTAACCCAAAATTCACATTCAGCGCTTTGTGGCCGAAAGTGTCAATAACAGTGGAGTTGGCAGCAAATAGTTTGTATTCGCCCTGGTTAATTATGTCCTTGAGAGTGGGTGGTATAACGGAAACATCGGCGCCAGTGTCAATTAAAAATTGTAATTTCAACGAGGGATCAACTAAGGTGAGACGACTACTGCTGTGACTATGAAATGATGGTCGCCGGCAGCGTAGTCTCAGTTAGTTTTTTGAATTGCTGGTTGCTGGTGGGTCTTCGAAACTGCATGGTTTTATGCCCTTTCGGGCGTCTGCTTTAAATCGATAATGGTACCAACATACCTTATGTTGCCTTGAAGCAGATGCAGAACGAGAACGGGGTCGAGAGTGAGAACGGTGTCGACCAGCGTTTGGTTGGGTGAACGAATCAATTTTTTTCGTTAACAGATCGATCTGGTCACGGAGAAATTTGTATTCCGAGGACAGCGGATCGGAAGTCGCTGGCGCAGATGAAGAGGCTGTATACGACATTGTATAAACATTGGCCGAATGGTTTATGTCTGTTTTTTTATCTGCAGTGTTTGCTAATTTGTCCAAAGAAGTATCTTCAATGCTCGACAATATCTCCTGGACAGGTGAGGGCAAACGCTGCATCCATAGGTTCTGGAGAAGAATATCTTGAATTTGGCCGCCCCCTATGGATTGCATCTCGCGCAAAAGTTGTGAGGGTTTTCTGTCACCCAACTGAAGTCCTCTCAGAAGCTTGTCAATTTTTGTACGTGCTGAGTCACCGACCCTGTCTACAATAGTCGTCTTCAAATCCTCGTACGCATTTATTGACGGAGGGTTAATGATTTTTTCGCGGACGCATTTGATAGTTTCCGTATCGAGTACAGCGAGTAGATAGCTGTACTTAGTACTATCCTGGGTTATTGCACCGATGCGGAACTGCGCTTCCAGTTGCGTAAACCAAATTTCAGGATCTTCACGGTTAAAAATCGGTGGTTTAACCGCGACCCGATACATGCTTTCTGCGTTCGCTGTTGGGAACACAGTAGAGTCATTATGATCACTTTCTGTCATGTTTTATTATTACTTCCATAGCGTGATTCATTCTTTACTTTTTTTTAAATAAAAATAAAACACTTAGAATTGAATGCAAATATCAAATCTTTATTATCAACTTTAAGCACATATTATGGAAATTAATGTTTGAAAATAATTTCCTTCAAATGTTGGCCGGCACTACGTTTCAGCTCGGCCAGTCTGGCGGTCCAATTTTCGATCACTCTCTCAAGCATTTCGACCGGAATCTCATGAATGACATGTGTAATGTTCGCTTCCAATGCTCCAATTGTCACTGGTTTATCGGCAAAGACTTTTGACCAAAGAAAAAAGTCCAAAGGTGTGAAATCGCACGATCTTGGTGGCCAATTCACTGGGCCAAAACGTGAAATTAATTGCTCACCGAAATGATTTCGCAATAAATCCATTGTAACACGGGCTGTATGGTTCGTAGCACCGTCTTGTTGAAACCAAATATTGTCCAGACCACGGGCTTCAATTTCAGGTACCAAAAAGTCAGTTATCGTGGCACGATAGCGCTCACCATTGACGGTAACGTGGCCACCGGCCGCATTTTTGAGGAAATACGTACCGATGATGCCCCCGACCCATAAACCACACCAAA
Source organism: Xylophagus ater (assembly GCA_963422695.1). Taxonomy (NCBI): domain Eukaryota; kingdom Metazoa; phylum Arthropoda; class Insecta; order Diptera; family Xylophagidae; genus Xylophagus; species Xylophagus ater. The sequence goes on from CAUJSI010000005.1 coordinate 111,241, forward strand.
CTGTTGTTTTCAATGGATGTAATGGTAGCTCTTGAAACTCTTGTGGATACTCATCATCACAAATACGGCAATTTTGCTTATTAACGTAGCCATTAAGCCAGAAATGAGCCTCATCACTGACCAAAATTTGGCTTGAAAATTCCGGATTTTCTTCCATGCGTTCAAGCGCCCATTCAGCAAACGTTGCTCAGATGTAAGTCTTGACATGATGAATTGCCATACAATACTGAACAAAAATGACAAATCAGAATGACACTAGTCACGCGTGATCTGTCAAAAAACTCTATTGAAAAAAAAGTAAGGTTTGAATCACACGTTATAAAAATACTAATGTTGGAAAGGTACTGTTGAAAAATAAATTTCTTCCAACAAGGTGGTTTAACAAACTATCTTACAATGTCAACTTTGACTAGTTATAGATTTCTGCTAAACCGTTTGCAAACAGCCTTTTGGCACTGAAAATTTTTATCAAAACTTAAAAGTTATGTATTTGGTTTTGTAGTATATGAAATTTTCCAATTATAACACACACCAGATAAATAGTCATTAAATTTTCTTTTTTTTTTAATAAAATGTGGATTAATATCTTTGGCAGAGTATATATGTGTTCATTTACAAACGGCCTAGCAGGTAATCAGGAGCGTGGCATGGTGTAATCCGATTTAAACCACCAAATTTTTAGATTGTGGTACCGGGTTCAACATAAGAGCTCACGTTTACAATAGATAGCAATAGATACTATGTCGCTAAATGTGACAAACGTAAAAACTTTTAACATAAGTGTACAATTGCCTATAAATGTTTGTTTTTTTTTAAACGAAATATCAGAGAATCTTAAGAATTTTTGGCTTCCGCTGACTGGCTGATATGGTCGAGATATTCCGCTTACCGATGAGTCAGATACGTCCGTGTTGAATGATGATATACTGGTTCGGCCATCGGAATGTTCCTGAACGGTGGTCAATCAATTTCAGCTTTTTCATAGAGCTCTTGAAATTTGGTGCGGGTTTTTCGAATTCTTGCAGATATTTGACTTGTATTTTTGAGACGAAAATTTTATGTAATCCGGATGGTGGGTGTTTGTACTGCCTTTTTAAATTGAAAAAAATGCCCGGTGCGGCCTCACACCAGAACTTATGGCCTTGTCCACATTAATTCCAATTTAATCTTAGCAATTGAAAAGCAGAATTTAGGTTTTTGCTATGGAGCAACCCGATTTTTTACATAGAACGTTTTGACCACGTCGGCGTCACCATTTTTGGATGATGGAATTTCCTTTTTACATCCTACTGCATAACGTAATTATGTAAAAACAATTATGTAAGAGTTTCTTTTTTTCATGAACTTTTATTTGGTAGTTAATTATTCATATAAACCTTGTTAGGTGCACAATTAGATTTTATTATTTAAATTTTATTTTTAGGTACACAATTTGATATATTTTATTAATTTAGTTTTTTTAATTTGAGAGCACTGAGGTTTTACCTTTTACGTGAGATTCCTAGGTTGAACATCGTACATCGAAGGAAAAAAAAATTTTTATTTATTTTCTCAGCACACTACAAAAAGAAATTTTTGTATTTCGGCTGCTGAGTAAAAATTTTTGTAAATTTTCTACAGGTAGTTTAGGTGAATTTACTAACAAGTAATTTCCCCAAACTGACTATAGTGTCTGATAACCGCCACACAATAAATACCCTTAAGATAATACGTTTTTATCTTCTGCTTAAATAATTACTTTATGATTTTTAACTCTATGATTTCAAACTTTGTGGTTTTTAACATCAATTTAAATTAAACTTGAATAATAACGTAAAATTACAATCGATACGTCATATAATGTGTATTTTAAAAACAATTTTTGATCTGGTCTCTTTCAGGTTTTAACATAGGCTTGTGCAGTAAAAGTTTCTATTTACTAAAAACATTAATTTTCCAATTTCCGTTAAGGGAAACGCAATCTTTTATTACCCTTCATTCCCGCCAGATTTCGTGGTCGAGAAACTAGCTTTCCAACACACACACCTACCGAAAACTTTAGAAATATTGTAACTCCCGATAAGACTAGTTCCTCCAATCTGTCACGAATTACAAAATTCCACCCAATTGTGCGAAGAAACGAAAAAACAATCCAGTTTAGCAACTTCCCATACTTTTACCTGATTTACTGGGAAATAATCAATTAAATTTTATTAGTGAAAAAGCCATGAAAAACAAAACTAGACTAGATTAAAATTAGTAAGTACAATAATAAGACAACAAATAAATTAAGGGCCGGTTTCTTCACTCTTGGTTAAATCTGTAGTTAGGTTACCAGAGATTTTGCTTAATCCATGATTATGAATCTGTAGTTAAAGAAATGCGTTTGTTCACATTTTTTTCACCTTGGTAACCAAACCATAGATTTTCCATTTTTCCAATGGTTTTCCAATGTTTTCTAATGCATCTGTCAAATTTGAATCAATGGTTAATTGAAATTTTTAAATTTTTAAATAATTGATTGTAATCTTCGTCATTATCGTGACTACTTCACGAAAAAAGAATACAAAAATAAAAAAAATCACTCCATTTGGAGTTATTTTATTATTATTAATTTTTATGGCTCAAATTTTCAGTGAATGTTGTTATATTTATATTAAAATGTAATGTCAAAAGTTAAACGCAATCTGAAAACCAAGCATGAACAAACGAAATTCCAGTAAATCATTAGTTAAATGGCGTTAATCACGGAAAATCGGCTGATTAACGAAATCGTTGATTAGCTAACCAAACCAAGGATTCTTGATTAAAATTTTGGTGAACAAACACAATCGATAGTAAACCACTGTAATAATCATGGATTAAAGTTAACCAAGAGTGAACAAACCGGCCCTAAATACTAGATTAAAAATTAATATTGGCAATATTATTAATTACCTCTGAACTGAATAACTAACTGTCAAGCTGTTAACTGTCAAAATTAAATTAAATGAAAATTTTCATTAAAAATTAAAATTTCTTAAAGCAAAATTAAAATCGTCCAGTTCACATTTCAATAAATTAGTTTAAAATCTAAATATTTGCAAACTATTTGAAGTGCAATAATTTTTTCAGAATAAAAACACATTTGTATGGCATAACCTAAAAACGGAGAAAATAAAAGCCATAAAAAAATCTTTAAAAAGAAAAAATATGTGTTTTTACTTTTTTTAAACTAAATAAAAATAAACTATATCCGTCATGTGGTGAGGAAATCGATAAACTAACTATTCAGTGCTTCAAATGTCTTCACTGGTATCATCAAACTTGTTCCGGGTTGTCATTGAACCTGTTCAATGAACTTGGCAACTTAGAATCTGTGGAGTGGTTCTGCACTGGGCGCCTTCCGCAAAAAAAAACAATAATGAATGGCAATTTCAAAGCGGAATGAGCCGCTCTTCCACCTGGTAGCAATGTCGAAGCTATTCCGGATAACGAAAGAGCTAAGGCTATGTCATTTTGGGATCGAATTGTGGCCAGAATCAATCTAATTAGGTACGTTTTACCAGTTCCTCCTGGCGCATCTAAAAAGAATATTTCTCCAACTTGTAGATTTCTGCTGCGAAATCCATGTTCATATTTGAATTTTCCATGCGTTTTCAAAGGAAAATTTCTTCAGCCATGTGCGATTTATATTTCTGCCACAACTCTGTTGGAGATGAAAGACAGCAGACGGTCAATATAATTGCAAACAATGCACGAATTTGATTAGGATTTGATGTGTTGCACGCTTCATTAATGCATACATCCCAGTGTCGGTCGTTCTCCAAAATTCAGAGCTTGACATGCACTGCGGAAAGTGGCATGTGTAACAATTCTCAATTGGAAGAAAGAGGGTGGGCCGGCCACATTTATCAACAGCATGCGAAGAAAAAACCATTCACCTTGATTGGGATGAACGGTGTACAGTCGGCCTATCGTAGTTTCTTTGACTATGCCAGGTTGTCCGTCGAATCGCTCTCCTCGTTTGCGTCGTTCGAATGATTTTCTACTCGCATTCCATGTGTAATTCGTAGGTACTTCCGAATATAGCAGTGTTTTCGCAAACGCGTCATTTTGACATAACGTGAAGAAAGCAGTTAACGTTGTAGCCGGTGGATTCAAGGCTATTTGTTGCACAGTTGCAGCTGTGAAATAAACGCGTTGGCCATTTTCTAAATGTACTGCTAAGTGAACAACAATTGTTTTGGAAATGAAAGAATTCGCCATACAGCTTAATGGCTGCTTATGTATCTTCCAGTGTTATACTGTGCTATTTCATCGATATGTACGACCGCATTCCACGCCAAAAACTGCCATGTCGCTGCGTTTGTTCACGTACTTACAAATATATTTGATCGATTTATCGGAGTTACAGTATTCCACGTTTATGTGCGCTTTGTATGTTTTTGATAGCAAAGGCCATTCCACTGAGTACATCCAGTAGCGCACAGACCCAAACACTTCATGTTTTACCATGAATTTCATCGGCGATTTCAACTTCTGTTTGAAAACACGTGCTGTAATGTCATGTCTATCCACCGGCGATTGCCCGGGAAGTAAAAGCTGTTGTATATCGTCATGTGAACGTAATGAATAGGTCTGGACGTTAGTAGTGACGGACATACGTAATGGCATCTTGAGCGTACTCATGCATATGACGTGGACGTGCACGTCGCTCTGCTGCTTCCTTGGCTCGTATTTGAGCCAATATTTGTCTGTTTCGGTCGATCGCTGATGCCTGTTCTTCCTCAGTTTGATTCCAATGATGATATGAAAAACGAAGAAAAATCGCTTTTTCAACGATGCTATCAAAGGCAAAGGAAGGAAATTAAGCGCTAGGGCCACTGAGTCTTATGATTTCTCAGGTCATAAGAGCTTACCAGCGCTGTCGCAGTCAAAGAAAATTCTTTGGGCGTCAAATTTCCAACGATGCTACGAAAAACGAAGAAAAAATATTATTTTCCAACGATGCTACGAAAAAGCGAAAAGAAAATGTAATTTTCCAACGATGCTACGAGAAATGAAGGAAATACGTTATTTTTCAACGACCCTATCAAAAGCCAAGAAAGGAAATGAAAAGTGTTAGGCCCACTGTGTCATAAGGACTTACCAGCGTTGTCGTTGTCAAAGAAAATTCTTTGAACGCCAAATTTCCAACGATGATAATGAAAACGAAGAAATGAAAGGAATTTTCAATTCAATGATGCCAACAAAATTGAAGAAAAAGCGTTAAACGAAGAATAAATTTCTTTTTCCAACAATGGTAATGAAATGAAAACCCAAAATCACGTTCACAAAAATCAGAGTTTTTTTCTTATTTGCACTGAAAAAACAAAAACTTTGTCACAAATATTAAGTTTTCTTTTATTTGCACTGAAAAAATCAAAAGGTAAGCTTTTTTACAAATATTAAGTTTTTTTTTATTTGCACTGAAAAATAGGCCTCGAAGAAAACGAGTTGTTTACTCGCTGAAATCACAATATGAACTGGTTGATTCGATATTATTTTTGTGGAGATGACATCATTAATATTGATATGCATTAGTGATCATTATCTTGTGTATATATGATGTATATATTGTTATATTCTCGCTCGAAACTCATGATTTTAACCTGCTTGTGGCTATGTGTTAGTGATTGATTTTTTTAAACGTTTTTTTACTAATTACGCGTGTAACATAGGTAAATAAAAAGTATGTAAGAACCGGCTCATTTACCCAAGGGATGTTCTATACAAATTTCAAGTCAATTGGTCAAGAATTTTCGGAGATTATCGATTTTGTACAAACGTACAGAAACGATTTTATTTATATAGATAAACCAAAATATAGAAGCTGATGTCGATATTTATGTTTTTGGTAATTTTTCATTTTATTTTATTTTGATTTCTTTTTTTAAGTGTAGCATAAGTATATTAATTTAATAGTATTATTTGAAGCATTAAAAAAATATTTTTTTTTTTGAATAACATTTTAAGTGTAAATGTTCTTTGAATATGCAGAAAAAATTATAGGTTATTAATGCGTCTATTATCATAACACTTTAATTTTTTATACGGTGTATTCTATACACCGCAGTTTTTTTGCGGAAGAATAATTTTTTACTTTTCACAGAACATTTTCAAAACTGACATTTACAGTGGGCGAAAAAATTAAGTTAAGGCGGGAACGAAAGTGATCGCGCTACGTAATGCAGAATATACGGTGACCACTTTCAAAGTGGTCACAATGACAATCGGCTATCGCTGTACAGAATGGCAGTCCAGGTTTGCAGGGAATACACATAACCTAAAATTGCAACTAGAATGGAATGAAATAGTCTATTTAGGACACCAATGTTCGCCTGAAGGCGCATAAACTGACCCCAACAAAATATTATAACATGAAAAAATTAAAATTTTAAATGGACCGAGTAATCCGAAATATCCTTCAAAAATTGCAAAGAAAACTCTAATAACCCCACCACCTCTCATTTACCCCGTTTTTTACACCCTTTAAACTAACCACGTATGCCAGCAGTGAAGCAATGGCGCCGTTTTATCTCAAGGGAAATCCCTAAACAATTACTAGGAGTTGTATGGGCAACATTTAGAAAATATATGGTTTGCACTAATCATAAACCCCTTAGAGGCGTGTTTAATGTAAATGATTCCACAAGTCGTTTTCACCACAAACTGTCCAATAGTAATTTTTTTTTGCAGTAGATGAAAATAGAATAGAAAAAATCTTATCATGTAAAAAGGTGAGTGCTCCGCATATTCACAACTATAATAAAAACTTGGAAACGGTTCAAACATTTCCAACTAAATTTTATGTATGAACACTATATATACTAATCCTACTTAGAGAATGTGGTAACTTTTAAAAGTTTCGGTCAAGCCGGTTTGCAGTACGTATGGCACATTTTTCCTGAACATATTTCAAACATTTTGCATTTATATTGAAACGGCTCAACTGATTTGAGTCAAATTTGTCAAATACGTATGTATGTTATATAACGATCTAGCTTAGAAAATCCGCTACTTTTTGAAAGAATCAATCTATCCGTTGTGGAATTAGCATATGGCAAATTTCCTGGCTACATTTCATACATTTCGACCAATTTCTATTAAATTCGGTACATACGTATATACCGATACAACTAAGAAAATGCGGCACTTTTTTGAAAAATCGGTCAAGCTGTTTTGCAGTGAGTATAGCGTACTTTTCCTGGCCACACTTGATAGATTTTGCATGTATATTGAAACGGCTCAAGCGATTTTTATCAACTTTGCTATATACTACATTGAACTAACATAAAAATCCTATACCTTTTGAAAGAAATGAGTAAACCATGTTGGTGTTAGTATGGCGCACTTATCAAGCCCATACATTTATTTATATTGAAAAAGATCAACCGATTGCTCTCAAACTAGGTATATATATATATATACCGCCACAACTTAGAAAACGTGGTACTTTTTAAAAGAATCGTCAAGCTGTTTTGGAGTTAGTATGGTGCATTTTCCATTTGCATTTATATTATCAGTCGATACACAAAAATAATCCGATCTAATTTCCAAAACGCGAATTGAAACTGTAATAGAGTAAACGGGCTTCCCCAAAGCAAGAAATTTGCAGAGGAACTTACAGAGGAACTTGCAGCTTAGAAGGAAGTAACAAAAAAAGAGTAGTGGGATAGGGCCCGTCGGAACGTATGACTGACGTTGAAAGACAATACGATTTAGACCGCTATCGATTGGCAAATTTAAAGTCTGAGCAAATACAATAGAAAGTCGGAACCCCCGTCAGGTGCAAAATATGACTACTTAGCAAAAAGAGAGAAATTTTAAAGGAAAGAGACTTGCAAACATGCCACTTGCGCAAATATTTCAGCCTAGATGTGTTACTGCAATCTGCCGATAGAATCTTCAAACCAGAAACCAAACGGTTCTTCATCTAGATGGAATTTTAGAAGAAAATATCGATGCTCATAACTGCGATTCCAATTTTGCCACGCAAAGCATTTTGCGGTAGAGGAGCCAACTGGCAACCTTTTTACGAAATGCTGCCATATAGGCAAATTCTCGTTAAATGCTATAAGTCAGGTCTTTTATTGAGCAGTTCGTGAAGGCACCACATCAACAAAAAATGTTATGGACAATATTAAATCAATAAATAATGCTTTGACATTTACGTCTATAGGAGGAGCTAACATTGCAACGCCTTCTGGATATAGCCCCGATTATTTCCGAATTAGTAGGCGAATTTACCCTCGAGTAAAACCTTGTATCCAGCAAATGAGAACCAACATATATATTGGATCAGGATGGGGCTACTGCTCAAAAAAAGGGTTGGGGAAAAGATCCAGCGCAATCCAAGTTTGATGCAAGAGCACTTCCATATCTCATTAAAATCCTTTTCTTGACGCATGCAAGGTGTTTTAGGATATTGAGCTTAAAAGCATTAATGATACAGCTTTCCGTGGCTTTGAGCCAAATGTTACAAAGGTTACAATGGCAATTGTTTAAGACCGTAAATACCACATTAGACGATGAAATATTCCAAAAAGCATTGAGATAGCTTTAAAATACAGACGGTGTGCCGCCTCCTGAGAGGGACTTACTGATCGATTTTCGTCCAAACCCAAATTGTCCGAATAATCGGATGACGGATCAGCGTTTTAGATCCGAACCTAGAACCATTACCATTTCCTCTATTTTTTCTATTCGAAGATCAGTGCTGGGGAATTGATATTCCTCTTCAAAAAGGAGCTCTGCACAATTGTTCTGCTAACCCAAGAACATGGGTTCCTCAATTTCATTACTATGGCTATAGGCCATCCAACTGTCTTGATTTCCATACCTTTCTCTCCTGGGTAAAGTCACTCAGCAAATTTAATTGTTGCCGAGTGAAAACTGAGGTGAATCTCCTGAATTAAATACGCCAAAATAAACGACAATTAAAGCCAGAAAAATGTACAGGCCTCCTGGATCACCTGAATAGTGTAGCAGCAGCCCGAGGCTACTACCGGCAGAGCTGTAATTCTTTCTGTTTCTTTTCAAGCAAGCCCGAGGAACATGAATAGTATGCAATGACTATAGTTCGCAAATACGGAAAGCCAGATTATTCTATTTGGTTGCTCGGAAAGTAATTTCGTTGACTCCTAACAGAGGACTTAAATGAATTTTTCCCCAGCCTCCTTCACACTTAAGCCGCATAACATATTGTGACGTGCTACTCTTTCGGTTCGATGTTATTAGAATGATAACACTTTTTATTTATGTGAATTTAGTGTATAAAGTTTATTTATAATTATTTCTGCGTTACAATTAGTCTTAAAAATATTTGTCTTTCAATAATTTAATTATTACAATTAATTTATCACAGTTTTTAAAAATACACAATCACTATTTTAATAATTGATGACAAATCGTCGTTGTAATCGCTTTCCACAAATAATCACGTTCAAATCTCTATTTTTAATCTCGGATGAAGTTTAGACTTCAACTGTCTGATTAAGATTGATTCTAGACTCGACCCTACGGCTGCTTTTATACAAAATTGGTGTGTTTCGGAATATTCTCGAAAAGCCTGGTCGTTTGGCTTTCTAAAACTAGATGGCAATTCTCGAAAGTTCTTATTCAATACACAAAAAATGCTTCTCGAAAGCTCCTGTTTGTGAATCATTGTTTTGGGTTCGTGACAATGATTTATTGTTGTTATTATTTAATTCGGAGCAGTGTATTGTATTGGCCCGGTGCTTTCTGCAAAAGATCTTTTGTCTGTTTTATTGTTATTGTTTACATTATTGAGAAGTGTATTGTATTGTCTCGGTTGTGTAAACAATTTAATTTTGGAGCTTTCTGGAAACACTTCGATTTATTTATTAAATCAAAATATTTCCAGCAATTTCTAGTGATGTGTAGTGCAATATTTTGGCAGCTGATATAGCAAGACCTTGTGAAAAAGTTTGACTGAATCTGCGCAACAGTTTTCGTTTGGTGCCCTATCAAAATGGAAAGTCGAAAGCAGCATTTTCGGCATGTTTTACCTTATACTTTCCCGAATGTTTACAGGAAAGTACCATAAGCGTGCGAAAACCTAACTTTTATTCTAGAAGGGCTAGGAAGATGAAAATAGGTGCAAAATATGTTTCATAAAATGTAATTAGCCCCATGTCCGTCTGTCCCTCCGTCCGTCCGTCCGTCCGTCCCCTTTTTTAAATCGTTAATAAAATCTGAATGGATGGTCGGATTTCCATAAAACTTTGACCATTTTGGTGTTGCATTAAATGCCAGATGGTGTTACATTCTGGGCGAAATATATGGCAATACTATTTGGTAACGCTTTTTTTGTCTAAAAACGACAAAATTTTGTCCGCACGGTTCTGACTAAACTGTTGGTCCAATTTCGATAAAATTTACACAGTTCATGTATTTGACCCTAACTTAGATCTGATTAGTTCTTGGGCCATATTCGACCATGGCAACACTGTCCGAAAATACATTTTGTCCAAATATAGTCTATTTTTGCACTAGTTGTAAAACCGAAACCTCACTTCCAATTTTGACGAGATTTGCATAGTTTGTGTACTAAGGTCGAAATCAGAACATATTGACTTTTCAACTGAACTCACTGGTGACACTAATACCCAAACTTTTTTTAAAAAATGGTGTGGCGGAAATAGAGAAACTTCCCTAACTCGACCAATAGTACTCGGATTTTAATGAAACTTTGAATGTACGTTTGGGATGGACTGAGAAGATGAAATATCTCCGTACGATGGGGTGTTAGCGGGTTAAAATATAGAAACTTCAATAATTCACTCAATAATGGGCGGATTTTATTAAAACTTGGAATGTACAGCTAGGATGGGCCAACTGAAAAGATAGAATGCGTCTCCGCTTGATATGGTTGAGGGAGCCAAGGTAGAAAAACATTAATAATTCGGTCACTTTCATGAAACTTGGAATGCACATTTAGAATGGGCGAACTGGGATGAATATTTTATAACACTATCGGGAAAGTTTCATAGTGGTTCGGCCGATATAGAGAAAATGTAAATTTTATGCTATGGTTCGTTTTGCTAATTTTTTATGTTTGATGTTCTTTAATAGAAATTTGTATATGTGTTTTCTTTTTCAGCAGTTTATTCGTACTTTTAATATTATTTCCAGGCAAGAACAAAAAATAAATGTATTGATATTGATTTTGGGTAATTTTTTTCTATCGAAAAGTAAAAATTCTGTCCGAACAAGAAAAAAGTATGGATAATCTGTATTTACAGAACTCCAGTGCCAAAACTGGTTTGCAAAATTTGGTTCCGGCAATTTTGATGTTGAAGGTGCCGCACGTTCTGGAAGGCAAGTTGAAGCTGGTGAAGTAAAGGTATTGATTGATCCAAACCGCCCAATAACAACTGATGAGGTTGCTGAGAGATTAAATTTATCAAATCAAACCGTTTATGATCACGTGAAACGCCTTGATTTAATGTCAAAGCGCGGCATATGGGTTACACATGTTTTTACGGAAAGAAATTTGCTCCGTCGCATTGATGTCTGTTATTCGCTTCTAAAAGGCCAAAAAAATGATCCATTTTTGAAGCCAGTCATCACTGGAGATGAGAAATGGCTTGCCTGCAACAATGTTAAATGCAAGAGACCATGGAGTAAAAAAGATAACCTGACTCAAAGAACTTCGAAGGCGACAATCATCGAAAGAAGTTGATGCTGTCTGCTTGGCGGGATTTCCAGGGAATCGTTTTATTTTATTTTTAGTTATTGTGCCAACATGTAACGCGTGGGAACAAAAAACTGGTGATGAATCAGATTTTTTTTGACAGTCAACAGTTTGGAGTTTCGACGTGAAACCTCCTTACAGCTTACACGGTGAAATTTAAATTTCAAAAGCGTTTTCTTCTCCCCAACAGGATGGCCATCTATCGCAATCAAATTTTAAAACCATTTCAAGTTATCTTAGTGATAGTTGGAGCCATCTATTTCCGTTGGTTTACAAACGAGGGAAAAATTTCAAAGATTCTCTTTAAAGAAAGGGACAAAAAGAGAAAAAAAATAAACCGGTTTACAAAACACGCGGCAGAATTTTGATATGAAAAATGCTTCCAATCCGTTAGCCAAATATGGTCCGATTTTTTGAAACTCTTGACGAACAAGTAGGAAGAAGGAGACGGATATCCCTTATTTTGTTATGTTGGTTTTGGGTGAGAATTTTTTTTTGTCGAAGCGGGGAGTCAGTTGACTGAAAATGTTGACTTTTAAAATTTGGGAAGAAAAAGTAATATGTCGGGAAAAAAAGAAAAGTTTTTTGTTTGAGGGGAGAATGAGATTTTTTTTCAAAAGTGTGGACATCAGAAAGGAAAGTAAATTTTAAAATTTTATTTTAGAGGATAGAAAGAAAATGGAGTATAAAAAAAAAAAATGAAGATTAAAAATTAAATAAAGTTAATAGATTTTAATCATGATATGTAGAAAAAGAAGTGTTGATGCTTAAAATAAAAAATCTTGTTTTTTTGGAAAAAAAGAGGTTTACCAAATTCTGTTTAAATAGAGGAAATAAATTATTAGTGATGCCGTGAAATCGTCAATCAAACGGTCACACGCAATATAAGATGTGGTTGCGATTGTAAACCATATTTAATCATTTATACAAGTTGTCAAGTATAAGTAAATTGCTGTAAATCATGATATTTAACTGAACAACGAAAAAAAAAAATTTCTGAATCGTATGTGGATTTAATGGTCAAAGGTATTCATCAGATGTTCCAGCAACTTCACAAGTGTTGTAATAACTCGGCTCGCTTGGAAAACATCAAAACCCATCACAACTTTGCCAATACCGCATAGGATTCCAAATACATCATCATTTAGATCGTCAATATTTTGAGGTTATAAACATTCAAGTAGTCGCATTATCCAGCTATGAATATCTGGACGAAGATATACTTATAGTCATCTATAATTTGATCCACAAAAGATTTACATATTTGATTCTGGAAGAAGGTTAACAGCTACAATTGACAAGTAGGCTTTTAAATTAAACATTAGAAAAAATCAAAATTTTAACAAAGAAAAAAAAAGTATATGAATCAATTAAAAATATTTTCTTTCAGTCAGAAACATTTTTTTAAAAAAAATTTAATTGTGTGAACTTAACCTTAAAAGGAAGCTTCTTTTTATATGAGTTTAGGTATCTGCGTATTTTCTATTAAATGAAGAGAAATATTTATATAAAAAAAAGAAGAAATTTGATATAAAGAAAGGATGTGACGGAAATAGGAGTTTTTTTTTGTTCCAATCATTTGAGATCTTGTATCTTTTTTTGTGCCTTTTGATTTGCTAATCTTTAGTAATTAACTTCAGTATTAAGAAGAAAGTTTAAAAGTAACGTACAATATCATTTAAGAATATCAATTATTGAAAGTATTTGAGAAAAGAAACAATTTTGACATTAAATTTATAAGTTAAGAAAAGATGATTTTTTTTTTGAATTGATACACCATACATAATTCTAAGTTTTATGGAACAGGATAAAAGGGTGCATCGATTGATTTGAATATATATTAGAAAAAAAAAAAAACAAAAAATTTGAATTATTAAAGTAAAGTAAAATACGGAAAATAAAAGTAAATTTAAACGGAAGATTTTTATAGGAATGGTCTAACTGAGTTAAGTTTTTTTTGTTGCAGTTAATTACAAATTAGTCACATTCAATTATGACAAATAGGTGACCAAGAACTAACGAACACTCCCTTATTCGGTTGTTTTCGCCACAACCGAATTTCCCTTGCTTGATAGCTTACGCTATCACCATAAAGTCTAAACGACATTAATATTCATATGCACGCATAAATAATTATGTGTAATTTGATGGTAGATGCTGGTGAACAACGACCCACCCCTCCGGCGAGCTAGCAAGCGCAACTCAGCTTGGCGTGCAGCCTTTTAGTTGTTCACATAAGCTGCACCATCTCATATCCTCTCCTCGCAAGGAAGAGGATATGCTGTAAAGATCATCAGGGGACTTACATTCTTCGTAAAAACCCCATATGTAAACCCCGCAGTTACATATGTGGCGTCCAACGGTTCGTTGGTTCTGCCAGCGGATCTTTAATTTTGTTTGCCATTTGTATTTTCGACTTCGATTGAAATTACAAGTGGAGCTCAATAAAATTGTTTGACACGTTTTCGAACGAGTCGATGTTTGAAAATGGTGTTACCTTATGGTAAACCAATATTTTGCAAAAAAAAAAATTTTTTTAGAAAATTTTAAAATTTGACTCAAACTTTTTTTCGAAACTTTCGAAACACCCTGTTTCAATTTAAAAATTTTCATTTTTTTTTTTAGTCAACTTTTTTTTTCTAAAGGTGTGTTCACATCATCAAAATTTCTGAACGAAGTTTTGATGTGAACATAATTTCGGATGATTTTTTTTTTTTTGGTTTTCGGAATCGGGCTGACTTTTCGCGATCGCGATTATGCTGAGTCCGGCTGTCGTCATGTTTTATTTACGGTTGCGTAGTAGCAGTTACTTCGTTTTTTTTAAATTGAATATGCCGCTTGCTGCAAAAGCGTTTGAAATGTGGATTACGTGCTACATGAATATTGTAGTCATTGCGACGCTTCACGTTTCAATGCAGCTTGGACTCCGGGAAATGCTATGGATGTGGATGCATGAGCTTTAGTGCGCCTTTTCGCACATTCTCGTGTTTAATTAAGCCTATGAATAATGCGGTGAGGACACGAGGGTCATGCAACCACATCAGACAAAGTGGTCCGGAATTGTGCCAGTCGTTTGGATCGGATCACATGCTTTGGCCTTCGTCGCTATTGCAGGTGTCCGATCACTCGACTTGGTACAGTTCGCGGTCCACATAACAACATCCAATTTTCGTTTCGTGAGTGTATGTCGGGTTTATGCTTTCTTCGTGTCGTCCACTTTTTTTGTCTCTCTCTCTCGCTCTTACGTTATTACGTTTGATTTCTTTTTTCTAAATTTATATTGTGCGGAGTTTAATTGAGCGAATTTCTTTCGATAAAATTTCATGGAATTTTGGGAAATAAAAATTACTTTTCTCAAATTATTTTGGGAAATTAATTCGAGTGAGTTTAGTTTTCATTTTAATTTTAGTTTTATTAAGTTTAGTTTAGTTTATTTAGTTTGGTTTAGGTTTATTTAGTTTAGTTTATTTCAGTTTTTTTTTCATTTTTGATATAGTTTTTTTTTAGTTTTCGGTTTAGTTTTTTTATTATTTTGGGTTATTTGATTTAGGTTTGGTCTATTCAGTTTTAGGTCATAAAATTTTTGGAATCTATTATTTTATTATTTTTTTTCGAAATTATATTTTGAACATTTTTATTATTTTCATTTTTTTTTCATATAAATATATTTTGGTGGGGGATTTTTTTTTTATTATTATTAAATTTTTTCTATTATCAATTTTTTTTTATTATCAAAATTTTTTTTTATTATTGTATTTTTATTATTACTATTATATTTCATTTATTACTATCCATTTTTTTTATATTATTTTGTCCATGAAAAATTTTTAACAAACATTTGAGAAGAAACATTCCTCAAACACCAGATTAGACCTTATATTATACTGAATTTCTGACTGTACTTAGTAACTGTCGAGGCAACACGTGAACGTGAACGTTTTGATTGGACTTTGATCTGTGTGATTATAATTTGGTTATCTTTTGAAGCTTAAGGTGTGTTCACACATTCCCTTTAGACAGTAGAGTCAAATGGCAAAGATCCAAAGTGAGTTACATTGTGGCGGCTTTTAACTACTACCAATTTGTTAGAAAACTACTTGTTTGTATTTTCAGAAAAAATACTTGTTGGGTTTCTTTTTTTTTCTTTTAATATTCAGTGGCCTTAATTGAAATGATTTTTCTTACTAATTAGGTAGGCTGTATGAAAAATCATAAAAATAAAAATCAGTTAGGAAAATCAGTTTTCTAATAATATTTAAACTACACGAACCTAATTTGGAATAACTAAAATTATTTTTTAATACCTTTTTTGAGACTAAAAATAATTATTTTTAAATAAATTGTAACTTTTAGTTGTTAAATTAATAAGATTCTTTTAATGACTTAAAATAAAAAAACATTTACTTATCCATTAAATTAAAGTGAAATCAATCCACCGCTCATAGGGAGCGAAAAAATTGTATTAATTCTTACTGAATCCTTCGTGTAAATCCCTTTAACTTAATCAGATCCAGCGAATGACGTTAAATGCACCACCGCAAGCACCAGTTATAGTGGCTCCACCAAAATCCGTTGACCAGTCTGCTAACTTCAAAAATTTCCACGAAAAATATAATTTGAATGTTCCACAAAGACCAAACCAAAACGTAAATAGACCACCACCACCTTCATATGGTGCTAATAATCAAAACCCAAATTATAACGTGAACGCTATTTCAGCGTCAAATAATAATCACCAGCTCGACTCCAGTCATGATCCGAATCCACACATGCCTTTTAATCCAAACAACAACCAAAGGCGTAGCCCAAGTAGGAATTCAAACCTTAACTCAGGCACAAATCGTAATGGTCAGGAAGTTCGACACGCTATTTTGCGACATGATACCCGAATCGACAAATGGGGATTTCGGTTCAGTGGAAAGGCTCAAGATATGTCGGTTGAAGAATTTATATTCCGCATAGAAACCATGCAATCGCGTGGGGATAATTCGTGGTACGCCATTTGTACCCAATTCCATACCCTGCTCTCCGATAAGGCTGAGCAGTGGTATTAGTGACTGCTGAAAAGAGAACCCCACATCGATTGGCATGGCCTAAAGGCGGCCCTTCGACATCAATTCAAGAACCTTGACACGGACCATGAAATCATGCGTCGGATACTACAAAGGAAGCAATCCAATGGCGAAACTTTTAACGATTTTTACGATTCGACTATGTCACTATACAATCGGTTAAGAATTCCTATGACGGAAATAGAATTGGCGGACATTAAGAGAGGTAACGTCAAAGATAAGATCGCAAATCTTATTTTCGGAATGCCTGCCATGAGTCTGAGTCACTTTCAGGAAGTATGGCGCAAAGCGGAACGCCATCTTTCTGAAAGAGAACCAAGACTAACTTGGCAAAACCCAACACGGCCCATCCATGAATTGGATGATCTTGACGAACGTAATTTTTCATATGGACCAGATTCGGTAAATGATTGGACTGATTTGGGTAATGATATACTTAGACCCGCAAATGAAATGTTTCACACCACTGATTTTCGCCAAAATAGAAACAGTCAGGAATTCAGTGCAAACAACCCACCTGCTAGAACAAACTTTATGACAGACTCTCGCTTCAGACAAGAAAATGATTCTCATCTCCCATGCCAAGATTATAAAAATGATTGTGACCCAAAACGTTATTCGTATAACCACCGACAATATATCAGAGGTGGTCAATCTTTTCCTCGTGAACCGGTATCGAATCAATATAATATTAATTCATCTCATTTCGGTAGTAGTTTACCATATCAATCTGCCGAAATCGATAGTAGTATGCGAGCGAAAATATGTGGCTAAACGGAATACAAGATCATTTAGAAGCTATGGATGCTAATGGTAGATCACCGTTCAAGTGTTGGAACTGTGACAATATTGGTCATGGTTTTTTCGAGTGTACGATACCACAACGGTCCTTCTTTTGCTATCGTTGTGGTAGAAAAGATGTGTCGTTACCGATGTGCTCAAAATGTAATCCGCGAAACGCACAGAGGCACCGAGAGACGCACGGGAATCCCCGGTTGCCAATAATGCCCCCGGACCAATCAAAATAGAACCAACCTTGAGTCCGAGTCCATCATTGCAACCAAATTCTCCGTCTGCCATCAAAATTTTAAAACGAGATACGACAACTAAAAACCCATCTAATAATAATATACTGGGAAGGTCAACTAAAACATTACATCAACGTCAAATGGAATATGACGAAGCTAGAATTAGAATAATCGGCATTGTATTAAAACCGAGTAAAATTGTCAAGTTTAGAGAAAGATACAAAGAAAAGAAGTTATTGCGTAAAACGGTGGAATCTGCTTTTGTGAAGCTTAAATATGACGTTCGACCATATGCTAAAGTGGAAATCGATGGCGAATCCCTTTTTGGCCTTTTGGATAGTGGCGCAAGTGTGTCCTGTCTAGGCGCTGGCGCTTTAGATTTCCTCGAACGTCATAAAATTTTAATTA
This sequence comes from Xylophagus ater, assembly GCA_963422695.1. Classification (NCBI taxonomy): domain Eukaryota; kingdom Metazoa; phylum Arthropoda; class Insecta; order Diptera; family Xylophagidae; genus Xylophagus; species Xylophagus ater. The sequence goes on from CAUJSI010000005.1 coordinate 129,468, forward strand.
CTGGTCGTCCCACCTCAGTCAAAACGGCTGATGGTAAAGCTCAACCTGTACACGGGCAAATAGCGATTCCAATTACTTGCAATAACATTATAAAAACACTTTCTCTATACGTCGTACCAGAACTTACCCAAAATCTATATCTAGGTGTAGATTTTTGGAAAGAATTCGATATAGCTCCGGCCATATTTTCTAAACACGAGACTTTAGATTGTTTGTCAATTAACGATCCCAAGACACACGCGCTGAATTCGGAACAACGCGCGCGTCTTGAAAGCATTTTAACTTTATTTCCTTCATTTAACCAAGTCGGTTGAGGAAAAACACATTTAGAAGAACATATTATTGAGGTAGAAAACGCGGAGCCTGTAAAGCAAGGCCACTACCCTGTTTCCCTGCGGTACAAGGCCTCATGTATGCTGAGTTGGACCGTATGTTGGAATTGAGTGTCATCGAAGAAAGTGTCAGCGCGTGGAACTCTCCTGTAGCCTTGGTGCGCAAACCTGGAAAGGTTCGCCTCTGCCTCGACTCCAGGAAAGTGAACACCCTAACGAAAAAAGACGCTTACCCACTTCCACATATAGAAGGCCTTCTCAGTAGACTTGAGAAGACGTGTTTCATTTCAAGCATTGATTTGAAAGACGCCTTTTCGAAGATACCGTTGGAAAAGCAGAGTAGGGGAAAAACTGCTTTCACAGTGCCTGGTAGATCGTTATACCAGTTTACAGTGATGCCATTCGGGCTCTGTAATGCTCCTCAAAGAATGTGTAGACTGATGGACAAAACAATTCCAGTCGAGTTAAGAGAAAACTGTTTCGTCTATTTGGACGATCTTTTGGTAGTTTCTGAGGATTTTGATTCTCACGTTAAACTTTTGGCTACCATTGCACGTTGCTTGTCCTCTGCTGGACTTACAATAAATTTGGAGAAAAGCAAATTTTGCATGAGAAAAGTTAGATATTTGGGTTACATCGTTGGTAACGGGTGTTTAAAGACCGACTCAAATAAGGTATCTGCAATCTTCGACTTTCCTGCACCCACCACTCCAAAACAGGTTCGTCGGTTTTTGGGTATGACGGGATGGTATAGGCGATTTATTGCCAATTATGCCTCCTTGTCGTCACCAATTACTGACTGCCTAAAGAAGAGTGCCAAGTTTGTTTGGAGAGCGGAAGCTCAGGTAGCGTTTGAAGCCTTGAAATCTTCATTAACTACGGCCCCGGTATTGGCCAACCCTGATTACACTAAACCCTTTATAATACAGTGCGACGCGAGTAAGACCGGTGTCGGAGGTGTTTTGCTGTAAAGCGACGACGAAGGCAATGAGAAACCCATCGCATATATTTGTCAAAAGCTGAACTCAGCACAACGCAACTACAGTGTGACGGAACTGGAAGGTTTCGCCGCGGTGTTGAGCGTTAAAAAGTTCAGAGCCTACGTCGAAGGTTTGCCGTTCAAAATAATCACCGACCATGCGAGTTTAAAATGGCTCATGAATCAGCGCGACTGGAGCGGACGTTTGGCTCGATTGAGCTTAAAACTTCAAGCCTTCGATTCCGCGATTGAACGCAGAAAAGGTTCAGAAAATGTCGTGCCAGATGCGCTTTCATGTGTTTACGTGGATGCGATTTCGGAAATAGTTTCGGCACCTAGCATAAACTTGAATTCTGAAGCCTTCAAATCAAAGGAATATCTCGACCTGATCGATACAGTGCAAAGCAACGCGGAAAGGCTGCCTGACACGCAAGTGTCAGATGGCCGCCAATGGGCAAACAAATTAAAGTTGACAAACCTTTCCAGTACTTATATGTTGACCTGTTAGGACCCTACCCTCGGTCTAAGCATGGTAACACCACTCTCCTAGTAGTTTTGGACAAATTTTCGAAATTTGTTTTGTTCACGTAAGGCGTCTGCCGTGTCAATATGTCAATATGTTCTGATTTCGAATATAGTACACAAACTGTGCAAATCTTATCAAAATCCGACCAGTAGTTTCGGTTTTACAACAAGTGCAAAAATAGACTACATTTGGACAAAATGTATTTTTAGACAGTGTTGCCATAGTCGAATATGGCCCAAAAACTAATCAGATCTAAGTTAGGATCAGATACATGAACTGTATAAATTTTATCGAAATTGGCCCAACAGTTTAGTCTGAACCGTGCGGACAAAATTTTGTCGTTTTTAGACAAAAAAGCGTTACCAAATAGTGTTGCCATACATTAATTTGGACCAGAATCTAACACCATCTGGCATTTGATGCAACACCAAAATGGTGAAAGTTTCATGGAAATCGGGCCATCCATTCAGATTTTATTAACGATTTAGAAAAGCGGACGGACGGACGGACGGACATGGGGCTAATTATTTTTGACGAAACGGATTTTGCACTTATTTTCATTTTCCTAGCCCTTCTAGATCAAAAGTTAGGTTTTCGCACGATTACAGTACTTTCCTATAAACATTTGTTTATCGGGAAAGTAAAAATGGATACAATTTGTGGCTCATCGGTAAAAAATGGAAAAGGAAGAAATAATCATATTAAATTCGATGAAAAAAACTTCCTTCTTATAAGAAACCATTTCATTGAAAATCAAAGAAAAACGATCGGTTTTCACTAGTTCCACAATTTCCTTCATTACAATGATCGTCGTATAACTTAGGCCTTACAAGAGTCGTTTTACACAAAGTGTTTGTGTATCTTTACAGTGGGTCATGACAGTTACGATCGCCTGCGGGTAAGAATGCATTATTGCGGACATAACTGGCTTTGCAGTTATCAAATAATGTAAATAAATAAGATCATATTAATAAGTTTATTACAAAATTAAGAAAATTCTTGATTAATGAGTTAGTAGACATTTTAATAAAAGTTGATTCAATAATTTTGTTTTATTTTAGAAATTTATATTAGTTAAGTAGTATCCAATCGCTTGAAACAAGATTTGCATAATGCAGGATGATTCAGGCATTTTCCGCATTGAAACGATGTCTGCTTTCTTATTTTCATTTTAGAGCATCCTGTTCATAAAGTATGACTTCCGCTTCCAACCCCTCGGCGGTGGTATTTTTTCCAAAATATGATCTGTTGCTGACGAAGTTGACGAAGGAGATAAAGTAGAATGAATTAGATGAAGTGGATGAAAGTAGGTTTGGTGGCGATTGAGCCGTAGGCGTGGCCAATAAAGTTCCGGGACTGATTCCCATATGATTTGTGTGGGGCGCGTTCTTGGGGTAAATTGTCGTGGGTTTGAGGGGCGTGGCGGACCAATGGGAAGACAGTATGAGGGAGTGGGAGATGGAAAGGCGTAGTGGGGCACGTTGTGTAGGAGAGGGGTGTGCTAAATACAGAGAATGAAGACAGTATGAGGGAGTGGGAGATGGAGAGGCGAGGTGGGGTTTCTTTCTGGCACCGTGATTTATTTTTGTCCCAGCGGTTGGTTGGTGGGAGAAAAAATGGGCTGTCGAGTTTTTAAACATGGCTGTCGATCAATTATTTTTAAACATGGCTGTCGACCAATTTTTTTTTAAAAATGGCTGTCGACACATGTACACCGTCAGGGCGTGGTATTTAGGGCGTATTTCTTTGACACGGTTATAGCTGTATTAGATTACAAAATTGAACATCTGGTTGTAATTTTTCAGGATAAGTACATCTAAATTTATGGAAAACACATTTAGATCAAGTATTTCTTTGACACGGCTATATCTGTATTAGATTACAAAATTTAACATCTGGTTGCAATTTTTCAGGATAAGTACATCTAAATTTATGGAAAACACATTTGGATCAAGTATTTCATTGACACGGTCATAGCTGTATTAGATTACAAAATTTAACATCTGGTTGCAATTAAGGAATTTTTCAGAATAAGTGAATGTAAATTTATGGAAAACACATTTGGGTCAAGTATTTCTTTGACACGGTTATAGCTGTATTAGATTACAAAATTTAACGTCTGGTTGCAATTTTTCAGGATAAGTACATCTAAATTTATGGAAAACACATTTGGATCAACTGTGATCATGGCGGTCAGAAAAACGTGGGAAAATGTGATAACGAAATTTTTTCAGGGTCCAGATTACAAAATTGAATACATATGGGTACAATTTCGGGGTTAATTTATGGGAAAAAACGGTCCGAAAACGTCGCGTGGGATGGGAAGATGTTTATGGTCGACAGAATGTGTGATATTTTTCGACAGGTATATGGATTTTTTTTTTAGTAGAAGACAAAATTTAGCCAGCTGGTTTCGATTAATTTTTTTCGGAAAAAACATTTGGATCAGTTGCGACATTAAATATACTTTATTAAAATAATATACATGGTTTCTTTTTTAATTTTAAATAGAATAATATAAGTTTTTTTACAGCTGAGATGTTCATACAGAGATAACCGCATCCACAGGTATCCGGTCCACAAGATGTATTATCATTTGCCCATGAACAGCTCTCATAGTGCTCGCCATGCTTTCCAATTTTCTTTTGAACTTTGAGGTACGGTTTCAAGAAGGCATAGTGTGCATTAAGTTCCTCTCTATGTTCTTCAAGTATAAAGTCGCCGTAATCTTGTAAAAACCATTCAATATCGTTCAAAGTTTTCTGTACATCCATGTTGACTCTCGCCGGGCTACTGAGGTACCTTTCGCACTTCATTAGTTAGTGGTCTGTGTTCAACAATCTGATCGTGTAGAAGTAAACAAAATGCCGAAGTATTAGCCGGTATATTCCCCGACAATTTAAATTCCAATCTAACATCTATGGAGCCCGATTTGATTGACTGGTTCTGATGCGCACAATCGATAACTATGATCGGGGCATTTTTTTTAAATTCATTTGGAGAAAGCAGCGGTTGTTCTTTACGAGTATAATATGCCGATTGAAATTTACAATACATATCGTATAATAGAGCGAATAGATCCTGATCAAATTTAAGATCCAAGTTATCATACGGAAATGATATAGAATTTAAATGAACTTTGATATCTGTTAGTTTACAGTGGTCAAAATTACTCGCATCTTTGCCTTTCTGATTTCTGCGGTCGATTTGTAGAGCCAATATAACGTTTCGAGGTTTCTCTAGCTGGTTAGAAGTTTTAACTGTCCAAGTATGTTGACTAGTTTCTGGTAGTACTGGATATTTATACATATCCCAACTGCGAAAACGCATTTTGATAGGCTGGTTGTTCTCAATTAATTTATATAGAGTGAGTTTTTCTTCATCAGCGAGAGTTATATGCGGTATCTTCCATTTTGATTTCAAAATTTTTACCGTCACAGAGTCTGTGGATGATATAAGTGCATTATCATCAGATCTAGCCCGTACTAAAATAAGCTCATGCTTTGCATTTGGTATAATTTTCTGATAATCCTCGGCGAATCCCAGGAGCATGTTCAATGGAATACAAAAATTGAATTGTCCCGATTGCAATGTAATTGGAGCTGATGGTGACCAACCCGCATTGAGTAACATTTCACTTTCGTCGGCATGTAGGGAAATATAATTTTTGATGGTAGAAGTAAACCCTGCATTTCTATTGCGATCAATTTCTAGACCATTTAATTCATAACGAATTTCATCAAACAGATACGCCATAGCATTATTGCCTAGTTTTGCTGTAGCAGAGACTGTCCCATCATCACTTTTATATACTGCCCCCTCGATGTAAATAAAACTTTCACACGGAGATCTCAAGTATGCTTTATTTATTAGCGACAGCTGCGGCTTAGTTGCCGTAGGTTCTGAGGTTATGCTCTGAATGAGAGAACTATTACGCTGCGGAGTATTGTATAGCAGCATTTTAAATGCAGTCGAATAGAAAATTCACTAAATTATCGTCTTGATCTACAAGCTTCAACGTGAGAGAACTTAATCGTTTGACCTTCAAAGGTAAATAGATGACATTCGTGGGCACCTCGATAATTTTATACCCGGGGCCCACCTTAGGAGCAAACTCGTGCAATGTATGTACCTGCTTACTGTTAATATAAGACCCCGAAATTATGTTGCATTCTACTCGAACAGTATTCATCTTAATAATATTGACTGGCGTATCGGAAACGTGCATTATATTTTTCGTGAGTACACGCTTACTGAAACCCAATAATGACCCAACCGAGTCTTTGTGGGTGAAATCTATATTTTCAGAAGATTTTATTTCACTCTTCAATGTGTTATTATTAGCTCTCAATAAAAATCCAATTTTAATTTCTTCAAGCTTCCTTTCTATATATTTAGAGATATCGTCAATTTCGTACGATGCAACATCTATCTCTATAATTTTATTACCTACATGAAATTTGTTATTGTCCACATTAATATTCGGTATTGAATTATATGTTTGAAAATCAACAAGTCCGCATACGCATCCCTCAGGCAATTCCAGTGGAGGAAAATACTCTGCCTATAACTGTGATTCGTTACCACTCAATGTAAGAGTCAACGACATGGTGAGACGGTTGTGATGAAACTAACCAATTTTATTAAAAATCAATATATTTATTGTACAGAAAATATAAACATAAATGTCCACAAATTACAGAGTCATAGTTCTGATAACTGTTGTAGTTATATTTGATATTATCGCCCAAATAACGAATAATTTCAAGAGGCGGTTGTAGATTCCCGAAACTATCAAAATATTCAATATTTCGGCCTCGTTTGTAGTAGGTTACCCAATGTGTTCCTTCCCCGGTTGTCAAATCAAGATTCACAATTCCACACTCGTTTCGCCATGGTGTCTTCGGCAAATTATTTCGCATAAACACACCTCGGAAAAGGGGTAAAGATTTACCATATCTATGTAAATCTAGTTCATCTGAGGGTTTATTGGGCAACATTTTTAATAGTTTTTTGGATTCAAATATAGACCAAACCCCTTTTTATATGGCTTCAAATACAGCCCTTTTCCGACAGCAATAGATTCCATTGTTCGATTATGATGACTTTTTTCCTCCAATTCTCTTTTAGCAGCACTAGCATCGTTAACAGCTTTAGGTATACCAGCGGCACCACCTGATAATGCACCCAATGCCGATAATCCTGCAAAAATGGGTAGTAGAGGGAGAATACTACCAACTGGTACTCTAATCACACGGGGGCGTTTTGTCTTACGATTAATCACATTCTTTGTTGCAGCGAGAGCTAGTTTTACTGCTTCCTTTGTAGTTTTTGGTTTCCGAGCCTCCAATACTACTCGAGCATTTCGAATAATCTGTTGAAAAGATGGCTGACGTTTCACTCACATCCCTAATTTAGTTTTAGTTTTCATAGTGTTTGTTATTAACCACGCATTCAGGCGTTCACTTAAGCTTGAATCAGAAGATTTTACTCTCTGCCACGCTTTCCCAGGTAAAATGCGATCAGCAATATGTCGGTCGTTTAAAGTTTTAAATTTTGAATATTCGATATCGTGCTCTTTGCAGGCTTTATCTAATTCGTTAATTCCAGGATCTCCTCTGGCCAACCTTTCTTGTAGTTTAGTACCAGGCCCACAATATTGGTATCCTGGCAGACGTAATTCTATTGGTAAATTACTAATTAAAGAATTAAATAAACCTCTTCCTTGAACGGTTTTATAACGAATGTCGCGCGTATGATCAATCATGTTGCACTGATCAGACTGACTAAAATGCGTTGTCTATGATCTTCTAATAAAATAGGCGATATAATTTCACTCAACTTCTGGATTCTTCGACTGAATCGAAATCTATCGACGGCGTACATTTGCCACGGCCCTTTACGACTAGCACGATATGCAAAGTCCCAAGTATACATATTGTAAACTTGGGGTTTAAGATTGAACGTAACCTTCCTGTTCATAATACCGTAATCGAATAAGTGGTGGTGTTTATAGACAATACTCTTTATTCACTACAATGCGTTTCATCAAGCAGCACGTATCACTTCCTGTGAAATATATTGACATTGCAACCGATATCCGTAAAGAGAGAAAGCACAGTTTATTACTGCCTGATAGTGTAAGGGGAGTTATTGTGGGGTCGTCAAATTGTGGGAAAACCAATGTTATGATCAGATAGAATAGAATAATAGAAGACCCGAATGGATTAAAATTTGAAAATATTTACGTGTACTCAAAATCATTATTGCAACGGAAATATGAGTATCTGAAGAGGCTTATTTCACCAATATCCGAACTGCGCTATTACACATTTTCAATTAACAACGATGTTATACCACCTGAAGAGGCCATGCCCAATTCGATTTTTATCTTCGATGATGTTGCTTGTGATAAACAGAACAATATTCGGGCATATTTTTGTATGGGTCGACATAAAGATATTGACAGTTTTTATCTCTGTCAAACGTATACTCATATACCCAAACATTTGATTCGAGACAATACGAATTTCCTAGTTATATTCAAACAGGATGAAATGAACTTGAAACATGTATATAATGATCATGTAAATACAGATATGTCTTTCAACACCTTTCGAAGTATGTGTTCAGAATGCTGGAAGAAAAAATACGATTTGATGAAGATAGTCCTTTAAATGAAGGCCGCTACCGAAAGGGTTTTGATACCTACATAAAAGTAACTTCTGGCAACTGAAACAGAACAATACCAGTACAGCTGTGAAACAGTGCTGACCGGGTCGAAAGCTGTAACAGGTAACAGCTCTGATGAAAACAATACTCCGAGCTGTTAAAAAGCAGCTGAAAGCCGTTCCAAACCTGTACTGTAACTGTTTAAACCAGATGTATAAACTGATCAGAGCAGATTTGAAAGCAGTTCACAAACATGAAAGAAAAACAACTACGAGCCATCATAAAAACCACGAATTCAATTCGTAAGAAATACCAGGCTGTAAAATCAGGACGAATAGAGAAAGAGGGCAGGTTTCAAGACACTTTTAAGTCGATCACTGAACCTCTTAAAGAGCTCACCAAACACCCAAAGTTGAAAGACGAAATCAAAACAAAACAGGAAATAAAGGCTGAATTTGTAACACCTAACCCAGCTGCAAAAGCTTTGTATTTCGAGGATGATGACGAAGATACATTTGTCGAGTCCAGGGACACACCGGCCACACCCTACAAAAAATTTGACCGTGGTAAATGGCTTGATACACCAGCCGGCCAGAAGGCTGTAGATAAGCTTATAGCTGAAAAAGAGTTTGATACGCTAGCTAGCGACTATTTGAAGAAATTAATAATACCGTCGGGGAACAGTGCGGTGGATACTGTATATGGGGTTTATCTGACCCCAAATAGACAGCAGTAGAAAATCGGGGATTCAGTTTTTCAAATCCGGAACGATAAAATATATGTTGATGATACTCCGTACAAAGGAACCGTAGGGTTATATTAATTGCTTTTCATGAAAAACCCCGATTCGCGTACGTATAAAGAAAATGATTTAGAAAACTATAAAGCTATTCTACTGCAGAGTAATGCTCATAGGCGTGAATATGATGTGAATAAACAGGTAAAAGGAAGTAAAAATCATAAGTACACGGCGATTATAAGTAAGCTTGTCAAGAAAGGTGGCAGTTTAATGCGAGTGTCTAGAAACAAAATTGAACATATTTACTGGGACGATCCGAATGAATTGGTTGATAGACTGCGTTTACTCGTAGCATCACATCAGGCTGGGTATAATAATCACAATAATGAATTTATATCGATTATCGAAGAGCTGAGAGAAGCGAATATTATAGTTTAAATATGTCCGTTGATAAGTTCGGACGTTACCTACAGAAAACTGGGTCTTCTAATCATCGTAGCCCACAAGGCCCTCCTGGGGCCCCTGGAGTACAAGGTGATCGCGGAGCCCCGGGGATAGGTTTTAATTTAACTGAAGATGGAGATTATGATGTAAATTCAAGGCGCATAGTAAATTTGGACTATACCACTCTTAAGGCACAGATTGTAGAGAGATTTAATAGAACTCTAAAATCGATGATGTGGAAGGAATTTAGCATGCGTGGAAATTATCAGTGGATTAATTTTGTAAAAGAGTTAACGGATCGATACAACAGAACTCGTCACAGAACAACTCGAATGCGACCGTGTGATGTCAATCCTTCTAATGAAAAACGTTTACTTTCCACTGTATATAGTTACACCAAAATAAAGCAGAATGCGAAATACAAAACTGGTGATTTTGTACGTATCAGCAAGTATAAACATGTGTTTGAGAAGGGCTACACACCAAATTGGACAACTGAAATTTTCAAAATTCGGGCAGTTCAGCATACAAATCCCGTGACATACAATCTTGAAGATTATCTGAGCCAGCCAATAAAAGGCTGCTTTTACGAGAAGGAGTTAACAAAAACCAGACTTGTATCTTGTTGAAAAAATATTAAAGAAGAAAGGGTCCAAAGTATTTGTAAAATGGTTGGGATTTTCGACCAGTCATAATTCATGGATCGACAGTACTGAAATATTGTAAATAAAAGATTTTAAAATTTCAATTGTTATTATTTTATTTCTTTTAATTTTGCATAAAAGTTAAATTTCCAATATTATTATTTTATTTCTTTAATTCTGCACAAAAGTGGCTTGTATTGTACGTGATTATTGTTGAGTTCGCTTAAAACATCTACTGCGCCTTCTGCTGCTGCTGCTGCTGCTGCTGGTGTATCAGCTTCTAGAAATTCGTTGAAAAAATAAGGCATTTTTTTTTTGTTAGACTGTCTTCCGTAAAGTACCTGATTAAGACTAACTTCTGTTAGCCAATCGGTCCCTATTTATAGTAAAATTTTCTGGAGGGGAGACGCCACTTGGACACGTTAGAGCATGAATTTTCTTGTTTCACTTCAACATTTATGGCCACTGAATTATTTTCCATGAGACAACATGTATGACCACTTGAATCCCGTGCTAAATCAGGACATGACCAAACATGTTTTTTCCCCTCGAGAATATTTCTCTTTGGCCGCAAGAACCCGCGGGACAACACGTGTGGCCACTTGAACCCCGTGCTAAATCAGGACATGATCAAACATGTTTTTTCCCCTCGAGAATATTTCTTTTTTGGCCGCAAGATCCCGTGGGACAACACGTGTGGCCACTTGAACGCCGTGCTAAATCAGGACATGATCAAACATGTTTTTTTCCTCGAGAGTATTTCTTTTTTGGCCACAGGATCCCGTGGGACTACACGTGTGGCCACTTGAAACCCATGCTAAATCAGGACACTATAAAACATGTTCTTTCCTCGAGAATATTTTTTTTTTGGCGACAAGATCATTATTTTCCATGCGACAACACGTGGGGCCATTTGAAACCCTGCCAAGATCAGTTGAGGCTGGTACTTGAAGCAGTAAACATGGTTATTTTCGTCGATTTACAAGGTTTTAAAGGAGAAAGTAATAGTTTCATTCCTAAGGAAATTGCGATCCTGTTCAATGAGAATGAAGTACGTCATTTTCACCTAAAACCGCCATTTGAATTTAAAAACTACCAACAGCACTGCGGACTCAAGCTACCTGGCTTTCCATAAATCATCATGGGTTATCGTGGGAGGGCGGATACACGTCAATTAATCACGTGATAAAATTTTTACAGACGAATTTGAAAAATGAAATAATTTATGTTAAAGGATCGGAGAAGAAAAAATATATCAGTGAAATTGTCGGAAATAGAGCAACGGTATTTGATTTAGACTACTGTGGATGTCCAAATTTAAATACTTTGAGGATGCGATATTCTCTAACTCCGAGGTGTTTAGCTCATAGAGGATGTTGTGCCCTACAAAATGTTCATTTGCTGAAACAGTATGTAATACAAAGTAATAATGATAGAAATAAAATAGACGCGATGTGAAATAATATTCATTTTATTTTACAATTATATTTACATTTAAAAATAATCTTTCTTACAATCGATATATATTTGCAATTATATTTACACTTAAATATATATTTATATTAAAAATAGTATTTTTATTTAATAATGCCTGGTGTGTTTGAACCCATAGGGGATGGAATCAAAATTTTCCAAAAATTTCCTTTTTGTGATCTGGCGTTGTATTGTTTTACCACCGGTGTCGTTATAATTCGATGATCTTCGGTGCGCCGTATACTAGAAGAAATGTTCTTGATCGGTCTCGCTTCTCCATCGCTGTTTAAAATTATGTCACGCATACTTTCAAAATTTACCAATTTCGACGCTTCATAGTTTAAACAAATCCCTTTTACTTTACAAACCATTTTTCGACTGTTGTCCTTTGTTGAAAATACCTGGTATGCATAGTTCTTTGGCCCTCCGCTCACAAATTCTTCAATATAACTGCCAGTGCCGTAACAGTCCAATTCATCAGTCATGTCTCCAACAAAATTTCCAACAGGGGGGTCATATTCACCATCTCTGCTTAAGTATATAACAGAGTCGGTATCGTAATATAATACTCTTTCTCCCAATTTCTCCAGATATGAATACAGTTTTTTAGTTTAGTGTAGGCTGCTATGCATACTTTGATAGTAGTCAGAGTATCTGCAGCCTCTTCTTTGTACTCCCAGTTCACAATCAGAGTTTCATCATTAACTGGTAAAATATGGTTAACTGCTTTAGATGGATCCGATAAAAGTGTATATAATTCAGCTGGCTGTGTTATTATAGAGGTTTTCGATTGGTTTTCCCTCTGACCAAATTTACCCCAAAATGAATTTAATTTCAGCTTAGCAGTGGATCTTAAACCGGGGTTTTTTTCTATTTTTTCCGGTTCTAATACTATGTCCTCATTCTCAAAAAATTCTTTAACATATTCATGTCTTTCCTCCTCTGTAACACATGTACTAGGCCATCCAGAAGCTTCCTGTTTCTTTTTTAGGAATTTGTTCATCATTTCTGTGAAGAGTCCATCTCTTTTTTGCCGCACCTCATAAGACCGTATTTCATAAATTTCCAGCAGTTGGTAACCCTTTTCAATGGCCTTATTTACCTCATCCAATACAAATGTTCCAGTTAATGCCCTTTTATTTTCTTCATGAGTACAATCCTCTTGACTTTTTTCCAAACTACATGTGAAGCATAATGAGAACATCAACTTTTGGTTTTGTTTCATCGGTAGGACAGGATGATACAGATTTTGTGGTGGTAAAATTTTGCATTTAATCAGGCCATCAATTTTTGTTAAATTTAGCTTGGAGTACTCCAAGTTACCAACATATAATTTCGGGTGAGCGATGGGGAATTCTCCGTTTTTACATACCCACGGGTAGAGAGAGCATACATCAATGTATTTAATTTTTTCTCCTGACTTACATTTATAATAAGTTCTGACGTTACCCGTCCGACCACCGAAAAATGCATCGCGAGGTTTAAGTGGAGTAATAACAAGTACAGAATGGTTACTCACGTACCTTTTCATTTCCGTGTTAGCATACATTTCTTTTCGGAATTCACATTCTCACTTTTCTATAACCTCATATCCCGACGATCGAAGCCTTTCAGTTTTAAATACTGTTGAATCATATCGAGAATTTAATGTATCGCCTCCGCCTCCATACAGACAATCATCTCTATTTTTGTGAGACACGCGGGATGACCATGGTAATAACAGCCGTGAAATTCAAAAATTTGCCCCGTCTCCTCGCAGTAGCCATCAACTTTTACCCCCTTTATAACAGCTTCCTTCTGGTTGTACGCGTGCCGGATTTTTATATTACGTTGTTTCTCCTCCCAAAGCAACCACTGTATAGAAACCTTCGATGCAATTTTATCTTCACGATAGCCTGTTTTTGGTATTAGACCGATTGTATACGGTCGGAGGAAATTACGTCTGAATACCAGACTACAGGCAGACGCTATCGTTACTGCTTCCGCGAATGGGCATACATTACATTCCCTCAGCATCAAACTTCGAAATTTGAGACAGCCTTCTGCTAAAATCTCTACATCACTCTTACAGTAATCTATTAGATCACGCTGCATGTTGAATTCGTCGTTTTTGTCTTCCTCATACCATTGTAGAAAGCATTTCCGATCATCAACATTCATAGTATTTGGACTGTAGAATTCAACTGCTGGCAATTTTCCGATATAGTTCTCATTTCTTACTGTGTTAAATAAGTGGGGAAAATATCCTTTTTAAAATTTGTCTGCCAGATCAAAGGCTTGTGGTATTTTTGACAGTGCCATCGGGAAGTAGTTCAAGGAATCTATGAACTTTATATTCCCAATCATCATCAATATGATTTTTGTACCTCGCATGATCAATTCCGGTGTGATATCTGTTTTCTGCAGCACATAATTCAAAATAAATTGGTGATCAAATGCCTGCCCATTGTGTGCAAGCACTATCACACGTTTATGGAATTTTCGAACATTTAATAAATATTTTAAGAAACTTCCAATAACATTTTTTTGAAAATTTCAAGTCTATATCCACAGTTTTGACAGAACTGTAGTCCTTCGCTATTAATGCATACGCAGCTTCGTTTGGAGAAAATGCACAAATTCGGTTCATGCAATTTTATTGCTTTCCCGTCACTTAGAACTTTTTCTTGACGCGTTTCTAGGTCGTAAAATACGTAAAAATTGTCACTTTCATCCATTTTACCCGAATTTGGGCTTGTAAAGCACAGGTGATTACTCGCGACATGTTTTTGACAGTTTTTACAAAATATTTCCCCGCACACGTGAATTCTGTCTCTTTTACACAGTTTCAGGCATACCATACACCGTTTTAGTTTATCACAAACACTTTTTACATGATTTTCGAAACATGTAGTTCCTCTAAAATACCGATTGCACGCTGCACAATATTTATTTACAACACCTTTTTCACAGGCCGGTGTCTGTTGACAACATGGGCAGGTTCCACCACATCGATGGCGATTTTTATCATCATACCTTGCATGACATATTTCACAATAATAACTGCAACAAAAGGCTGCAGTTAGAGAGGTAACCACATTATAATGTCCGTCGTGGTACAATAAGTTTATTCGTTCACCATCATTACTGCCTTCAAACAATACATCTGTACCACTTTTGTTAATGATATATCGATAGACAGTTATTTTGGAGTTGTTTAAATGATGTTGAAATTTGATTAATTCAGGTATTCCAGCACCTTCCGTGGGTATTTTTATATGACTTTCGGCCAACAGTTTCTCAACAGCTTGTATTTGTATTTGCCCGTCATTCTGTCTAATTTTTTTATACTGAACACTTTTTTCCGCATTTGCTATTGCAACAACTATTGCCCGTGGTAAACACAGATTGTCCTTATTTTTAAATTGGACTATACCTCTCCGCTTTGCACTTTCCTCATCGAAACTATTATATTTCCGTTGTCGGAGCCCCCTTCCTACAGGCATTCTTACCGATGTTGCAGTTAAGCAAAATCTATCGGTACTCATTCCTTCAGAATTACTCTGAAAAATTTTGGAAATCATTCCCCAAATGTCCTCAAATTTGACTTCACTAACAGGTTTAAAAGTAACCCATCCAGGCCCTCTTTCATTAAAACTTTTCCCACAGAATGTGAATCCAATAAAATCACCTGGTTCCAAACCTTCTGTGGCTTTAACAACAACACCTTCTATAGCTGATTTAATCCAACGAGTCGGGTCTTCATTCTCGGGTATCGAACTAATTTGGAAATTAATTTTATACCCGGTCAAATTGAACCTCCGCACAAAAACTTCCCGTTCACTAATTATTTTAAACATTTTACTTTCGTCCGTACTATTGAAATTTACTTTAATAAATCGCGGATCTTCAGATAATAATTGTATGGGAAATTCATTTTGTAATACAGCTTGAAAAAATGCCCTGTAAAAAAAAATACGTCCTGTCGATCATAAACATCTTCCCACCCCCACGCAGCGTTTTCGGACCGTTTTTTAAAGGATGATCCAAATGTTTTTTCCCATAAATTAACCCCGAAATTGTAACCATATGTATTCAATTTTGTAATCTGGACCCTGAAAAAATTTCGTTATCACATTTTCCCACGTTTTTCTGACCGCCATAATCACAGTTGATACAAACGTGTTTTCCATAAATTTAGATGTACTTATCCTGAAATATTGCAACCAGACGTTAAATTTTGTAATCTTATACAGCTATAACCGTGTCAATGAAATACTTGATCCAAATGTGTTTTCCATAAATTTAGATGTACTTATCCTGAAAAATTACAACCAGATGTTAAATTTTGTAATCTAATACAGCTATAACCGTGTCAAAGAAATACGCCCTAAATACCACGCCCTGACGGTGTACATGTGTCGACAGCCATTTTAAAAAAAAAAATTGTCGACAGCCTCTCCATCTCCCACTCCCTCATACTGTCTTCCCATTGGTCCGCCACGCCCCTCGAACCCACGAGAATTTACCCCAAGAACGCGCCCCACACAAATCGTATGGGAATCAGTCCCGGAACTTTATTGACCACGCCTACGGCTCAATCGCCACCAAACCTACTTTCATCCACTTCATCTACTTCATTCTACTTTATCTCCTTCGTCAACTTCGTCAGCAACAGATCATATTTTGGAAAAAATACCACCGCCGAGGGGTTGGAAGCGGAAATCATACTTTATGAACAGGATGCTCTAAAATGAAAATAAGAAAGCAGACATCGTTTCAATGCGGAAAATGCCTGAATCATCCTGCATTATGCAAATCTTGTTTCAAGCGATTGGATACTACTTAACTAATATAAATTTCTAAAATAAAACAAAATTATTGAATCAACTTTTATTAAAATGTCTACTGAGGCCTAAGTTATACGACGATCATTGTAATGACGGAAATAATTTTAGAATGGAAAATTAACGTATTACAAAGGTTATTTCTTTTAAAAAAAATGATGCAAAACATGGGAAAAAATTTAGTAAATAGATTTTAAATAAAAAATCTTAGGATTATCACGTAATTTGTTTTTATAATGATTTTTATAATTTGAATGACGGTAACATGTTTTAATCGATCAGCTGTTTTGTGGATTGCGTTTCTATTTAATTTCATTTCACTGGAGAACTGCCTTCATTAGGAATTTTTCGTCGACATTCTAACGTCAAACTTCAGCGTCCCAATAAGAAAATAATGATATATAAAAAAAAAGGAAGTGTGCTTTTGACCACACTGTAGAAGTGAAATAGAAGCTTTTTTTATGGTTGCAGTATTTGAATATTAATCTGTTTTTTTTATCGGCGGCTCATGTAAAGATACAATGGGTTTGTATTAACTGAAGTGGAATGTATATGTTTTCGAGTGTAAATTTGGAAGTTACCTTGTAAAGCATACACTAACTTTTTTGTCGACATAATATGAAAGAAAAACAACATTTATATCAGATAACATCTAGTTCTATTCAGTTTCCATTTGTGTGGACTCATATAATGACAGAATAGATTTGTGGTAACTGAAGTATGATATGAAAATTTTTGATTGAAAATTCTCAAGATATCTCGTGAAGACTGCATCGAGGGTAGTTCCTGAGTTTGTAGTGGCTTCTGTGGGTTCGTTGTTCATCCTTAGATGAAATGCGTCTTCCAAAAACGCAATCAACGGTCTTGCTTGCTCTGATGCAAAATTTGCGTTGAAGTCTCCGCTGAGTACCATCGGAATTTTGTCTGAATCTGATTGCAGGAGTGCAGCACCTTGAACCGTGTACGGGAGTAGTATTTGGTGGATGAATTTAATGATGTTGTTAATTGTTTGATTCGGTGAAATGTAAATAACAACCATCATAATAGTTTTTTTGTCCTGCGTTATGCATTGAGCAGCACATAATTCCCCGATGGCAGTGTTGTTGATATTGAAAATTTGGGTTTGATCAAACTGTAAGTCCATATTAGGTGTGAGAATGTTTGAAGTGTCATTAACGTTGTGATAAACCGCAACTCCTCCCGCGCTAACATTGGAACGTTTGAAATGGACAACGCAATTGAAGTTAGGGACATCAATATTAGCGTCATTGCTTAGCCAAGTCTCCGATAGAAGCAAGACAGAAGCCCGTTGAACAACAGCGCCGGTAAGATCAGCGGCGTGAGCACGTATACTCTGACAGTTGAAAGAGAACATCGATAATCCTCTTCTGCTGGTGATAAAGTCTATCATGCGTTCTATGTGAATTAACTTTCCCATTGCACCATTCGCCAACCCATCAGATACGTCGATATTTGTTGTAATAATATATGATTTATTAATTACAAATATAACTTCATATGGTAATCCGGCAGTATCTATTACAGACATTTTATGTAATCTTTGCTTGACGAAGGTTTGCTGTTCGGCGTTATGACAACAAATGTAGACGTCAGTTGCTGTAGAAGTAATTTTGTCAATTGCATTGTTTAACAGTGTGTTGTTGTACTCTGTGACGGAGTTGTTTGTTAAAAATAGACGTATTCCATGCGGACATTGTTGATCAGCTTCTTCTTTGGTAAAGAATCGCGCTTCGATGATTTGCAATTCTTGATTGTCCAGTACTGTGCCATTTCCAATTTTAGTTAGTATAGAGGCGAAGGATTCATTGGACTGCCTCATTACCTGAATCAATTCATAAAATTATAATCCCCGCCATAAAATTGAACCCACCAACCGCTGTTTTATCTGCTTGTAGATTGGTGTAGCTCGTACAGGTGGCAGTTGGCGTAGGTCACCAATTAAAATGATATCCAGTCCCCCAAAGTTTGTTTCAAAATTGCCAGTGATTTGTTTAAGCCTGGAGTCGATTTTGGACAAGAGTTCAGCACTTATCATACTAATCTCATCAATAATTAAGACTTGCACATATTTGAAAAGTGTCCTATATTGGTGAGCAACTTCAATCGAGAGCGGAAGTAGTTTGGAAAGTGATATCTTCAATGCAGCGTGAACAGTTGTTCCGTCTATGGCCACAGCAGCTTTTTCAGTGGACGCGCAAGTTATGTATGCATTACAGTAGGAATCATTGTTAGTGAATCGATTATAAATTTCCATGAGAAGTTGGATGACAAAAGTTTTACCACATCCAGCTGGTCCCGTGAAGAATATTTGTAGCGGTGATCGATTTGTGGACAAGAGGTTTGAGATAACGTGGAGCAGAAGTCCTTGTTGTTTTTCGTTTGTTTTTCTCATTAGTTGACAGAATTCTTCATGTGGCCTAACATTCTCCTTCTTCTTTGCAATTGCACCCAGCTTTTTCAATGTTGCAAACAGAAGGTCACTGTTAACGTCGGAATGTGGATTGTTGTACTAGTGTTCGAAGGGATTAGGTTCTGGATGTCGATTGACTACGTGTGGTGTGTCTTGGTCGCCCGTATTTCCATCTTCGCGACACAATTGTCGGTAAATCTCGATTATTTTCTCGATATCCAAGTTTGATTGAAAGTCTTTGCATCGTTGTAAAATTATGTCTTGATTGTCGTTATAAATGCCTATGAACTTCATATCAGCTAGAATGTCTCGTTCTTCATTTCTAAATGAAATATGTAAAGCCACCATTTCGCGTTTGTAGTCATTGCAATCCTTGGCCATATCATAATTCCGATACCGAATTATACGCGGATATTTGGGTTCATTGTAAGTCCCCTCGTAAGTTTTCGTATATTTCGAAACAAACTGTGCCAGTGTGAGATTTTCCATGTCTTGAGGTCTTCGTTCGTATTTATCAAACCAATTGTCTGTCCAAATATTAGTCGAATCGTCGCCACCATCTATTTCATGTAACTCTGCTTGAGTTTTTCTGATTCGTTGTCGTTCTATAGGCCAAACCGTCGGAATGTAAACTGCAACGACCGAACTTTTCGATATAGGCTCACGTAATAAGTACCACGCTGCTTCTTGACTAGTCATTTCGACACAGTTGAGCATGTCCACACTCATTTTCCTTGTAATTTCAACGATGTCGAACTCTGGATGTTCGTTCATAATTTCTATAATTTGTCGCTGCAAATTACTGATACCCCTGTTTGTTTTATTAACATACTCCACAACGTAAGCTGCACAGGAGTATTCTTCAGTTATAAATTGGATGTCCATGTTGGACTTTACAACATTGATTAGGAAAGGATTAAAAGGATTGTGCCACTTTTCTGTTGGTGTACGTTTGTAGAATACTCTTGGTCTAGTTATTCCAGCCCGAAGTATATTGAGATAGTCTTCATCGTCAATAACATTGTTTCTCTCGTAGAAAGTGTCAATATCTGGATAGTCATCATTCTCCAAAGTCACTCTGAGGTCTTTGTATCTTTGTGCATCTCGTGCAAATCCCACGTCTGCTTTTGGCATGGGTGTTAATATAGCTGTTTTCCGACAAGGCATGAAGGGTGCTTCAAATCTGCATTTTCGTTGCCTATTAGCAACAATTTTTTTGTAGCAAGTAAATGTATGCTTATGTGTTTGTAATTTGATATTGCCAGAAGCTTGTGTTGATGACACTGAGATTAAGGTGTCAATCAGTTTTACCGCATCTTGATAATTTACACCTAGTGCATCCAATGGAGCATTTTCCAACCATAATAGAATGTGCGCGTGCGGACTACCACGGTGTTGAAATTCAATGCGCTTGAAATAATGCATTACGCGATACTTTCCAAACGGCGACGATTTCTTAGATTGCAAAATTGTCAATAAGATATTGACCAACTTATTAAAGTAAATAGCGCAAGTAACTGCATCCTCATTCATGAGCGTACTTTTTGCGATGAAATCAAGCTGAGCCGCGTCGTCTTCCGAAATGTCTGCTCCGTTATTCTTCAAGTTAAATAACAGTTGTAGTAAGCTAGTCCATCCAATTTCATTTGCGCTCAAAGTTAGGAATAAGGTTGGCTTTCCTAGCTGTCTTATCATAGCGAAGAGATCTCTTTTCCTTTCAGCCCAGTACCAAGTGGAATTTGGTATTGTCCGAAGGAATGCGAGGTTGCTTTCAATGCAATTGTTAATATACTCTTCAGATTGTATTTGTCGTCGTGTAATGTTGGTATTTCTGCCAACGTGTTTAAAAGCCACAGTGAGAGCGTCACGCACACGCAATCGCATGATCTCCATAGCCATGTATAGCAAATGTTGAGGAGTCACGCCACGCCTGTCGCAGCGCCTCAGTTCACTGGTTGCCATCATAAACGGTGTAACCCTCACACCCTCTCTAAATGTTCGAAATTGCCCTATATATATACCAGGAAAGGAAAGCTCCTCTGCATGTTCATCAAATAACAAACTTTGTGGAACGTTGTTTTCTCCAGGCGCTATTCTTAGAAATTTTTCCTCGTTCCATAGTAATGTTTGCTGTTGTGCAGTTAAGGTTTCTTCAATGTCTATGTTTTCGCTCATGTCGTCCATTTGAACTTGATCTGGAATGAGGTCTTCATTGAAGAATGACTCATCTATAGTCACATTGTACAAATGGTAGAGCGGTGTATCCACCAAATGCCGCAACCATGCCTTTATCGTCCGTTTCTTAACCAACCCGTGCAAGTAGGAAGATTTGTGAATTTTCTTTCTCTTAATGTGAACGTTAATGCAGTGGTCGTCGTTAATGTTTCGTGGTAATCTGTGGGCCATAGTATTAACGCAAACAGGAACATTGATTATTTGCCCATAAATGCCATACTGTCCTAGAACGTGGCGCAGTCTGCGTATTTGCATAAATGGAATCCTTGGCGAAATCAGTCGTTCCGATATCAAATCCAGTGGAGGTAAGGTTGTCGGTATTAGCGGGTATTTAAAGCCATTGTATGTTGACATTGGCGGTATTTTGTCTTTATTCAACATTAGTTTACAAGTAGAGCATACCGCAATATTATCAATATCCATGTGTGGAATTATTGTTCTTAAGATTTCGTGATGTTTCGGCTTTGGTTTTGCCAAGTCTCCTTTGATAATCTATCACAAACGGAGCATGCGTGACCGAACGTATTTCTTTTAAAATATTTATCGAATGCATTATGAGCCGATTTATGTTGATCAAACCCGTTGTATGTCGGCACGGTGATGGCTTGATTTTGTTCCGCTTGTAGTACAAGTTGCCTAGCCCTGGATGACCGTTTCCGTTCTGCACCGGTCATAGCCGTACTTGTGGAAGCCGTACCCGTCGAAGCATTGTTAGTGAGTTGATTTTGTTGTTCTTGTGGTGCAAGTTGCCTAGTCCTATATGTGCGCGTCTGTTCTGCACCAATCATATCCGTACTCGTCGAAGCCCTACTCGCCGAAGCCCTACTCGCCGAAGCCTTGTCAGCGAGTTGCCTTTGTTCCGCTTGTTGAGCAAGTTGCCTAGCCCTACATGCCCGTATCCGTTCTGCACAAGCCACAGCCGTACTCGTCGAACCCTTGTCCGCGAATTGGTTTTGTTTCCCTTGTTGTGCAAGTTGCTTAGCTCTATATTCCAAAGTCCGCTCTGTACCAATCACATCCGTACTCGTCGAAGCCCTACTCGCCGAAGCCTTGTCAGCGAGCTGCTTTTGTTCCGCTTGTTGAGCAAATTGCCTAGTTCCACACACCCGCATCCGTTTTGCAACAGTTGTAGTCGTACTCGTTAAAGCTTTGTCAGCGAGCTGGTTTTGTTCCGCTTGTTGTGCAAGTTGCCTAGCCCTACATACCCGCGTCCGTTCTGCACCAGTCATAGCCGTACTCGTCGAAGCTTTGTCAGCGAGTTCCTTTTGTTCCGCTTGTTGTGCAAGTTGCCTAGCCCTACATGCCCGCTTCCGTTCTGCACCAGTCATAGCCGTACTCGTCGAAGCTTTGTCAGCGAGTTGGTTTTGTTCCGCTTGTTGTGCAAGTTGCCTAGCCCTACATGCCCGCGTCCGTTCTGCACCAGTCATAGCCATACTCGTCGAAGCTTTGACAGCGAGTTGCTTTTGTTCCGCTTGTTGTGCAAGTTGCCTAATCCTACGTGCCCGCGTCCGCTCTGCAATAGTCATAGGCGTTCTCGTGAAAGCATTGTCAGCGTGTTGTGATTGAGCAGAATTGTCAACTCGCAAACGTTTCTTACCCGGAGTCATTGTAGCCGTAGTAAGAAGCAATGTTTTGTTTCGAGTAACTGCCGGCAGTTTTTCGCTGTTGGCTGTCTCTCAGCAGTAATCGGTTTATTCTGTCCACCTGTAATATTCGTTGATTTTTCTAATTTTTTGCGTGTTCTTCTTTGTGGTGTCAATTATTTGACTTTTCGCAATTCTAGATGCTTAAACTCTGATATAACTTAATGAAATGTATATAAATGAATAAAACTGTAATGAAACTCAATATAAATCGAGGCACAAAACACGTGTTTGGGGTAGAACAATTAATAACTTTGACTTGTATTGATTTATTGATAAAATGCCAACTTGAATGAATCTAATATGAATTGCTTCCGTTGAATGTTTCGTGATGAATGAATCTAATATGAACTGCTTCTGTTGAAAGTTTCCTGACGAATGAATCTAATATGAACTGCTTCTGTTTAAGGTTTCCTGAAGAATGAATACCGGCTGCATATGCATAGTTTATTTCTCTTCTCTTTCCTTTTGAACACCATTCGCTTCTCTTGGTTTTATTCAGCGATGTATGTATGAGATCGTGTTGCTTAATATTTCTCCATTGCGTTCATGTGTGTGAGATCCATGGTACAATCTGTTTGTATCTTTTTTCTGTGCCTGTATGCATGCGATCATGATTAAACATGTTCAGTAGTTCTGAACACCATGTTTTCCCTACCTCTTACTATGTTTCAGTGCATTATGTGCTTTCAAGCACATGCTTACAGAGGCACGCAACGCGTGTGCCCGTTAATGTATGTACGATGCGCTGACCGCTTTCCGCTATGCAATATTCGTATGCGCTAGCCTTATGCACAGAAACGACGCGATTGTTAGTCAGCTTACACTGATGTGACACGCCGCGTTACAGAGTTTGCGTTCCATGATTTTTTCCAAATAAAATTTAAAAAATTTGTATCGACCACAGCGCCAATACGGTGGCAGATAGAACTATTTAGTCCTCGACGGAAATATTCCTCAGTATAACTTCCACAATATTGCCGAACATTGTAATCGTCTAGGACGTCCATATAATAAGGTATTTTGTAATGTAATGTTTCGTCAAATTGTTATTGAATACAGCGCCGAAGTGGTGGAAGATAGAACTATTGTGTCTTCGACGGAATTAATCGCCATAAAAATCTCCACAACTTTGTTGAACATTTCAATCGTGTACCACCTCTACATAAAAAGTTTTAAAAAATTTCAAAAATTTGTATCGACCACAGCGCCAATACGGTGACAGATAGAACTTTTTGGTCTTCCACGGAAATATTCCTCATTATAACTTCCACAATATTGCCGAAGATTGTAATTATCTAGGACGTCCATATAATAAGATATTTTCCAATGTAACGCTTCGTCAAATTGTTATTGAATACAGCGCCGAAGTGGTTGGAGATAGAACTGTTTGGTCTGCGACGGAAATATTACTCATTATAACCTCCACAATAATGCCGAAGATTGTAATCGTCTAGGACGTCCATATAATAAGATATTTTGTAATGTAACGTTTCGTCAAAGTTCAAAAATTTTTATTGAATACAGCGCCGAAGTGGTGGGAGATAGAACTCTTGTGTCTTCGACGGAATTACTCGGCATAAAAATCTCTACAACTTTGCCGAACATTTCAATCGTGTACGACCTCTGTATAAAAAGTTCACAAAAAATTTCAAAAATTTTTATCGACCACAGCGACAATATGGTGGCAGATAGAACTATTTGGTCTGTGACGGAAATATTACCCATTATAATCTCCACAATATTGCCGAAGATTGTAGTCGTCTAGGACGTCCATATAATAAGATATTTTGTAATGTAACGTTTCGTCAAAGTTCAAAAATTGTTACTGAATACAGCGCTGAAATGGTGGGAGATAGAACTATTGTGTCTTCGACGGAATTACTCGCCATAAAAATCTATACAACTTTGTTGAACATTTCAATCGTGTACGACCTCTACATAAAAAGTTTTAAAAAATTTAAAAAATTTGTATCGACTACAGCGCTAATACGGTGATAGATAGAACTATTTCGTCTTCAACGAAAATAATTCTAATCACAACCTCCACAACATTGTTGAACATTGTAATCATCTAGGACGTCCACATAATGAGATATTATGTAATGTAACCTTTCGTTACACAAAATTGTGACATAATTTTGCTAAACGCCCCCAAAGTAGTATTTCACTTCAAAAATGGATAAAATTTATGACTCATCGGTTAAAAAGGGAAAGGGAAGAAATAATCTAATTGGATTTGATGAAAAAAACCATTACACGACTTAGTTATGAACGAATATCTGACTGTAAGTTTCTCTGACATTCATAAAAGTGGTATAACCACCTTTCATTGAAAATCAAAGAAAAACGCTCGGTTTCCACTAGTTCCACAATTTCCTTCATTACAATGATCGTCGTATAACTTAGGCCTAACTCATTAATCAAGAATTTTCTTAATTTTGTAATAAACTTATTAATATGATCTTATTTATTTACATTATTTGATAACTGCAAAACCAGTTATGTCCGCAATAATGCATTATTACCCGCAGGCGATCGTAACTGTCATGACCCACTGTAAAGATACGCAAACACTTTGTGTAAAACGACTCTTGTAAGGCCTAAGTTATACGACGATCATTGTAATGAAGGAAATTGTGGAACTAGTGAAAACCGATCGTTTTTCTTTGATTTTCAATGAAATGGTTTCTTATAAGAAGGAAGTTTTTTTCATCGAATTTAATATGATTATTTCTTCCTTTTCCATTTTTTACCGATGAGCCACAAATTGTATCCATTTTTACTTTCCCGATAAACGAATGTTTATAGGAAAGTACTGTAATCGTGCGAAAACCTAACTTTTGATCTAGAAGGGCTAGGAAGATGAAAAAGGGTGCAAAATCCGTTTCGTCAAAAATAATTAGCCCCATGTCCGTCCGTCCGTCCGTCCGCTTTTTTAAATCGTTAATAAAATCTGAATGGATGGTCCGATTTCCATGAAACTTTCACCATTTTGGTGTTGCATCAAATGCCAGATGGTGTGAGATTCTGGTCGAAATTAATATATGGCAACACTATTTGGTAACGCTTTTTTGTCTAAAAAGGACAAAACTTTGTCCGCACGGTTCAGACTAAACTGGTGGGCCAATTTCGATAAAATTTATACAGTTCATGTATCTGATCCTAACTTAGATCTGATTAGCTTTTGGGCCATATTCGACTATGGCAACACTGTCTAAAAATACATTTTGTCCAAATGTAGTCTATTTTTGCACTTGTTGTAAAACCGAAACTGCTGGTCAAATTTTGATGAGATTTGCACAGTTTGTATTCGAAATCAGAACATACTGACTTTTCAACGGAATTTACATCTGGCAACACTAATGCGCAAAACTTTTTAAAAATAATGTTGTGGTCGAAATATAGAAACTTCCCTAATTCGGTTAATAATAGTCGAACGTACGTTTGGGATCGACCAACTGAAAAAATGAAATATGTCTCCCCGCGGTGGAGGGTTGTGGAGGGCTAAAAAAAATACCTCAATAATTCACTCAATAATAGGCACATTTTCTTTAAACTTGGTGTGTACATTCTGGATAGGCAAGTGAAAAGATAGAATACGTCTCCCCTCGGTGAGGGTTGCGAGAGGGTGATATAAAAAAACCTTAATAATTCGGTCAATTACCGGCGGATTTTAATGAAACTTGGAATGTACATTTAGGATAAGCAAACTGAAAAGATAAAATGTCTCCCCTCGATGAGGGGTTGTGGGGGCCTGAAATAGAAGAACTTCAAGAATTCACTCAATAATGGGCGAATTTTCTTAAAACTTAGTGTATACATTTTGGATAGGCCAACTGAAAAGATAGAATGCGACTCTCCTCTGTGGGGGTTACGGGAATGCAAAATAAAAAACCTTAATAATTTGGCCAATACTAGTCACATTTGCATGAAACTTGGAATGTACATTTAGAATAGGAGAACTGAAATGAATATTTGATGACATTATGGGGAAAGTCCCATAGTGGTCCGGCCGATATAGAGAAAATATAAATTCACTACTATGGTTTCCTTTGCTAATTTTTTCTTTATTTATTTTATAATAAAATCTTTTACAGCGACTATGGAATACGATACTATGCAGTAAGCTCTTGCAATTAAAACTTTTTATTGAATTAAATAAAAATAAACTTAAATTTACTTGGTTGAAAAAAGAAACAAACAATTAAATTTCAGAAAAACTTAAAACTTAAGAGCATTTATTCCGAATTCATTGTCACTACAAAGAATACAATTTGTGTATATAATTAATTTACTATAGTAAATATTTTGCAGTAATATCAATGGAAAACATAAAGTTCAATAAACGGGTATTCAATTCAAAGCCTTTTACAGTAGTTTTTGATAAATTCTTCAGCGAGAGTGTTAATAAACTAATGACTATAAAAATTATTAATTTTTTCCATGCGTTTAATTTGTTAATTGCTGCGATGTTAATAACAATTAAATTTGCTGAATAAACAATTTAACAAATTTTTACGTTATATTGCACACATACGAAAATTACCATGCACATCTGAAGAATTGAAAGATCGAGCTGAGATTTTTTGCGCAACCAATAGAACTGAAAATGAAACCAGTTCCAGGTATTTTTAAAAATTGTGTGTCAAAATTCCTAACAACAAATTTTCATAGAAAATTATAAATCTATATTATCTATTATTTTATGTAATAAGTAAAGTTTTTTTGTAGAATTTCTCATAAGACTTAGTTAAAAGGAAACTATAACAGCATTTCTATCATCATGACTCCTCGTTACCATGAAGCACACCAAACATGCATTTTGTAGATGAATTAATTTCTTGTCGAATAACTTAAAGACTTTCTTCACCCAAATACCACAAATTTCTCATTAATACCATGTTTCCATCTCCCTGAAATCTCAAGATGTCAACAAAGAGATTTCAAAGTGTTTCCATCTCCCTACGAGATTTCATTTCACGTTTACAATTTTGAAAACTAGAAAAAAAATGAATTTTGAATGGAAATATTCCAAAAAATAATTCTTTTAGAGCATATTGAAAAAATTTATATATATTTTTGTGTCAAAGGAGACAAAATTCATGTTTGTTAAAATATTACAAAAAAAAACCAAATTCAAATACAGGAAAAAGGCGCGCAATTCAAATTATTGAAAAGGGTCGCCCATTTGCCAATTTTTATACTGGCTGAATAGCGCGGAATAAGTTTGCAGGGTTGAAACAAAAATTTTAAAAGTTTTTGAAGGAGATTTCAACAAAATCTCATTGAAATCTCGAGGATTTTGAAATCCTCAATTTGTGTGGGAAATCTAGTAGATTTGGATGTAGATTTGGTGAAATCTAGCAAAATTTCGAGATTTGAGGGAGATGGAAACATGGTATAATGCTATAATTTAGAGTGTGAAATAAGACCTTTTTCATAAAATACGGCTTTGCCTGAAAACATAGGTCCAAAATTTAAAATCCGTTTTGATAAACCCTATATATGTATAATACAATACATCTTTTTTTTTAACAGATTTAATCTTTAATTTTTTTTCCGGTTTTATTTAAACATCAAATAAGATACTACCTGAACCGACGAATATGTAAAAACTTCAATTTATATTTACGTAATGGAAAAGGCAAAAACATAGTAACATGGTTTCAAGGTCAAAGCAAAATCAACATTTTATTATTTGGAATGTCAATACTCATGAAATGAAAAAATTAAATAACTTGAACGATGCGAAACCGAAAGTCTTACGTTTCTAACTTTTTTTTTAAATATTGAATTTATATGTTACGTAAACAGATTCAAATGGCTGATTTCGAAACTGAAGTCAAAGTCGAATAAGTGAACAATTTTGATGTGTCACCCTAAGGGCAATCTCGACGGTCGCGACGAACGCGTGAATTCTCAAAAATGTTAGTGACGGTGTAAATATTTTTCTGTAGGCAAACTCGGTGCCGTTGATGAAGTTTTTTTTTTATTATTATTTAATATAATCTTTGTGTTTTAATTTAAAATAATTTTTTGAGTAGTCTAAATTAATAAAAACCAAAAATACCGTTTTTAAACGGAATTTTCACAAAATAATTACCACACATCAATTTAAAAATGAAATTTCAACGCGTCAGTAACTTAAAAAGTTGAACACAAACTTTACAACTTCTGAACCGTCGCTCCTATGTCGAGATTAACACCTCCCATATAATTCATATGAAATTAACTTTTATTTAACATTTCAACGCGCTATTGCGTCCATCGTGTCCGTCGAGATTGCCTCCAGGGTGAATATTAACCCTTCCGCGGACGCTCACTGCCGTTGCAGCGATGTTAAGGGTTTCTAGTGGGTCGTGACTGCAATTGCAGTTAAAATTTTTCAATCAAACTTTTCAAATATAGACGTTATATAGTAATTCTAATTTTCATAATTGATTTTTATGCCCTATGGTAGGTACTACCAGGGGGTATATTAGTTTTGTCACTACATTTGTAACACATCGAAATAATGGTCGTAGAAAGGTTTTAATAGTATGGTTGTGTAAGGAATCAAAAGTTATATCGATTTATGCATGTCCGTCCGTCCGTCCGTCCAAAACGCATTATCCGATTTTGATGAAATTTACAATGTGAGTTGCCTCAACTTGGTTTGGTATTGCATTTGAGCAAAATCGATCCAGGGGGGCAAAGTTATAAAGGAAAAACTAGAGTGACCAGAAAGTTTTGTCGTTATTTTGTTTGTGGTTTTTCGGGTTAAATTGGACAATTTTTCAATCAATTTTGTTTAACTTAATTACATAGGTTAACTACATAAATAGACGATACGATGTTAAATTTCAATCAATTGGTTCCAAGGATAAAGGAGAAAGAATTAATCCTAGCAGAAAATAACCCCTTTACAAAGTTTTTTTGAGGTAATTTAAAAACTGATATACCGATTTGAAGAAAATTTAAAGATTGGTCTTATGATAGTAGGGTCTAGGTTGTCTGCAAATTGGAAGAAATTTTGAAAGGAAGGGACAAAGTTATAAAGAAAAAATCTTGAAATATTATTAGTTTTGACAGTTTTTCTGCTCCATTTCCACCATAGAGCATCAGAAAATCGGCTATAGGCCGATTTTAAGTTAGTATATGTTTATTCTATAATGATCTACGTTAATACTGCATTTCCTACATTTTCGAAAAAAAATACATGTACGAATATTATTTTAGTTTACAGGCCTGTGTCTCCTCCAAGGACAGATCAAAGTACCTAAGATCAGACAACTTTTTTCCTAGAAATCTCTATACTTTCATCCGATTTTCCCCAGTACAATGTCTGGGCGCCGTCTGAATGTCAACCTAAATTCAGGAGAGACACATATGAACAAGGTAAATTCTCTACTCCAACTTTTTAAATCCAAATGTCAACGGGCGTACACACCATCTCGTAATTTGTCGTTAGACGAATCATTACTACTTTTCAAAGGGAGACTGTTGTTCAGACAATATATGTAGGATTTAATAAATTTAATTAATACGATGCTTTAATTTAAAGTATTATTTATTATTTCCTATAGATTTATTTTATACAAAAAACTTAATACTAACACTTCACATAACTTCAAATAACTTGTAATACAAGCACGTCTTTACGTCTTGAGTCGCGTCTTCAAACTGTCCTGGTGCGTCAGTTTTTTCTCACACCCACACGGCCATCCTGCGTGTTCTCAGCCCCTGAGGACTCCATATTCCATGGCTTCATAAAATCCGCAGATGAAGTTGTTAGTTTAGTTAGTTTCAATCCTTCAAACGCTTGTTGTTGTTTTTTACCAAAGTCAAATGTAACATCTTTTTTTAGAAGATGAGTGAGAGGAGCGGCTATTTTAGCATACTCCGGAACGAACTTTCGAAAATATCCCGATAGGCCTAAAAATCCTTGCAACTGCTTCACATTCATCGGAGTTGGAAATCTTCGCACCGCTTTAATCTTTGATGGAGATGGATGAATACAGGAATCGCGTATTAAATACCCCAAATACTCTACTTTTCGTTTCAAGAATTGGCATTTATCCCATCTAATCTGCAGTCCGTTCTTTGCAGCAATGTCTAAGACAGTTTTTAATTTCTCCAAACCCTCTGCTTCATTGTTCGACGGAATAATTATATCATCAACATATCTGATCACAATATTTTTATCTATAGCTTCTTTAAATACGTCATTAATAAAGCGACCGAAACTAGCAGGACTGTTACACAGCCCGAACGGCGTTTTTACAAATTCGTACTGTTCGTCAGATGTTAAAAAGGCAGTGTATTTCTGACTTTCCGGCGCGACTGGCACGTGAAAAAAGCCGTTCTTCAAATCTATCGTGGTGAACACTTTAGCTGAAACTAATTTATCTAATTGTTCTTCAATTAGTGGCATCGGATATCTGTCTTTACATACTTTCTTGTTCAATTGTCTCTAATCTATACACACTCGATAACCGCCATCTTTTTTTCGGACAATTACTACCGGACTTGCAAACTCCGAATCACTAGGGACAATAATGCCCTCCTTTAGCCAATCTTTTACCTGTTTGTCCAATATATTTTTCTCTAATGGAGTCAATCTACGTGGTCTTTGATAAATTGGAGTCTCATCACTCAATATTATTTTCGTTTGAACACTACTTTTATCTGTTTTTAACGGCTTGTAATTTTTAATTAATTCTTTTACAATTTCTTCATAACCCTTATCTACATCTATTTCGTTTTGGTCATTTATTGTATTCACTCTTAAAATTTCATTGTTTTCCTTATTCTCACTATCGTCTTTTACTGCTTCTAGAAATATGACTTTACCTGCTTTAACCGTAATCTCACATTCGTTCAAAAGTTCGTTACCCAATATAATTTTAACAGGCATAGCTTTTAACGGCATCACATATAAAGTAGAATGGTATGCTTTATTTCCAATGATTATATCTTCATGGATTTTTCCTTTTGGATAAACTTTAACTGCGCCTAGTCCTGTGAATGACTTTGTTGTAGTTTCCCAATCTTGAAATCCGCTTTCATTGTAAGCATCTACACGTATTAAATTCACATCACTTCCTGTATCTACTAATGATTCAATCATGACCCCGCGAATTTCTATTTTTACCATGTTAGGGTTTTTGGAATACACACAATTTATTTGCGGCTCTTTTTTAATTCGCTGACACTGTGTTGAAATATGTCCAAACTGTTGACATTTAAAACATTTAGGTCCGCGTTTTATTTCAGGACATCCTTTAGAGTCATGTCCCACCACTCCGCAATTATAACATCTTGACGTTCGCTGTTTAACGTTCTCAGAATTTTGTTGCTTACTATCTTTTGATGTTTTTTCCTCCTGTTGTGGTCTTCTGTTTGAATACACTTTGTTAACTTTATTTGTAGCTTTTTCATATTCATCGAGCCTCATTTTTAATTCATCTTCGTCACGTATGCCTCTGAGCATTATTTTTGAATTTTCATTCCCTTCAATTCCGTCAATAACGTAGCTTATTAAAGCATCAGGTTCTAAGTTTATTTTATTAGCTATAAGTTTCATGTCATAGTAGTATTCACGATACGTTTCCTGAGGTTTCTTCTTCCTGCTTGTCAACTTTTCGTGTACATCTCTACTATTTATTTTAGTTCTAAATTCATTTAATAATTTTATTTTAAATATTTCCCAACTTGTCACGCCCAATTCGCTCCTAATAAATTTCTTTGCAGCACCTGTCAATAATTTTTTTCCATACACCAACAATTCACTATTTGACCATCTAATTACTTTGTTCATCTCTTCTATATCATCAATCCACTTCTCTATGGGAATTTCACCGTCACCACTAAATGATTCGAGTGAATCTTCCACATCTCGAAAAATGAATTGTCGTGATTTTGGCAATGAATTACAAGCAACCGATTCGCTTTCTAATGTACTTGCAGCCTCATCTTCACCGTTTTCGTTTCCTTGTTGATCCTGGTTCTGTGCTATTAAATTCATCAATCTGTGTTTTAGGACTGCTTTACTTCCGCTTATTTCTTTCTGTCTTTTGGTTAGCTCTTCTATTAATTGCGTCGCAGTCACTTTATCGATGCTGTCCAGCGTTAAATATTCATCTAAATCATCTACTTGCGACATCTTAATAATGTTATTTCAATTCGTGCTATACTTCTTACAAAAATTATTAAGAAAACTTTTGCTCCAAATAATGAATAGTAAAATTTGCACAAAACTGTACGTCGTTAGCCCAACAAAAAAAACAACCTTTTTATTTTATTATGTTCTCAAATAAACCAAGAAAATACGCGTCGCCGCGGTACACTCTAAAAAATATTTGTCGTCACTTCTTTAAGTGTGTACCTACTTTTTATTTTCTTTTTTTTTTTTTTTCAAAAACTAAAATCCTTTTTTCTTCAAAAAATTCAAATTCTTTTATTGCCCGTTTATGAGACACGATCCCTTTTTTTCTTTTCTTTTAATGTTTTTCAAAAACGAGAAAATACGCGTCGGTGCGGTACACTTCACAAGATATTTGTGTTCACCTCTTAAATGTGTATTTTTCTAAGTAAAAGTAATATCCTTTTTTCTTCAAAAAATTAAAATTCTTTTACTGCCCGCCTATAAAACACGATCCTTTTTTTTCTTTTTTTTTTTTTTTTTTTTAAGAAAACAATATTAAACGCGCGTCGCTTCTTTTCTTTATTTCGATAAAAAAAAACTAAAAACTCGCGTCACTTTTATTTATCTTAGTTGAGCCCCCAAATGTAGGATTTAATAAATTTAATTAATACGATGCTTTAATTTAAAGTATTATTTATTATTTCCTATAGATTTATTTTATACAAAAAACTTAATACTAACACTTCACATAACTTCAAATAACTTGTAATACAAGCACGTCTTTACGTCTTGAGTCGCGTCTTCAAACTGTCCTGGTGCGTCAGTTTTTTCTCACACCCACATATATGAAGAACAAGGGCAATAAATATGGCATTAAGTTCTACGAGCTTTGCAATCCAAACGGACATGTTTTAAATTTTGAAGTATATTCTGGCAAACAAAATGATCAACTGTCTATGTGCAGGATTACACGCTATGTTTTTTGGGTAGAATTCTACCGCAGCCATAGGTATCGGTGGGTTGGGGGTGAGGCAGAAGATCTACCTCTCGAAATGTTGGCGCAACGGAGTTTTTTACGCACACAAACAAAATTGAAAATGCAAGCGCGCCATTCGCTTACTGACCGTCAACATGTAATCATAATCTAAAAGTACATAGGAAATAGTAAAATAGTAGATCCTAACAGTTTGACGGTTTAAGTTCGAGTGATGCTGTGCTCACACATACTAATACACTCCTTGTGTAGCTTCTATAAAAGACTGTGGTATAAACATTCCACGTCTAATCTGTTTGGTAGTTTTCTACCCAAAACTTGACGGTAGATTTCTACTGCGTGTAATCTTGCACTATGTCAAAAACTGACGCCTTAGTGAGGCTGATGGATCTATATCTGCGAAAGGGCATTCTTTATTTATGTATAATTATTATAATAGCGTAAGATTGTCAAATTTGCTATTTACAAATAAAACACTTACAACTGGTACTTTACGCCCCAACAGTAAAAATAATCCAACGGCAATAGTTAGCAAAAAATTAAAAAAGGGTGATCATGTGTGGATGAGGCATGGTGAAGTATACGTTAGTGAATGGAAAGATAAGCGCGATGTCCCTTGCATTACTTTAATTTAATTTAACTTAATAATAACAGTTTAAATCGAACCTAAATGTGGATTAATTTCCATAATAAAGCCATTCGTTATTAGGAATTTTACAAAAGTTTTCTCAGTTCAAACTTACTGGGGCAAAAGTCAAAAACTTGTACATCGGCATTTACCACACGCAGCATTCGGGAGACTGGTTCATTCTTCCCGTAGTCCGTCCGCTGGAAACTGATTTTAAACAAGACCACGGATCTCAGCGAACAAATGTTGGAATTAAGATGCATTTTCCTTAAAATATTAGGAGCATCAATAGGACCATTAAAAATTTGATGAACGAAAATTACATCTGCCACTTCTCGGCACTTTTCCAGAGAATGCAAACTTAACACCTGACTCTCGTATTCCATAATTGGTTTTACTAAAGCGATATAAAGTGATTTAATGACATATGGGTCAGAAGACTGCTTGGATCACCGCTTTATATAGTCCAGAGTCGAATTGGCTTTATGATTAAAAGTGAAGTCTGAAGTTAAGCTCACTGTCACAACTAACTCCCAAGTCAGAAACGCAACTAACTCTTTGTAGAGGAACGTTGTCAATAAAATAATTGCGGTAAACGTTATTACGTTTACAAGAAAAGGTGATAATACTACACTTGTCCGTGTTGAGTGTCAGGTTATTTTTACGACACCACGTAACAAAATTAGTAACGTCTGCTTGGAGAGAATTGAACAACACATCTACGTAGAATTTCATATCAAGGCGTAGTTGTAAATCTTCGAGAATTTGATTACAGAAGCTACATCATTGATAGCTAAAATAAACAAAAGGGGTTCTAAATGACTACCATGAGGGACACCAGATGTCGCTAAAAAGGGAATATATTATATAGGTATGGTCTCGAAACTCAAGGGCATACAGCTTTAGTAATAGAATCTTATGTGATAACTTGCCAAAAGCCTTACTAAAATCAGTAGTAATACAGTCCACATTGCTACCTTTTTCCATAGCACAAGTTGATATAAGATGCATTCGAAAAGTTTGGGAATACAGGAAAGCTTTTCAATTGGCCTGTAATTACCAATATCGGTTCTGCTATCCTTTTTATAAATTGGAACAATGTATGACTTTTCCCAAATATTTGGAAATACTTTTTATTTTAAAGATTTCTGAAAAAGAACAGAAAGAGGAACTGCAAGAATATTCTGACATTTTTTCAAGTTAACCGCAGGGATACTCTTAAGTTATTAATATATTCAAGGACTGCGTTATCACCTATATTAATCTTATAAAGAGTAGTCTTTGGATAATCACGTAAATATTTGAAGCATTCCACATCAGGCTCAAAATCATCGTCAATAAATGCTGCGGCAAAGAAGGATGCAAATTGGTTGGAAATGATGCTAGTGCCATTCGACAACTAATTCATGTATTTCACCTATGATGGATATCCATCTGTTTTTCTTTTACTATCCACAAATTTTCAGAAACGGTGGGGATCCAATGCCAGATTAGTTCTCATTTCGTATAAGTAAGAATCATAAAGATCCGTAGACAATGCTTTAAACTTGCTGAATAATGTAGTAAAATTTGTGAAATCTGACTCTCTGCGGCTAATCAAGAACTTTTGCCAAGCTTTGTTCCTTTTGTTTCCTGTTTCCAGTTCTTTATTAAACCACGGTGGGACAATTGTATTCTATCCGAAAATGATCTCGACGAAGAATAGTTACGGCAAAGTGAAAATAAAGTCCGTCGAAGTCGAGGAATATAACAAAATATGGCAGGAGTTGACAAGTTAAAACCATTCGGTGGTACAAAAAAATTATTTTCCACATTTTGGATATGGCAGTTTTTTATTCATGGTTTATCTATAAAAATATATCAACAGAAATTACATTCCTGGACTTCAGAGAGCAATTAATAGCATCACGTCAAATGCCACTAGAAAGATTACCAGAATTAACTGATTCCCCATCTACGTCCAATGCATCACCAAAACAAGCTTGCAATTCAGCTTCTACTTCATCCACTTCATCTAATTCATTCTACTTTATCTCCTTCGTCAACTTCGTCAGCAACAAATCATATTTTGGAAAAAATACCACCGCCGAGGGATTGGAAGCGGAAATCATACTTTATGAACAGGATGCTCTAAAATGAAAATAAGGAAGCAGACATCGTTTCAATACGGAAAATGCCTGAATCATCCTGCATTATGCAAATCTTGTTTCAAGCGATTGCATACTACTTAACTAATATAAATTTCTAAAATAAAACAAAATTATTGAATCAACTTTTATTAAAATGTCTACTAACTCATTAATCAAGAATTTTCTTAATTTTGTAATAAACTTATTAATATGATCTTATTTATTTACATTATTTGATAACTGCAAAGCCAGTTATGTCCGCAATAATGCATTATTACCCGCAGGCGATCGTAACTGTCATGACCCACTGTAAAGACACGCAAACACTTTGTGTAAAACGACTCTTATAAGGCCTAAGTTATACGACGATCATTGTAATGAAGGAAATTGTGGAACTAGTAAAAACCGTTTTTCTTTGATTTTCAATGAAAGGTAGTTCTACCTCTTTTAC
Source organism: Xylophagus ater (assembly GCA_963422695.1). Taxonomy (NCBI): domain Eukaryota; kingdom Metazoa; phylum Arthropoda; class Insecta; order Diptera; family Xylophagidae; genus Xylophagus; species Xylophagus ater. Next base: position 166,743 of record CAUJSI010000005.1, read on the forward strand.
GAATGTCAGAGAAACTTTCAGTCAGATTTTCGTTCACAGCTAAGTCGTGTAATGGTTTCTTATAAGAAGAAAGTTTTTTTCATCGAATTTAATTTGATTATTTCTTCCTTTTCCATTTTTTACCGATGAGCCACAAATTGTATCAATTTTTTATTATACATTTTTATATATTATAATTATTTTCTTATTGGAACGCTGAAGTTTGAGGTTAGAATATCGACGAAAAATTTCTGATGAAGGAATCAACTTGGCAGTTCGCCAGTGGAATGAAATGATATTGAAACGCAGTTCGCAAAACAGCTGATCGATTAAAATATGTTTCATCATTCAAATTATAAAAACAGTTATAAAAAACAAATTACGTGATATATTTAAGATTTTTTAATTAAAATCTATTTAAGTAAACGATTTCCCATGTTTTGCATTATTTTTTTAAAGAAATAATCTTTGTAATAGGTTAATTTTCTATTGTAAAATTATTTCCTCCATTACAATGATTGTCGTATAACTTAGGCCTAAGATACGTGTAAAATGACTTTCACATAATTGACAGTTGTCAGATGTCATTAGTTATCGCATAAGAACAAACTGATAAACGTTTATACTCCAAAATAAAATCGAGTTTTATTAAACGAATCGTAAAACGATAACGTTACATGGTGTCAGAAGGTAAAAGCGAAACGAAAATAAATAAATAAAAATTTGAAAATGACTTCAATAGAAAACGTGCAAAACGAAAAAATAAATAACAGAATGAACATCAGGCAGCCAAAACCACTGATATTAACAAAAAACGTAGCTAATGATTGCAAAATATGGAAAGCGTCATATAATTGGAATACAAAAGCAATCCAGTTAGAAAAAGAACCGCCAGAAGTCCAAGTTGCAACACTGATGACAATAGGTTATGAAGCAGAAGAAATTTACGAATCATTCAATTTAACAGCGAATGAAAAAACAGTGTGGAGGTAATATTGAAAACATTCGATGATTATTTTGTGCCCAGAACAAACGAAATATATGAAGCATACGTATCCAATAATATACAACAAGAAACGAAAGAAACGTTTGAACAGTTTTTTATTCGTACTACTGCACAGGTAAAAAAATGCAACTAAGGTCAAATAGAAAAACGAATGTTAAAAACAATAAATTGCGCGAAAGATTGTTAGAAACTACAGACTTAAAATAATAAAGGGCTGTAGAAATGTGTCAAGCCAGTGAGATAGCACAGAAACAAGCAAATGATATGAGCAAAGGAAGTCAATCGCTAGCAGTAGACACAGTGAAGAAAAATAAAAATACAGAATATTTTGTAATGTTACGTTTCGTCACAGTTCAAAAATTGTTATTAAATACAGCGCCAAAGTGGTGGGAGATAGAACTATTGGATCTTCGACGGAAAAAATCCACATAAAAACCTGCACAACTTTGCCGAACATTTCAACCATGCACGACCTCTGTATAAAAAGTTCAGAAATTTGTATCGACTATAGCGCTAATACGGTGACACATAGAACTATTTCGTCTGCGACTGACATAATCCCCATTATAACCTCCACAATATCGCCGAACATTGTAATCATCTAAGACATCTATATAAGAAGATATTTTGTAATATGACGTTTCGTCACAGTTCAAAAACTGTTATTAAATACAGCGCCAAAGTGGTGGGAGATAGAACTATTGGCTCTTAAACGGAAATAAGGCACATAAAAACATCCACAACTTTGCCGAACATTTCAATCATGTACAAGTTCTTTATAAAAAGTTCAGAAATTTCAATCGACTACAGAGCTAATATGCTGACAAATAGAACTCTTTGCTCTTCGACGGAAATGATCTTCATTATAACCTCCGCAATATCGCTAAACATTATAATCATCTAGAGCATCCATATAATAGGATATTTTATAACGTGTTTAAAAAGGGTTATTAAATACAGCGCCAAAGTGGTGGGAGATAGAACTATTGGGTCTTCAACGGCAATAATGCACATAAAAACATCCACAACTTTGCCGAACATTTCAATCATGTACAACTTCTTTATAAAAAGTTCAGAAATTTCAATCGACTACAGCGGTAATACATTGACAGATAGAACTATTTCTTCTTCGACCGACAGAATCCCTATTATAACTTCCAAAATATCGCCGAACGTTGTAATCGTCTAAGACGTCCAAATAAGAAGATATTTTGTAATATGACATTTCGTCACAGTTCAAAAATTTTTATTACATACAGCGCCGAAGTGGTGGGAGATAAAAGTATTGGATCTTCGGCGGAAAGAATTCCCGTAAAAATCTACATAACTTTGCCTAATATTTCAATCATGCACGACCTCTACATACAAAGTTTACATATTTGTATTGACTACAAGCGCTAATACGGTGACAGATAGTACTAGTTGGCCTGCGACCAACATAATCTCCATTATAACCTTCATAATATCGCCGAAGATTGTAATCGTTTAGGACGTCCATATAAGAAGATATTTTGTAATATGTCATGTCGTCACAGGTCAAAAATTGTTATTAAATACACCGCCGAAGTCGTGGGAGATATAAGTATTGGATCTTCGACGGAAAGAATCCCCGTAAAAACCTCCATAACTTTGCCTAACATTTCAATCATGCACGACCTCTACATACAAAGTTTACATAGTTGTATTGACTACAAGCGCTAATACGGTGACAGATAGTACTATTTGGCCTGCGACCAACATAATCTCCATTATAACTTTCACAATATCGCCGAAGATTGTAATCGTTTAGGACGTCCATATAAGAAGATATTTTGTAATATGTCATGTCGTCACAGGTCAAAAATTGTTATTAAATACACCGCCGAAGTCGTGGGAGATATAAGTATTGAATCTTCGCCGGAAAGTATCCCCGTAAAAACCTCCATAACTTTGCCTAACATTTCAATCATGCACGACCTCTACATACAAAGTTTACATATTTGTATTGACTACAAGCGCTAATACGGTGACAGATAGTACTATTTGGCCTGCGACCAACATAATCTCCATCATAAACTTCACAATATCGCCGAAGATTGTAATCGTTTAGGACGTCCATATAAGAAGATATTTTGTAATATGTCATGTCGTCACAGGTCAAAAATTGTTATTAAATACACCGCCGAAGTCGTGGGAGATATAAGTATTGGATCTTCGACGGAAAGAATCCCCGTAAAAACCTCCACAACTTTGCCTAACATTTCCATCATGCACGACTTCTATACAAAAAGTTCAGAAATTTGTATCGACTACAGCGCTATTACGGTGACAGATAGAACTGTTTCGTCTGCGACCGACATAATCCCCATTATAACCTCCACAATATCACCGAACATTATAATCATCTAGGACATCCATATAAGAAGATATTTTGAAATATGACGTTTCATCACAGTTCAAAAACAGTTATTAAATACAGCGCCAAAGTGGTGGCAGATAAAAGTATTGGATCTTAAATGGAAAGAATCCCCGTAAAAACCTCCATAACTTTGCCGAACATTTCAATCATGTACGACCTATACATAAAAGTTTATATATTTGTATCGAATACAGCGCTAACACGGCTACATATAGAACTCTTTGGTCTTCGACGGAAATGATCCTCATTATAACCTCCGCAATATCGTTAAACATTGTAATTATCTAGAACATCCATATGTAAATATTTCGTAATAAGACGTTTCGTCACAGTTCAAAAAGTCTTATTAAATACATCGCCAAAGTGGTAGGAGATAAAAGTATTGGATCTTCGACGCAAAGAATCCCCGTAAAAATCTCCATAACTTTGCCTAACATTTAAATCATGCAGGACCTCTATATGAAAAGGTTACATATTTGTAACGACTACAGCGGTAATACGGTGAGAGATAGTGCTATTTCGTCTGCGACCGACTTAATCCCCATTATAACCTCCACAATATCGCCGAACATTGTAATCGTCTAGGAGGTGCATATAAGAAGATATTTTGTAATACGTCGTTTCGTCACAGTTCAACAATTTTTATTACATACAGCGCCGAAGTGGTGGGAGATAAAAGTATTGGATCTTCGACGGAAAAAATTCCCGTAAAAACTTACATAACTTTGCCGAACATTTCAATCGTGTACGACCTCTACATACTAAGTTTACATATTTGTATTGACTACAAGCGCTAATATGGTGACAGATAGTACTGTTTGACCTGCGGCCGACAAAATCTCCATTATAACCTCCACAATATCGCCGACGATTGTAATCGTCTAGGAGGTCCATATAAGAAGATATTTTGTAATATGTCATGTCGTCACAGGTCAAAAACTGTTAAATACAGCGCCGAAGTGGTGGGAGATAAAAGAATTTGATCTTCGAGGGAAAGAATCCCTGTCAAACCTCCATAACTCTGCCTAACATTTCAATCATGCACGACCTCTATATGAAAAGGTTACATATTTGTAACGACTACAGCGCTAATATGGTGACAGATAGTATTATTTCATCTGCGACTGACTTGATCCCCATTATAATCTCCACAATATCGCCGTACATTGTAATCATCTAGGACATCCATATAAGAAGATATTGTTTAATATGACGTTTCGTCAAAGTTCAAAGATTGTTACTAAATACAGCCCCAAAGTGGTGGGAGATAGAACTATTGGATCTCCGACAAAAATAATCCACATAAAAACCTCCACAACTTTGCCTAACATTCCAATCATGCACGACCTCTATATAAAAAGTTCAGAAATTTCAATCGACTACACCGCTAATACGTTGATAGGTAGAACTATTTCGTCGTCGACCGACGAAATCCCTATTATAAGTTCCACAATATCGCCGAACGTTGTAATCGTCTAGGACGCCCATATAAGAAGATATTTTGTGATATGACGTTTCGTCACAGTTCAAAAATTGTTATTAAATACAGCGCCAAAGTGGTGGGAGATAGAACTATTGGGTCTTCAACGGAAATAATGCACATAAAAACATCCACAGCTTTGCCAAACATTTCAATCATGCAGGACCTCTATATGAAAAGGTTACATATTTGTAACGACTACAGCGGTAATACGGTGACAGATAGTGCTATTTCGTCTGCGACCGACTTAATCCCCATTATAACCTCCACAATATCGCCGAACATTGTAATCGTCTAGGAGGTCCATATAAAAAGATATTTTGTAATACGTCGTTTCGTCACAGTTCAACAATTTTTATTACATACAGCGCCGAAGTGGTGGGAGATAAAAGTATTGGATCTTCGGCGGAAAGAATTCCCGTAAAAATCTACATAACTTTGCCTAATATTTCAATCATGCACGACCTCTACATACAAAGTTTACATATTTGTATTGACTACAGCGCTAATATGGTGACAGATAGAATTATTTCGTCTTCGACCGACATAATCCCCATTATAACCTCCACAATATCGCCGCACATCGTAATCATCTAGGACATATATATAAGAAGATATTTTGTAATATGTCATGTCGTTACAGGTGAAAAACGGTTATTAAATACAGCGCCGAAGTGGTGGGAGATAAAAGTATATAAGAATCCCCGAAAAAACCTCCATAACTTTTAACGATTACAGCGCTAATACGGTGACAGATAGTACTATTTGGTCTGCGACCGACATAATCTCCATTATAACCTCCACAATATTCCCGAACTTTGTAATCATCTAGGACATCCATATAAGAAGATATTTTGTAATATGACGTTTCGTCACAGTTCAAAAATTGTTATTAAATACAGCGCCAAAGTGGTGGGAGATAGAACTATTGGGTCTTCAACGGAAATAATGCGCATAAAAACATCCACAGCTTTGCCAAACATTTCAATCATGTACAACTTCTTTATAAAAAGTTCAGAAATTGCAATCGCCTACAGCGCTAATACGCTGACAGGTAGAACTATTTCGTCGTCGACCGACGAAATCCCTATTGTAACTTCCACAATATCGCCGAACGTTGTAATCATCTAGGACGCCCATATAAGAAGATATTTTGTAATATGACGTTTCGTCACAGTTCAAAAATTTTCATTAAATACAGCGCCGTAGTGGTGGGAGATAGAAGTATTGTATCTATCACGGAAATAATCCAAATAAAAACCTCCACAACTTTGCCGAACATTTAAATCATGCACGACCTCCATATCAAAAGTTCAGAAATTTCAATCGACTACAGCGCTAATACGTTGATAGGTAGAACTATTTCGTCGTCGACCGACGTAATCCCTATTATAACTTTCACAATATCGCCGAACGTTGTAATCGTCTAGGACGTCCATATAAGAAGAAGTTTTGTAATATGACGTTTCGTCAGAGTTCAAAAATTATTATTAAATACAGCGCCGAAGTGGTGGGAGATAAAAGTATTAGTTCTTCGACGGAAAGAATCCCGTTAAAAACCTCCATAAGTTTGCCGAACATTTCAATCATGTACGACCTCTAGATACAAAGTTTACATATTTGTATTGACTACAGCGTTAATACGGTGACAGATAGAAATATTTCGTCTTCGACCGATATATACCCCAAAATAACCTCCAAAATATCGCCGAACATTGTAAACATCTAGGACATCCATATAAGAAGATATTTTGTAATATGTCATGTCGTCATAGGGCAAAAACTGTTATTAAATACAGTGCCGAAGTAGTGGGAGATAAAAGTATATAATAAACCCCGTAAAAACCCCCATAACATTGCCTAACATTTCAATCATGCACGTCCTCTATATGAAAAGTTTACATATTTGTAACGATTACAGCGCTAATACGGTGACAGATAGTACTATTTGGTCTGCGACCGACATAATCTCCATTATAACCTCCACAATATTGCCGAACATTGTAATCATCTAGGACATCCATATAAGCAGATATTTTTTAATATGACGTTTCGTCACAGTTCAAAAACTGTTATTAAATACAGCGCGAAAGTGGTGGGAGATAGAACTATTGGGTCTTCAACGGAAATAATGCACATAAAAACATCCACAACTTTGCCGAACATTTCCATCACGCGCGACCTCTATATCAAAAGTTCAGAAATTTCAATCGACTACAGCGCTAATACGTTGATAGGTAGAACTATTTCGTCGTCGAGCGACGAAATCCCTATTATAACTTCCACAATATCGCCGAACGTTGTAATCATCTAGGACATCCATATAAGAAGATATTTCGGAATATGACGTTTCGTTACAGTTCAAAAATTGTTATTAAATACAGCGCCAAAGTGGTAGGAATTAGAAGTATTGGGTCTTCAACAGAAAGAATGCACATAAAAACATCCACAACTTTGCCGAACATTTCAATAGTGTACAACTTCTTTATAAAAAGTTCAGAAATTTGTATCGACTACAGCGCTAATACGGTGACAGATAGAACTATCTCGTCAGCGAGCGACATAATCCGCATTATAAACTCGACATTATCGCCGAACATTGTAATCATCTAGGACATCCATATAAGAAGATATTTCGGAATATGTCGTTTCGTCACAGTTCAAAAACTGTTAGAAAATACAGCGCCAAAGTGGTGGGAGATAGAACTATTGGGTCTTCAACGGAAATAATGCACATAAACACTTCCACAACTTTGCAGAACATTTCAATCATGCACGACATCTATATGAATAGTTTACATATTTGTACCGACTACAGCCCTAATACGGTGCCAAATAGTACTATTTGCTCTGCGACCGACAAAATCTCCATTATAACCTCCACAATATCGCCGAAGATTGTAATCGTCTAGGACGTCCAGATAAGAAGATATTTTGCAATATGACGTTTCGTCACAGTTCAAAAATTTTCATTAAATACAGCGCCGAAGTGGTGGGAGATAAAAGCATTGGATCTTCGACGGAAAGAATCCCGGTAAAAACGTCCATAAGTTTGCCGAACATTTCAATCATGTACGACCTCTAGATACAAAGTTTACATATTTGTATTGACTACAGCGCTAATACGGTGACAGATAGTAATATTTGGCCTGCGACCGACCTAATCCCCATTATAACCTCCACAATATCGTCGAACATTATACTCATCTAGGACATCCATATAATAGGATATTTTATAACGTGTTTAAAAAGGGTTATTAAATACAGCGCCAAAGTGGTGGGATATAGAACTATTGGGTTTTCGACGCAGAGACTCCCCGTAAAAACCTCCATAACTTTGCCTAACATTTCAATCTTGCACGACCTCCATTTAAAAGTTGAGAAATTTGCATCAATTACAGCGCTAATACGGAGACAGATAGAACCATTTCGTCTTCGACCAACAAAATCCCTATTATAACCTCCACAATATCGCCGAACGTTGTAATCGTCTAGGACGTCCATATAAGAAGATATTTCGTAATATGACGTTTGGTCACAGTTCAAAAACTCTTATTAACTATAGCGCCAAAGTGGTAGGAGATAAAAGTATTGGATCTTCGACGCAGAGAATCCCCGTAAAAACCTGCAAAACTTTGCCTAACATTTCAATCATGCACGATCTCTATATAAAAAGTTTAGAAATTTGCATCGACTACAGCGCTAATACGGTGACAGATAGAACCATTTCGTCTTCGACCAACAAAATCCCTATTATAACCTCCACAATATCGCCGAACGTTGTAATCGTCTAGGACGTCCATATAAGAAGATATTTCGTAATATGACGTTTGGTCACAGTTCAAAAACTCTTATTAACTATAGCGCCAAAGTGGTGGGAGATAAAAGTATTGGATCTTCGGCGGAAAGAATTCCCGTAAAAATCTACATAACTTTGCCTAATATTTCAATCATGCACGACCTCTACATACAAAGTTTACATATTTGTATTGACTACAGCGCTAATACGGTGACAGATAGAATTATTTCGTCTTCGACCGACATAATCCCCATTATAACCTCCACAATATCGCCGCACATCGTAATCATCTAGGACATTCATATAAGAAGATATTTTGTAATATGTCATGTCGTTACAGGTGAAAAACGGTTATTAAATACAGCGCCGAAGTGGTGGGAGATAAAAGTATATAAGAATCCCCGAAAAGACCTCCATAACTTTTAACGATTACAGCGCTAATACGGTGACAGATAGTACTATTTGGTCTGCGACCGACATAATCTCCATTATAACCTCCACAATATTCCCGAACTTTGTAATCAACTAGGACATCCATATAAGAAGATATTTTGTAATATGACGTTTCGTCACAGGTCAAAAATTGTTATTAAATACAGCGCCAAAGTGGTGGGAGATAGAACTATTGGGTCTTCAACGGAAATAATGCGCATAAAAACATCCACAGCTTTGCCAAACATTTCAATCATGTACAACTTCTTTATAAAAAGTTCAGAAATTGCAATCGCCTACAGCGCTAATACGCTGACAGGTAGAACTATTTCGTCGTCGACCGACGAAATCCCTATTGTAACTTCCACAATATCGCCGAACGTTGTAATCATCTAGGACGCCCATATAAGAAGATATTTTGTAATATGACGTTTCGTCACAGTTCAAAAATTTTCATTAAATACAGCGCCGTAGTGGTGGGAGATAGAAGTATTGTATCTTTCACGGAAATAATCCAAATAAAAACCTCCACAACTTTGGCGAACATTTAAATCATGCACGACCTCCATATCAAAAGTTCAGAAATTTCAATCGACTACAGCGCTAATACGTTGATAGGTAGAACTATTTCATCGTCGACCGACGAAATCCCTATTATAACTTTCACAATATCGCCGAACGTTGTAATCGTCTAGGACGTCCATATAAGAAGAAGTTTTGTAATATGACGTTTCGTCAGAGTTCAAAAATTATTATTAAATACAGCGCCGAAGTGGTGGGAGATAAAAGTATTAGTTCTTCGACGGAAAGAATCCCGTTAAAACCTCCATAAGTTTGCCGAACATTTCAATCATGTACGACCTCTAGATACAAAGTTTACATATTTGTATTGACTACAGCGTTAATACGGTGACAGATAGAAATATTTCGTCTTCGACCGATATATACCCCAAAATAACCTCCAAAATATCGCCGAACATTGTAAACATCTAGGACATCCATATAAGAAGATATTTTGTAATATGTCATGTCGTCATAGGGCAAAAACTGTTATTAAATACAGCGCCGAAGTAGTGGGAGATAAAAGTATATAATAAACCCCGTAAAAACCCCCATAACATTGCCTAACATTTCAATCATGCACGTCCTCTGTATGAAAAGTTTACATATTTGTAACGATTACAGCGCTAATACGGTGACAGATAGTACTATTTGGTCTGCCACCGACATAATCTCCATTATAACCTCCACAATATTGCCGAACATTGTAATCATCTAGGACATCCATATAAGCAGATATTTTTTAATATGACGTTTCGTCACAGTTCAAAAACTGTTATTAAATACAGCGCGAAAGTGGTGGGAGATAGAACTATTGGGTCTTCAACGGAAATAATGCACATAAAAACATCCACAACTTTGCCGAACATTTCCATCATGCGCGACCTCTATATCAAAAGTTCAGAAATTTCAATCGACTACAGCGCTAATACGTTGATAGGTAGAACTATTTCGTCGTCGAGCGACGAAATCCCTATTATAACTTCCACAATATCGCCGAACGTTGTAATCGTCTAGGACGCCCATATAAGAAGATATTTTGTGATACGACGTTTCGTCACAGTTCAAACATTTTCATTAAATACAGCGCCGTAGTGGTGGGAGATAGAAGTATTGTATTTTCCACGGAAAGAATCCCCGTAAAAACCTCTTTAACTTTGCCGAACATTTCAATCATGCACGATCTCTATATAAAAAGTTTCGAAATTTGCATCGATTACAGCGCTAATACGGTGACAGATAGAATTATTTCGTCTTCGACCGACATAGTCCCCAGTATAACCTCCACAATATCACCGAACATTGTAATCATCTAGGACATCCATATAAGAAGATATTTCGGAATATGACGTTTCGTTACAGTTCAAAAATTGTTATTAAATACAGCGCCAAAGTGGTAGGAATTAGAAGTATTGGGTCTTCAACAGAAAGAATGCACATAAAAACATCCACAACTTTGCCGAAAATTTCAATAGTGTACAACTTCTTTATAAAAAGTTCAGAAATTTGTATCGACTACAGCGCTAATACGGTGACAGATAGAACTATCTCGTCAGCGAGCGACATAATCCTCATTATAAACTCGACATTATCGCCGAACATTGTAATCATCTAGGACATCCATATAAGAAGATATTTCGGAATATGTCGTTTCGTCACAGTTCAAAAACTGTTAGAAAATACAGCGCCAAAGTGGTGGGAGATAGAACTATTGGGTCTTCAACGGAAATAATGCACATAAAAACTTCCACAACTTTGCAGAACATTTCAATCATGCACGACATCTATATGAATAGTTTACATATTTGTAACGACTACAGCGCTAATACGGAGACAGATAGAACCGTTTCGTCTTCGACCAACAAAATCCCTATTATAACCTCCACAATATCGCCGAACGTTGTAATCGTCTAGGACGTCCATATAAGAAGATATTTCGTAATATGACGTTTGGTCACAGTTCAAAAACTCTTATTAACTATAGCGCCAAAGTGGTAGGAGATAAAAGTATTGGATCTTCGACGCAGAGAATCCCCGTAAAAACCTGCAAAACTTTGCCTAACATTTCAATCATGCACGATCTCTATATAAAAAGTTTAGAAATTTGCATCGACTACAGCGCTAATACGGTGACAGATAGAATTATTTCGTCTCCGACCGACATAATCCCAGTTATAAGCTCCAGAAAATCGCCGAACATTGTAACCGTCTAGGACGTCCATATAAGAAGATATCTTGTAATACGGCGTTTCGTCACAGTTCAAAAATTGTTATTAAATACAGCGCCGAAGTGGTGGGAGATAAAAGTATTGGATATTCGACGGAAAGAATCCCCGTAAAAACTGCCATAACTTTGCCGAACATTTCAATCTTGTACGACCTCTACATACAAAGTTTACATTTTTGTATTAACCACAGCGTTAGTACGGTGACAGATAAAATTATTTCGTTTTCGACCGACATAATCCCCATTATAACCTCCACATTATCGCCGGACATTGTAATCATCTAGGACATCCATATAAGAAGATATTTCGGAATATGACGTTTCGTCACAGTTCAAAAACTGTTATTAAATACAGCGCCAAAGTGGTGGGAGTTAGAACTATTGTGTCTTCAACGGAAATAATGCACATAAAAACATTCACAACTTTGCCGAACATTTCAATTATGTACGACCTCTACATACAAAGTATACATATTTGTATTGACTACAGCGCTAATACGGTGACATATAGAACTATTTCGTCTTCAACCGACAAAATCCCTTTTATAACCACCACAATATCGCCGATCGTTGTAATCGTCTAGGACGTCCATATAAGAAGATATTTTGTAATATGGCGCTTCGTCACAGTTCAAAAATTTTCATTAAATACAGCGCCGTAGTGGTGGGAGATAAAAGTATTGGCTCTTCGACGCAAAGAATCCCCGGTAAAAACCTCCATAATTTTGCCGAACATTTCAATCATGTACGACCTATACATACAAAGTTTACATATTTGAATTGACTACAGCGCTAATACGGTGACAGATAGAATTATTTCGTCTTCGACCGACATAATCCCCATTATAACCTCCACATTATCGCCGGACATTGTAATCATCTAGGACATCCATATAAGAAGATATTTCGGAATATGACGTTTCGTCACAGTTCAAAAACTGTTATTAAATACAGCGCCAAAGTGGTGGGAGTTAGAACTATTGTGTCTTCAACGGAAATAATGCACATAAAAACATTCACAACTTTGCCGAACATTTCAATTATGTACGACCTCTACATACAAAGTATACATATTTGTATTGACTACAGCGCTAATACGGTGACATATAGAACTATTTCGTCTTCAACCGACAAAATCCCTTTTATAACCACCACAATATCGCCGATCGTTGTAATCGTCTAGGACGTCCATATAAGAAGATATTTTGTAATATGGCGCTTCGTCACAGTTCAAAAATTTTCATTAAATACAGCGCCGTAGTGGTGGGAGATAAAAGTATTGGCTCTTCGACGCAAAGAATCCCCGGTAAAAACCTCCATAATTTTGCCGAACATTTCAATCATGTACGACCTATACATACAAAGTTTACATATTTGAATTGACTACAGCGCTAATACGGTGACAGATAGAATTATTTCGTCTTCGACCGACATAATCCCCATTATTGTAACGGCCATCTGACCTATTTTCTTTCATACAAATATTTTTTTTCCGTCTAATGCGACCTTAACCGATCTCTTTCATGTATTCATTTGTCTTCTACCAATATGTATAAGAGAATTAAGCCATTGCGAAATTTTAAGAGAAATCTTCCAATGCACATGCGCGAATATTTTTTTTTATATAGTAAACCAGTTTACACATAATATACCAGAATTTCAAATCGTCTGATTTAAAAAAAAAAATAAGAAGGCAAGAGCTGAAACCGATCATGTTAGAGAGAGACGGAAAAAGCATTACGGTTAGGGAGTAACGAAAAAAGGGAGTCGTGTGGGGAACGAAAGTCCAGTTTTGATGATCAAGGTAAATGGATCGATAAATGGGCGGAAGAAAAAAAAAATTTAATGAAAGTGAATAGTAAAGAAAAAATCATTAAAATTTGGAATAAAATTAAAAACCGCGAAATTTAACGTTACTAATAGAAATAATAAAATTATATCTGAAAGTTTCCTGTACAAATTAACTGATACTATCGAATTTCTTAAGTATATTCAAGAAAAAAAAAAAAAACCGTTTTAAACTCACAATTTTATTTGCTCGTGTGAAAAGTGGAAAAGGAGGAATAACTGTGATATCCATTCGATTGCACTTACTGATTTTTTTTTTTTTTATTCGAAAATTTTGTTTTCTTCGTTCTTGGTTTTCTCCTATGCTTGCCTGCAGACCAAGCGAATACATATATGTATATATATGTTCCTTTTTAAGAATTATTATTAAGGAAGCCATAAGCAGAACAAAAGAAAGGAAGGAAACAGGAAAACCCACAAGATCACGACAGAATAACCGTAATTATATAGTAGTGTGCATATGCGTTTACCTGCTAAAACGCATGCGAATGCCTATACCTTCGTTTGAATACACCTGCTCAAGGAAATTAAGGAAAATTAATTCGCGAATTCATGCGCAGTATTCGTTATTGTATTTTAAACCCACGTGCAGCTTCATTTTCAACTGGATTCATCATCATCTTGGACAACGGGATAAATTCCGTTTACGGCATTTAATATACAAAGGAAACATTAGGATCGTATGATTTCATTTGACAGAACAAAAGAAAAAAAAAATATATATATAAAATAAGCATTATGATCTAAGTATAACTATTTTCCTTTTTTCAAAATTTAAAGAACTTGTTTTTTCTTCCTGTTCAATATTGAAACGATGAGTTTTGAACGATAACTAACTTTATTCTATAAAATTTTTACATTTATACAAAAATAATGCAGATATTGCATTTTATAAAATAGTATAAACAGTAGTAGTAGTATAATAGTAGCAAAATTGTATCTTCTCATAAATATCATTTATCAAAGTAAATTTGGTTAATATTGAATTACTTGCATTTATAATATTTATGAGAAAGTACAATTTTGCTATGATTGCATTTTCATATGGGAAAAATGTGTCTGGGAAAATATATTGTAAAAAATATGAACGAAATATGATTATAAGAATTCAGTTTTTTTGTAGAATTCTTATATCTATATTAAGTTCTTATCATAATTTCTTAATTTCATATTTTGGTGAGAAAATTAAATTATTAATTTGTGCACGCTTGCACATATTCCCCTACCGTGTTGTATCTATTGTAGAACACTGAAGTCCTCCACTGATAACCTTGACGTTCGTGCTGCCGGTATTGGGGGCAGTTCTATTTGTGGTTCTTTCTTCCACCAAGTACATTTGGCCATAGTGTCAGAATTTCTATAAATTAGAAACGCAATCAATGCCAGGACGACTATCAGCATACTGTAGCTGACGGTATATTGATGTATATCATGATGATCTAGTTGTTGGGGTAATTTTTCCTTCTTTAACCGTTCAATTTCCTTCGTGATATCATTATATTCCTTGGTGTTGTCTCGGAGGTAGAGTTCTGGTTTAGCAACTTGCGCTAGTTGTATGTTGAACTGTTCTCTTATTTGTTGACTGAGATTTATTGTTGGTATAAATGATGCTTTCAATTGAGTTTGGTATAAATTGTGTCCACTAATCGTCATTGAAGTCTGTTTGATGACACAGTCAGATCTCAATCTAAGTAACCCATCCCCCTTTAGGGTTTTTGCGATCACCTTCTTGCCACAAACAATGTTGAATGTATATTCTTCATTGAGCACATATAGCCAACTATTTGGATTGTGAAGTTGAATCCAAACTCTTGTTGGGCTAGTTTTACGGAGCTTACATCTTGATGATAATTGTTTCCTGTGGTTAAGCAATTCTATTTCGCAACGAGTGACATTTGACTTGCTGTTGTAAATAGGATGACCTTGTTTACAAAGATACTCTTCCTCTTCTAAGTTTTTGCATTTATCCAGCTCTAGTTGTGACAGAGGCTAAAATCGATCGCGATGCAAACTTACTATTAGAAAGTCCGTGGATGGTTCAATAAATATAAATTCGTTGTCGTGGGGAGTTGGTACAGGTATTAATTTAAATAGCTGATAGAACTCATTATGAAGAAGTGGTATTCTAATGCTGAATAGAATGCGTGATCTCATTACTCTAACCTTTGCTGTCATTAGATTGTAGATTCTGAGCATTCCGTCTTTTCCTTGCCCTGGTATTGATAGTGTAGGAGGTAGATTTTCTTTTATTAATGCTAGTTGATTCCGTAATTGTGTTGGTGTAAGCAAAAGGGGGTGACTCTTTCCGTGTTGAAGATCTGTTAATACGTTAAGAATGGCATCTTGTGTTCGCTGATAATCGTGAAGTATTATTGTTGTCTGTAGCAGAAATGATGTGAATGTTTGTTGATGATAGACATCTGAACTGGTTGCTTCAACATAATTAGTTAATGCTTCTAGTTGATTATCAATAACCTTGAATTTGGATTTGATAGATTCGTCACCACTCTTTAAAATGTTTACTGTTGCTTCGATTACTGAAGTTTGATTTTTAACTAACTCTAGGAGATGTTGTTCGTTGAGACGAGTCATTTCAATTTCTCTATCCATATGTGTGGCATATTCCGAGTCTAATATCCCAAAAAGTTTATTAGCTATGGTGCCGATTAAGTCAAGTGGAGACCTCTTTGTTAATAGATGTTGGGTGCTTCCGCCTTGTCTATATATTATGTCATTATTTTCCTCCAGTTGCACAAGTTGATGTTGAAGTTGAACAAGTATAGCAGTGCAATAATCCTTCCTAAGTATGGTTATATTGCAGAGTCGATCTAGTTCGCCTGTATATTTCCTTATTCCAAGCAATTCTAGCCAATACCCTTCAAGGTTATAATACGCCATTATGTTCCATTCGTTATTTATAAGATTTACTTGGCCAAGTTCCTCAAAATATATACCGGGATGGTGCTCAAAAGGAGTTACCTCAATAGGTTCGATTGATCCGAATGCTAGAACAGGTAACAGTAACAAGGCTAATATCAGTAGAACCGTTGAAGTTCTTATTTTCATTGTCGTTACGGTGCCTTGATTCCGGTGTCTCGGGAGGTTTGTATGCTCAGCTTCTTCTCTGCGTATTGACCTTTCTTTAATTGGTGTTGTTTGTGGAATGAGATTATCGTATCTTGAAACAGGGTGAATCCGAATTTTCTTGCGATTTCTTTGAATACTTGCTATTCTCGCTCTTTTTAAGTCTGCGTTGATCAATCTGTTATAATCTGTTAATTTTTCATTATTAACCTTATTGGTGAGTGGCTGAGCGTTAGCTTGTCGACCTTTATTGACGGATATAGTTGCTGCATTGAGCTTATTCTTTTCTGGTATCTCTCCAATTTGATGAGTGTGTACTAATATGGTTGATACTGAAGGCTTTTTGATGTCATTATCCACGGTAGGTAGAGGACAAATTTTAGTTATTGGACGTTTCAATGTGTTGCTTTTCGTTTTTATAGATGCCACTCTGGTCAATCCATCGTAACCTGGATGCAATTCCGTAATTCTTCCCAAGGCCCATCTTGTCGGCGGTAGTAGTTCATCTTTAATAAGAACTATGTCCCCGATTTTAATGTTTTCAGTTTTCTGCGTCCACTTTGGTCGCTGTTGCAGTCGTGTTAAATATTCCATCGACCATTTTTTCCAAAAGTCTTGTTGTAAGCGATCCAAAAGCTGCCATCTTGTTAAGCTGTGCATATTACTAGCGGTTCTATCCCGCGCTGGTGGAGCTAGTAAAGGAGATCCTATTAAGAAATGTCCCGGTGTTAATACATCCAATTCTTTGGGATCTGTGGAAATGGGGCATAATGGTCGCGAGTTCAGACATGCTTCAATCTGAACTAGGACTGTGGTTATCTCCTCAAATGTCAGCATAGTTTCGCCGACAGTTCGTTTTAGGTGATGTTTTACTGATTTCACGCCTGCCTCCCATAACCCTCCGAAATGAGGTGCTGATGGTGGTATGAAGTGCCAAGTTGTTCCCAAATTTGTCATTTCCATTGACAGTTTCTCCATGTATTTTTTCTTGAAGTCTTCCGTGTTGATTTGAAGTATCTTATTTGCTAGTACAAAGTTTGTACCGTTGTCACTATACAAGTTGTTGACTGCACCTCTTCTTCCCGTAAAGCGTTTAAACGCTGCTAGAAATGCTTCAGCTGTTAAGTCGCTTACAGCTTCTAAGTGAATGGCCTTGGAAGCAAGACATACGAATACTGCTATATATCCTTTGTATGATTTAGCACCCCTGCCTCTTGACATTCTCATATTTAGGGGTCCTGCATAGTCTACACCACTGTTAGTAAATGGTCTTGCTACTGTTGTTCGATGTTTTGGAAGATCTCCCATTAACTGGTTTCTTGTTTGTGCTTTGTGCCGGAAACAGGTAACACATCTGTATATGATTCGTTTAACAGAGCTATGTCCATTGATAATCCAATATTGTTGTCTAGTTTGTGTTAGTGTTAGCTGAACTCCCCCACGCATGGTAGTCTTGTGAGCTTCGTCGATTATTAACTGGGTTAATCTGTTTTTGCTGGGTAATATTATAGGATGCTTTTCATTGTAGCTGATGTCCGCATTTTGTAATCTTCCTCCAACACGTACAATTCCTTCTGTGTCTAGAAATGGATTTAATGATAACAGTTTGCTGTCAGATTTCAGTCTCTTGTTGCGTTGTAGACTACAGATGTCTTCAGGAAAGTCTTTATATTGCACTGCTTGTATTAATCGACTAGTTGCTTCTTGAATATCTTTGCACGTTAATTGTCCAAATTCTCGCTTTTCTCTTGATTTTCTTGCATTGTTACAAAATCGAAGACAATTAGCAATTATTCTGGATAATTTTCGCAAAGTTGAATATTTTTCTAATAATTCTGCCATTATGGTATCATCTGCAGTAAATGCCATATTTACTGAAATTTTCCGTGCTTCAAGATCTGTTACTGCATCTTCTATCTGAGGTATGCATAATGATAACTCTCTAAAAAATGATGGTCCTATCCACCATTCTTCACACTTTATTAATTCTTTTGGATTAATTCCTCGCGATGCAACGTCTACCGGGTTTTCTTTTGATTTGACATGATGCCACTGGTTTGCATTTAGGCTTGAGTGCACTTCAGACACTCTATTAGCGATGAAGGTTTTCCACTTACTAGGGTGATTTTTTAGCCACGCTAAAACAACTGTTGAATCTGTCCATGCATAAACAGTTGCTTCATTCCACTCCATAGCAGATTTTACCTTTTCCACAAGTTTGGCTAATAATACGGCTCCGCATAATTCTAAACGGGGTAGTGAAAGTCTCTTACTTATTGGCGCTACCCTTGATTTGGCTGCTAAGAGGTGTGTAATGATCTTGCCTCTATCGTTTAATGTTCGTATGTATACAGCTGCTGCATATGCTTTCTCTGATGCGTCGCAAAACCCATGCAGCTCACAAACTTTGTTACCCTTTTCATATTCTATCCATCGGGGTATTCTTATGTTTTCTAAGGCCTGTAATTCTGTTTTGAATGTGAGCCAATTCTTGCTCATGTTAGGCGATAATGCTTGATCCCAATTTATGCCAGCTAGCCACAGCTCTTGAAACATAATTTTTGCTACTATTGTTACTGGTGTTAACCATCCCAGTGGGTCAAATAGTTTTGACGCCTCTGACAGAAGACTTCGTTTAGTTGGTGCAGTGTTATCTATTGGTAGATTTACTTTAAATTGGAATTGGTCATTACCAGGATGCCAATGAACGCCTAATTCTTTGACTGAATCTGAATTTTCTTCATTTATTTCAAATAGACCCATTTCTGTTGATTCCTTTGGCACCTGTTCTAATATGTCTTTACAATGAGTTGACCATTTTCTTAGTTTGAATCCGCCTCTCGATAAAAGGTTTATAAGTTGTTGTTGAGTTTCTATAGCCTCTTCAAGAGTATTATTTCCTGACATAAGATCATCAACATAAAAATCTTTTAACACAATGTCTGATGCAGTAGGATAACTATGGCACTCATCCCTTGCCAGTTGTTGTAACGTTTTTACTGCTAGATATGATGCTGATCGTGTACCATACGTCACTGTTGTTAACTGGTATTCCTTTATGGCTTCCTCTTCGGAATTTCGCCATACAATTTTATGCAATAGTTGATCTTTTTCATTTATTTGTATCTGCCGATACATTTTCTCAATATCTGCCTTGTATGCATATTTGTGCTTCCTCCAACGTAACAGTATAGTAAAAAGCTCCTGCTGAAGGGTCGGACCTGTTAGTAGCTTGTCATTTAAACTAATTCCTGTTTTGGTTTTTGCGGATGCATCAAACACTACACGTAGTTTGGTAGTTGTGCTATCAGGTTTGCTCACTGCATGATGTGGTAGATAAAATACTTCTTGACCAACGCTTTGCCTAGGTTTTGTTTGTATCATATGGCCAAGTTTTAAATATTCATTCATAAAGGCCTTGTATTCTTTTTCCAACTGCTTGTTTGTTTTGAATTTGCGTTCCATATGTAATAGCCTCGCTATAGCTTTTCCTTTTGAATCACCTAACAATTCATTTTTGTGTTTGTCATTGAACGGTAAGCTAACAGTATATTTACCATTTTCAGATCTTTTAACGTTCTGCCTGTATAATTGTTCACATTTGGTTTCGTCTTCTGTTAAAATTTTTTCTGTGGGAAGATTTTCAATTTCCCAAAATCTTCTTAAATTTTCATCAATTTCTGTGTATGTTATACAGCATTTAATATTTTTGGGCGTATTGTTTCCGTTGATATTACCAGAGATTATCCATCCAAGTCGTGTTTGCTGTGCTGCAGGTGTGCCCGATGGCCCCTTTATTACACCTGGCATAAGTATTTCCATAAAAATGTCAGCTCCCAATATTACATCAATGATACCTGGTTCATTGTAAGTTGGATCTGCTAGTGTAAGCTTTTCAAGATGTTTCCAAACTAATCTTTCTTTTAATCTTGTAGAAGGAATCATTTTCGTTAGTCTTTTTAATAAGAGTGCTGTTGTTGTAACCTTATATGCAGATGGAAACGTAGGTTGTATGCTGAGTAATATACTTTTTCTAGCTATTGCTTTTTTATTATTTCCTACGCCTGAAATGTTGACATATGTTTTTGATTTACTCAGATTAAGTAATTGAGCAGCATTTTCCGTTATAAAGCTAGCCTGTGACCCTTGGTCAATCAATGCTCGTAATATATGGTGTTTTCCATTTGCTGATTTTACCCTTATTTGAGCTGTTGCCAATAATACATCATTTAACTCACATTCATTTGCAATATATGCTTGAGTTTGCCATTCTGGTTGAACGACATTTTTTTTATTATAAGTTGTACCTTCTGTATTATTGACTTCTTGGTTCACAGCTGCGAGGGTGCAAGTAGTGCTTGTTTCTCCTGCCTCTGTGTGAAGTAGAGTGTTATGTTTTTTCCTACAAACTCTGCATGTTTTAATGCTTTTACATTCTGCATTGAAATGATTAGCTTGTAAGCAGTTGGTACATAGTTTTTCCTTTCTAACTACATTTTTTCTTTCGTTTATACTCATGCCGTAAAACTTAGTGCATGTATATATGCTATGACCATCTTCCGTTTTGCAAATTGGGCATCTTTTTGTTGATTTGGCTTTGTTGGTACCCTCTGTTCTTGCATTTTTGTCACAATTAGCGACATTACTCTGTTTGTTGGGTTTGGCTAGATTATTCTCTTTCTTCCCTTTGTCACCTAATGCTTCTAGCGATTGGAATCTGTGCTCTAAGAAGTCAAAAAATTCACCAATTGACTGCGTTTCCCTTGGATTTTTTATTCTTCCTTCATAATATTTGTGGCTATCCTTGTCTAGCTTTTGCGTGAGAATATGAACAATGATGGGATCCCAGTCCTTTGTTTGAACATTCATATTGTTGATAGCTAACAGGCATTCCTTCGAAGTGTCATGGAGCTTCTTTAAGCCAGCTGCTGTTTCTTGTTGTAATGTTGCTTGTGACAATATTTTTTGTATTTGGGTTGATACTAGTAATCTTTTGTTATTGTATCGGTTATTTAGTATTTCCCATGTTGTGTCATAATTTGTATCGGTTATTTGCAAGTGCTGCAGTAATTTACTGGCGTTTCCACCTAAATTTGATTTAAGATAATACATCTTTTGAGCTTTACCTAAGCTATTATTTTGATGAATCAGTTGAATAAATAGGTCTTGAAACGACTTCCAGGTGTAATAATCCCCATTAAATTTAGGAATTTGCAGAGCTGGTAATTTAATTTTTTGTGGCTCTGGATTCATGTTCTGTTGACCTCTAGCAACCTGTTGCTCTGGGTAGTATAAGTCCTGTTTTGAAGTAAGAGCGATCATTGTCTCTTGATACTTGTCTTCAACTTCTTCGTAACAGTTCTTAGTAACGTATTCCTCCAGCTCGTCTTTGTTATGATGCGTCAATATTTCTAGATGATTCGTTGCTATTGTATTCCAATAGTTCGATAATGTTTGCATATTCTGTTGATAACATGCTTTTGGATGATATTTTTCTTCCTCACTCGCGATATTATTGATTATTCGCATAATAACCTTAATCGCCGCTAGTTGTTTTTTATATTCAACGCTTTTTATCTCGTCGTCGACATTTTGGTTACCTGATGTTGACGCTGCTGCATCTGAGGTTTTGATGTGTGCCTTGTTACCCCCTCATCTAATTCCCGCAATTTCTCTTCTAGGATTATTTTTGTTTCTTGGTATACCTTCCGTATTTTATCATAAAACATTGATTGGAAGTAGACATGCTGTGGTTTATCTGTTTCAAATGCCTTTATTTCTTTATGTTGTGCTTGAAATAATTCCCAAAGTGCTTCTATATTCGTAGTTCGTTTTTCTACGTACACTTTGGTTTTTCGGTCAGTTGAATCTTTTTTGTAATTGATTAATATCTTCTGAATATTCTCCCCAATCTCTTTTTGTCTTCCTGCAAGCTCTTCTATGTTGGCCATCGTTAGAACTTAGAGTAGTTTTTGGGGTTGATACTGCTGGGAAGTTGCTGTCTAAAACTTTTGATAGCTTGTGCTGCTGCTATTTTATTTGCTGCCTAGACTGCTGCTGTAGATTCTTCCTCAATTTAGCTGGAACTGCTACTATGGAGTTGCTGCCTAAAACTTTTGATAGCTTGTATTGCTGCTATATTTGCTGCCTAGACTGCTGCTGTAGATTCTTCCTCAATTTAGCTGGAACTGCTGCTATTGAGTTCCTGCCTAAAACTTTTGATAGCTTGTATTGCTGCTATATTTGCTGCCTAGACTGCTGCTGTAGATTTTCCTCAATTGTTGTTGTAGCTGGAACTGCTGCTATGTTTGAACTCTTGAAGATTTTTTCCGCTAATTCAGGATGGCTCGAAGGACCATGTTCAATATTGAAACGATGAGTTTTGAACGATAACTAACTTTATTCTATAAAATTTTTACATTTATACAAAAATAATGCAGATATTGCATTTTATAAAATAGTATAAACAGTAGTAGTAGTATAATAGTAGCAAAATTGTATCTTCTCATAAATAACATTTATCAAAGTAAATTTGGTTAATATTGAATTACTTGCATTTATAATATTTATGAGAAAGTACAGTTTTGCTATGATTGCATTTTCATATGGGAAAAATGTGTCTGGGAAAATATATTGTCAAAAATATGAACGAAATATGATTATAAGAATTCAGTTTTTTTGTAGAATTCTTATATCTATATTAAGTTCTTATCATAATTTCTTAATTTCATATTTTGGTGAGAAAATTAAATTATTAATTTGTGCACGCTTGCACACTTCCCTTACAATGTGTATTTTTTTTTATAGCTAATTAATTTGTTAAAACAGAGAAAAAAAAAAACAACTACTCCAAATACGAAAGGGGAGGCCTCCTGTTTCCAGATACGGGGTGAGTGTTTATTGTAATATTAAATACAGGAAATGTTTGAAAGAAAGAAAAAATTTTGAATTGTGATAAAAAAATCATTTTTTTATTCATTTATACTGAAAGAAAAGAAAAGAATTAAAAGAATCGCATTTGGTATAATTTTTGAAAAGGAAAGAAAAAAACAAGAAATGTAGTAAGATCAAATTTGTCATACAGAAGGTTAAATTTTTATTTTGAATTTTATTTTATGGTCATTTAGAATAACATAAGATTTGAGAAAACCGTGTAATTCAATGGATTTATATCGTATAATAATAAGAACAATAAATATCATTAAAAAAACCAGAAAAACTTACAATTTTATCATAAATTAGCCTGCATTTTCACAAAACTCGAATTAATTTCAATTGTATTAACTTTTTACATTAGAATGTTGAAAATTGAAATTCGTATTCGTTTTTTTTTTGCTCTTTCCATTTATTGTTTTGAAGTAAATCACATATGAATAATCAACATACAAAACTCGTATAAAAGTTGCACATAAAACTATTAATTTAAAAAAAAAAAAAAATGAACGGAGGAAAAATTCGTGAGATGATGTAAGAAGCCTAAAGAAAGAGAGAGGGGGATGTGAATGGGATAGTGGGAAGGAGACGGAAATTTTAAGGGTCCATACCCATTTATAGGGGGGCGGGTATGGACAATGGGGATCAGCCTGCTGCTGATCCAATATAGGGTGGGACGTGCCCCCAATTAAGTCCGGTTGGCACCAACATCTCTGCCAATCGGCCCCGGCATGCCTCGCGAAGGCTTTCGCGCGGGATTGTTTGGGTTTCGGTGGCCAAAATGAACTAACGAACCTTCCACTAATTCGGTTTTTTTCTCGCGAAACCGAATCTCCATGCTTGATAGCATATGCTATCACGATATAGTCTGAACGACGTTAACATTCTTTGCACGCATATAAAAATTATATGTTAACGATGATAGATGGTGGTGAGCAACGACCCACCCCTCCGGCGAGCTAGTCAGTGCGACACAGCTAGGCGTGCAGCTTTTTCAGTTGCTCTCATTTGCTGCACCATCTCATATCTTCTCCTCGCAAGGAAGAAGATATGCTGAATAGATCATCTGGGCATTTGCTTTCTTCGTTTAAAACCCCATTGCAGTGTGTTTTTACACACTGCAATAAATGTAAACCCCACCATTCCATATATGGCGCCCAACTATTCGTTGTTCGCTCAGCGAATTTGTTTTATTTTGTTTGCCATTTGTATTTTCAACTTCGGTCGAAATTACAAATGGAGTCCAAACAAAATTGTCTGACACATTTTGAACGTGTTGATGTTCGAAATGGGGTCATTAGTTGTCATTTCAATGTGAACTAACATTATTTTCAGAAAACAAATTTTTTTCGAAAAATTTAAAATTTTGACTTCAAACTTTTTTCGAACTTATCGAATCACCCTGTTTCATTTTTAAATTTTTTTTTTGTGTCTTGTTCTTTTGACAAAATTATTCTGAAGCTGGATTTATACTAACAGTTTCTGAACGAAAAGTTGGTGTAAATTCAAATTTCGGATGTTCGTTAGTTTTTTTTTGGGGTTCGAGATCTGGCTTTCTTTGCGCGATCGCGGTCCAAGGTCGTTCGCAATTTACGGTTGCAAGTGGAAGACCAGTCATGTCATTTGGCAAAGCGGCTCCATCAGCATATTCGTTTTGTGAGCGTTCAGACTACTTTAAGTGCTCTTGAGATCTTTCTTTATGAAAAAAATTTTTTTTGAAGAATGTCAAAACTTGGACACGGAAGTGACGTGTGAGGTCGTGATACATTTCGGGCGTTTCCGATCGCAGATCGTCGTGTGCAATCGCACCAAACGATCATGTGCCAGGGATGCTTGGGGTGTGTCACCGCCCCACAAATTAGTCCGCTCGGAACGGTGTCTGTTGTTTGATCGAATCAAGAACGAGACCTTTGTGTCGGCTTTATACAAAGTATGATTATGCCCTATGGTAGGTACTACCAGAGGGTATATTAGTTTTGTCACTAAGTGTGTAACACATAGAAATAATAATCGGAGAAAAATTTCAAGGGTATGGTTGTGTAGGGAATCAAAAGTTATATCGATTTATGCATGTCCGTCCGTCCGTCCGTCCGTCCGTCCGTCCGTCCGTCCGTCCGTAGACAAGATAACTCAAAAACGCGTTATCCGATTTTGATGAAATTTATAATTTGGGTTGCTTATTCCTTGACTTGGTTTGGTATTGCATTTGAGCCAAATCGATCCACGGGGGGCAAAGTTATAAAGGAAAAACCAGGGTGACCAGAAAGTTCTGTCGTTTTTTTGGTTATGGTTTTTCGGATGTAATTGGAAAATTTGTGACCCGATTTTGTTCGAATTAATTATATAGGTTAACTGCATAAATAGACGATACCGAATTAATTTTCAGTCAAATCGGTCCAAGAATAGTGGAGAAAGAAATAGTTGTAGCCTAAAATAAGCCTGTTCATAAAGTTTTTCCAATGTATTTTAAAAAGTTATATACGGATTTGAATCAAATTTACGAAACGTGTTTATACTATTAGACGCCAGCCTACCTGTGAATTTGGGCCAATTCGAGAATGAAGAAACGAAGTTATGGAGAGAAAAACCTTAAAATATTCAGTTAAGCAGAAAGTTCGTGGCGTTTTCTTTCCAATAGTTGGCTTTAGAAACGTATAACTTTAGTAGTTCTAATCCTATCAAGTTATATTATAGCGCGCTGAAAAGGTGACATCTGATAGAATACTTAGAAAAAAAAATTGTGAAATTCTGGCAGAACAAATTGGGGTAATTGGGTTTTGAAAATGAGCCAAAATTCTGAAAAAAATTCCCTATATAAATGCTCCATGTTTGGTACTACCGTCCGTCCGTTGACAAAATAACTTAAAAACGCGTTATCCAATTTTGATGAAATTTAGAATGCTACTTGGTTATTGCTATAGTGGTTTTGGTATTGCATTTCAGCAAAATCGACTGAGGGGCAGCGAAGTTATTAAGGAAAAACAGGGGCGAGCATAAAGTTTTGTCGTTTCTTTTTATATAGTTTTTCGGGTTTAATTGGAAAATTGGTATAGCAATTTTGTTTAAATTAATTATATTGGTTGACTACATTAATAGACCATACCATTGTAAATTTCAGTGATATCGGTCTAAGGATAGTGGAGAAAGAAGTAGTCGTAGGAAGAAATAACCCTGTTCAGAAAGTTTTTTTGATGTATTTTCAGAACTAATGCAGCGATTTGAATGAAATTTGCAAATTAGACTTATGCTACCAGGGTCTGAGTTACTTACAAATTAGAGAAAATTTTGACTAGGGCAAACAAAGTTATGAAGAAAAACCTTGATATATTGTTAGTTTTCACAATTTTTCTCTCCCATTTCTACCATAGGGCATCAAAAAATCGGCTATAGGCCGATTTTAAATTACTTTATGTTTATTCAATTCGACTTGTTCGCGAGCGGATATAGAACATCTAAATTGCCGCAGGTCATGTCGGGAATGTGTCACTTTGTACTGTCCTTGTCATATTCTCTCTCTCTCTCTCGAACTATCCTGGAATATCTCGTTTAGCAGATTTAGTTTTTTTTATAGTTTAATTTGATTTAGATTTGGGTTTATTTTATTAGTTATTGGGTTATATTATTTAGTTGTTGAAATTAGTTTATTTAGTTTAGTTATTTTTTTTTAGTTTATCCAGTTTATTTAGTTTTTTTATATTTAGTTGTCTACTTTTCATTTAGGTTAGTTTTTATAACAATTTTTTTTATTATTTTTTTTCGGTTTCGGGATTATATTTTAGTATCACATTTTTTTTTTGTTAAATAATTTTTTTCTTTTATATTCATATTCAATAAATTCAGGTTCCATTTGGTCTCCTAAATTTGTATTTTCTTCACCTTACTCGTCTTTTGGGGTATCAAAGGTATTTCAAAAAATAAAATAAATGCTTTTGGTACACCCTTTGTAAAAGTTGATTTGTATAGAAAGAATTTCTAAGGTCACGTTCAGACAGTGTGTGTTGAACGGTGTTAAGTGATTTCACGGAAATTGAGATTTGGAATTTTTTTGTCCTGGGGGTGTGACTAAAGGTGAGTTCAAACTTGTGACTTCTTATTACAAAATAGTTGTGTGGAACCTAAGGGGTGTTCACATAACATTTCGGTGTGAGGTACGAACGAAATTTGATTTTGAAAAAAATTTTTTTGAGGGTCATCGATTCAGTCGATCAATCTTGAAGGGGTACCTTAATCGAAGAGACAACAACGGTTCCAAATTGATTTGATTCTCTGTGATCGAATTATTTGGTGTGTTCCGTCATGGCGGAATCAAATACTGGTGCCGTGTCAAGGGTTCTCCCTGGTGATGATCAGATTGATAATGATAATGAACATTTAGAATTGCACGATGTTACTGCTAACCCGAATATTGATCAACACGAAGTCACAGCTCGTGGTCCATCAACAAGGAGTCAGACTCAGTTGAGTTGGGACTCAGTGTTGTTAAATCCGACAAAACGCATTACACATTCTGGCCGCAAAGGCGTAAGTCGAGTAAAGAAAGGCACTTCCACCTACCAAACACAAAGTGGAGCCTCAATACTCCCTTCGCCCTGTGATTCGAATGTGAGCGTTGAGTTGGTTAGTACAATGATCGGCAGCGCAGTTAGTCGGGAAGTTGCAAAAATGCAGACCACTTTATTGAATGAGTTCAAGCGAATGACTGTCAATAGTCAGAATCAAGGTCAAAATCAAAATTCACCTCGAACTCCTAAACTACAGTCAGTCCACCATGATGAAGCGAACATTGTGAACGCACCATCACGGTTGGGACAAGCCCAAAGAAGTAACGCTAATATTCTGCCGAGGCAGTCAGACGCAAATTTATTTCCCAGTGATCAATTCCATTTTTCAACTGAAAATGTATCATCTCCCACTCGTCATGAGGGGAGGCACAATGCAAACACCCAACATCCAAACCATTCAAATGCAAATACCCATCGACAGTCTATTCGTGAGCAAAATCGGTTTCCAGACAATCATTCGAATAGAAACGGAGCAAGATCCAACGCTTACCGCCACGACACCCGTATCGATAAGTGGGGTTTTAAGTTCAGTGGCCGGGTAAACGATATGTCAGTGGATGAGTTTATCTTCCGTATCGAGACAATGCAGTCTCGGGGTGACATCTCTTGGTACGCCATTACTACCCAATTCCATACCTTGTTAGTCGATAAAGCTGAGCAATGGTATTGGCGATTACTCAGAAGAGAACGTTACCTTGATTGGACCGCCTTAAGATCAGCTCTCCTGCATCAGTTCAAGAGCATTGACACTGACCATGAAATCATGTGTCGAATGCTCCAGCGGAAACAGGGTTCGAATGAAAGTTTCGACGATTATTACGATATTATGATGTCAATGTACCATAGATTGAGAATACCGATGCCTGATTTCGAAATAATCGAAATTATACAGAATAACGTCAAAGATAGAGTGGCCAGTCTAATTTTTGGAATGTCATTTCATTCGCTGGATCGTCTCCAGGAGGTGTGCCGTAAAGCAGAGCGCCACCTAGCGGAAAGAGAACCCAAGCGAACATGGCAAAACCCTTCTAGGCCCATCCATGAATTGGATGACCCTAACGACGTTGATTTTGACTTTAGTCAATCTTCCACAACTCGTGGTGCAGTTTTAAATAAAATGTTGCCCTCCCCTGATATGCATCGTGATGATATAGACAAAAACAACTCAAAATTACCTTATCCACCTGATATGACGAATTTCCCACCTGATTTTTCCAACTACTCACCAGATATTCAACATGTAAACGCGAGTAGACATGATTATGACCCAAATAATTTCGTTTATAATGATGGATCTCAGACCAGTGATAGGCAAACTTTTCGTTACGACTCTGCACCGAATAACTATAACATTAATACGCCTTCTTTCGGTGGTAGCACATACCAAACCGCAGTAGCGAATAGTCATAACAATTATCGCGGTTTTCCTGACGGTCATATACGCGAGTACGGAAATCATAATAGTGTCGAAGCTTTGGACGGCAATGGCCGCTCGAGATTCAAATGTTGGAACTGTGATCAGATTGGTTATGGTTTCTTCGAATGCCCAGTGCAACAAAGGTCCTTCTTTTGCTATCGTTGTGGCAAAAAGGGTGTTTCATTACCGACATGCCCTACGTGTAATCCGGGAAACTCCCAAAGGCACCGCGAAACGTACGGGGCGCCACGGTTGCCAATAATGCCCTCGGATCAGTCGACACAGAACAGCAAATGAATCTCGAGCGATCATCGTCCCCCATCTCGTCCCACACCATAAAAATCTTATCACGCGAACCGAACACCACAATACATGAACAACAAAAACTGGAAAGGTCCCATAAAACTCTCCATCAACGTCGGAATGAATATGACGAAGCTAGAAAAAGAATTATAGGTACGGTTCATACTAAAAATACTTCTCGTTATATTTTAGACCTACGAGAAAGATGCAAGAAACGTAGACTGTTAGGTAAAACGGTGGAATCGGCTTTTGTGTAAATGAAACATGATATAAGGCCTTATGCGAAAGTGGAAATCAACGGCGAAAACCTTTACGGCCTATTAGACAGTGGCGCTAGCGTGTCCTGTCTCGGCGCAGGCGCGTTGGACTTCCTCCAACGTCATGAGATTGCTATTGTTGGTCGTCCCACTACTGTTACAACAGCTGACGGCAAATCGCAATCCGTGCACGGCCAAATACCGGTCCCAATTACCTACAATAATATCACCAAAATTATTTCCTTATATGTAGTACCAGGACTCACCCAAACTCTGTACTTAGGTGTAGATTTTTGGAGGGAGTTCGAAATAGCTCCGTCTTTATTTAACAAACAGGGAACCCTGGAATGTTTGTCCGTCGACGACCCCAACACGCACGCGCTTAAAACGGAACAACGCGCGCGATTAGAAAACGTCTTACCTTTGTTTCCTTCGTTTAATAAAATCGGGTTAGGAAAGACACATTTGGAACAGCATATCATTGAGATCGAAAACGCGGAGCCTGTGAAGCAGCGCCATTACCCTGTTTCGCCGGCCGTACAAGCCATGATGTATGCGGAGTTAGACCGTATGATGGAACTGGGGGTTATTGAAGAGAGCGTCAGCGCATGGAACTCTCCTGTAGTCCTGGTACGCAAACCTGGAAAGGTTCGCCTCTGCCTCGATTCCAGGAAGGTGAACTTGCTTACCAAGAAAGACGCCTACCCACTTCCACATATAGAAGGTCTTCTCAGCAGGCTAGAAAAGACTTCCTTCATCTCTAGCATAGATTTGAAGGATGCCTTCTGGCAAATACCGCTGGAAAAGCAGAGTAGGGAAAAGACTGCCTTCACAGTGCCTGGTAGACCTTTATACCAATTCACCGTGATGCCCTTCGGCCTTTGTAATGCTCCTCAAAGAATGTGTCGACTGATGGACAAAGCAATTCCAGTCGAGTTAAGAGAAAACTGCTTTGTATATCTGGACGATCTGTTGGTCGTTCCTGAGGATTTCAATTCTCACGTAAATCTCTTGGCAACCATAGCACGTTGCTTGTCTTCAGCTGGACTCACGATAAATTTGGAAAAGAGCAAATTTTGCATGAGAGAAGTTCGATATTTGGGTTACATCGTCGGAAACGGATGTTTAAAATCTGACCCAAATAAAGTATCTGCAATATTTGATTTCCCTTCGCCTTCCACTTCAAAACACGTACGTCGATTTTTGGGAATGACCGGGTGGTATAGACGCTTTATTGCCAACTATGCGTCCCTGTCCTCCCCAATTACCGACTGCTTGAAGAAAAGTGCCAAATTTGTGTGGACAGATGAAGCTCAGGTGGCTTTTGAAGCCTTGAAATCTTCACTAACTTAGGCCCCGGTATTGGCCAATCCAGATTACACGAAACCTTTCATTATACAATGCGACGCGAGCAAAACGGGAGTTGGCGGCGTTTTAACCCAGAGCGACGACGAAGGCAATGAGAAACCCATCGCTTATATTTCTCAGAAGTTGAACTCAGCACAACGGAACTACAGCGTGACGGAATTAGAATGTTTCGCCGCAGTGCTGAGTGTCAAAAAGTTTAGAGCCTACGTCGAAGGTTTACAGTTTAAAATAATTACTGACCATGCTAGCTTAAAATGGCTAATGAGTCAGCGCGACTTGAGCGGACGTTTGGCTCGCTGGAGCTTGAAGCTTCAAGCCTTTGATTTTGCCATCGAACACCGGAAAGGTTCAGAGAATGTGGTGCCAGATGCGTTATCGCGTGTGTACGCGGAAACGATTAGGGAAACAGTTTCGGCACCCAGTATAAATTTAAACTCTGAGGCTTTTAAATCAAAGGAATATCTCGACCTGATCGATACGGTGCAAAGCAACGCGGAAAGGCTGCCTGATACGCAAGTGTCAGACGGTTACGTGTATTTCAAGACAAGCTTTAGCACTGGTAACATCTTTCAGGAAGATCGATCGTGGAAGCTTTGGGTTCCATCGAGTCTGACGGCCGAGCTCGTTCGTCTGGCGCATGATCCTCCACAAGCAGCGCATGGCGGTATATCTAAAACCTTATATCGGTTACGCCAAAGATACTTCTGGCCCGGTATGGCTAGCGAGGTTCGTAAGTACGTCGCGAGTTGTATTGTATGTAAGGAGACGAAAGCTCCAAATAGCGTGTTGCGACCGCCGATGGGCAAACAAATCGAGGTAGACAGACCTTTCCAGTACCTTTACATTGATCTTTTAGGACCCTATCCTAGGTCTAAGCTTGGTAATACCACTCTCCTGGTTGTTTTGGACAAGTTTTCGAAATTTGTACTGTTCAAGACGCTACGAAAGGCATCTGCCATGCAGATTGTCGATTTCCTAGAGGAAAGCGTTTTTCATTTGTTCGGAGTACCCGAGGTTATATTCTCAGACAACGGACCGCAATTTTTGTCAAAAGAATTTCGCAAATTGGTTGAAGGATATGGTGTGAAACACAATCGCACAGCTGTATACTCCCCACAGGCTAACGCAGCAGAACGTGTAAACCGATCGTTATTGTCGGCCATCCGCTCTTATGTTGGCACCGATCACAGGGATTGGGATCAAAACTTGGGAAGCATCGGATGTGCTCTTCGGAGTACGATCCATGCTTCGACGGGGATTGATCCATATTTTCTTGTGTTCGGTTCCCACATGATCACACATGGCTCGACCTACGAACTGTTGCGGAAGTTAGGTGGATTGAGTGATGGTGAACTGGTTGTGTCCTCAAAACCGGACCAACTTCAACTAATTCGCGAACGCGCGAAAAGTAATTTGTCGAGAGCTCATCAACAACACGAGCGAGCATATAATCGTCGGACCCGAACCAAGAAATACGTTGTCGGACAAGAAGTCTACCGAAGAAATTTCACACTTAGCGACTTCGCAAAAAACATTAACGCTAAGCTAAATCGTAAATTTCTGAAGTGTCGGATTGTCCGTACGATAGGCGATTCCCTCTACGAGGTCGGCGATTTGCAGGGTAGATCCATAGGGGTTTACCATGCAAAAGACCTGAGACAATAGTGTATCAGGAGGTAATGGTCTCATCTCTCCTTATCTTGAATTATTTTTTTTTGCCCGGCTAACTCAGGTGGAGCACGAGACTCTTCTCGGGAGTGGTGAACCCCACGTTGGACGCTAAAATGGATGTCATCTACGTACCTGTCCGCTTTTCAGCTACGTCCTGGTTGAGTGATCAACTATAGACGTACCTGTTGTGTAACGGCCAGCTGACCTATTTTCTTTCATACAAATATTTTTTTTCCGTCTAATGCGACCTTAACCGATCTCTTTCATGTATTCATTTGTCTTCTACCAATATGTGTAAGAGAATTAAGCCATTGCGAAATTTTAAGAGAAATCTTCCAATGCACATGCGCGAATATTTTTTTTTATATAGTAAACCAGTTTACACATAATATACCAGAATTTCAAATCGTCTGATTTGAAAAAAAAAAATAAGAAGGCAAGAGTTGAAACCGATCATGTTAGAGAGAGACGGAAAAAGCATTACGGTTAGGGAGTAACGAAAAAAGGGAGTCTTGTGGGGAACGAGAGTCCAGTTTTGATGATCAAGGTAAATGGATCGATAAATAGGCGGAAGAAAAAAAAATTTAATGAAAGTGAATAGTAAAGACAAAATCATTAAAATTTGGAATAAAATTAAAAACCGCGAAATTTAACGTTACTAATAGAAATAATAAAATTATATCTGAAAGTTTCGTGTACAAGTTAACTGATACTATCGAATTTCTTAAGTATATTCAAGAAAAAAAAAAAAAACCGTTTTAAACTCACAATTTTATTTGCTCGTGTGAAAAGTGGAAAAGGAGGAATAACTGTGATATCCATTCGATTGCACTTACTGATTTTTTTTTTTTTTATTCGAAAATTTTGTTTTCTTCGTTCTTGGTTTTCTCCTATGCTTGCCTGCAGACCAAGCGAATACATATATGTATATATATGTTCCTTTATAAGAATTATTATTAAGGAAGCCATAAGCAGAACAAAAGAAAGGAAGGAAACAGGAAAACCCACAAGATCACGACAGAATAACCGTAATTATATAGTAGTGTGCATATGCGTTTACCTGCTAAAACGCATGCGAATGCCTATACCTTCGTTTGAATACACCTGCTCAAGGAAATTAAGGAAAATTAATTCGCGAATTCATGCGCAGTATTCGTTATTGTATTTTAAACCCACGTGCAGCTTCATTTTCAATTGGATTCATCATCATCTTGGACAACGGGATAAATTCCGTTTACGGCATTTAATATACAAAGGAAACATTAGGATCGTATGATTTCATTTGACAGAACAAAAGAAAAAAAAAATATATATATATAAAATAAGCATTATGATCTAAGTATAACTATTTTCCTTTTTTCAAAATTTAAAGAACTTGTTTTTTCTTCCTTTACAATGTGTATTTTTTTTTATAGCTAATTAATTTGTTAAAACAGAGAAAAAAAAAACAACTACTCCAAATACGAAAGGGGAGGCCTCCTGTTTCCAGATACGGGGTGAGTGTTTATTGTAATATTAAATACAAGAAATGTTTGAAAGAAAGAAAAAATTTTGAATTGTGATAAAAAAATCATTTTTTTATTCATTTATACTGAAAGAAAAGAAAAGAATTAAAAGAATCGCATTTGGTATAATTTTTGAAAAGGAAAGAAAAAAACAAGAAATATAGTAAGATCAAATTTGTCATACAGAAGGTTAAATTTTTATTTTGAATTTTATTTTATGGTCATTTAGAATAACATAAGATTTGAGAAAACCGTGTAATTCAATGGATTTATATCGTATAATAATAAGAACAATAAATATCATTAAAAAAACCATAAAAACTTACAATTTTATCATAAATTAGCCTGCATTTTCACAAAACTCGAATTAATTTCAATTGTATTAACTTTTTACATTAGAATGTTGAAAATTGAAATTTGTATTCGTTTTTTTTTTGCTCTTTCCATTTATTGTTCGAAGGAAATCACATATGAATAATCAACATACAAAACTCGTATAAAAGTTGCACATAAAACTATTAATTTAAAAAAAAAAAAAAAATGAACGGAGGAAAAATTCGTGAGATGATGTAAGAAGCCTAAAGAAAGAGAGAGGGGGATGTGAATGGGATAGTGGGAAGGAGACGGAAATTTTAAGGGTCCATACCCATTTATAGGGGGGCGGGTATGGATAATGGGGATCAGCCTGCTGCTGATCTAATATAGGGTGGGACGTGCCCCCAATTAAGTCCGGTTGGCACCAACATCTCTGCCAATCGGCCCCGGCATGCCTCGCGAAGGCTTTCGCGCGGGATTGTTTGGGTTTCGGTGGCCAAAATGAACTAACGAACCTTCCACTAATTCGGTTTTTTTCTCGCGAAACCGAATCTCCTTGCTTGATAGCATATGCTATCACGATATAGTCTGAACGACGTTAACATTCTTTGCACGCATATAAAAATTATATGTTAACGATGATAGATGGTGGTGAGCAACGACCCACTCCTCCGGCGAGCTAGTCAGTGCGACACAGCTAGGCGTGCAGGTTTTTCAGTTGCTCACATTTGCTGCACCATCTCATATCTTCTCCTCGCAAGGAAGAAGATATGCTGAATAGATCATCTGGGGATTTGCTTTCTTCGTTTAAAACCCCATTGCAGTGTGTTTTTACACACTGCAATAAATGTAAACCCCACCATTACATTATAACCTCCACATTATCGCCGAACATTGTAATCATCTAGGACATTCATATAAGAAGATATTTTGTAATATGGCGTTTCGTCACAGTTCAAAAAATTTCATTAAATACAGCGCCGTAGTGGTGGGAGATAAAAGAATTGGCTCTTCGACGCAAAGAATTCCGGTAAAAACCTCCATAATTTTGCCGAACATTTCAATCATGTACGACCTCTACATACAAAGTTTACATCTTTGTATTGACTACAGCGCTAATACGGTGACAGATAGTACTATTTCGTCTGCGACCCACTTAATCCCCATTATAACCTCCACAATATCGCCGAACATTGTAATCATCTAGGACATCCATATAAGAAGATATTTCGGAATATGACGTTTCGTCACAGTTCAAAAACTGTTATTAAATACAGCGCCAAAGTGGTAGGAAATAAAAGTATTGGGTCTTGAACAGAAAGAATGCACATAAAAACATCCACAACTTTGCCGAACATTTCAATAATGTACAACTTCTTTATAAAAAGTTCAGAAATTTGTATCGACTACAGCGCTAATACGGTGACAGATAGTACTATTTCGTCTGCGACCGACTTAATCCCCATTATAACCTCCACAATATCGCCGAACATTGTAATCATCTAGGACATCCATATAAGAAGATATTTTGTAATATGACGTGCCGTCAAAGTTCAAAAATTGTTATTAAATACAGCGCCAAAGTGGTGAGAGATAGAACTATTGGGTCTTCAACGGAAATAATGCACATAAAAACATCCACAACTTTGCCGAACATTTCAGTTATGTACGACCTCTACATACAAAGTATACATATTTGTATTGAGTACAGCGCTAATACGGTGACAGATAGAATTATTTCGTCTCCGACCGACATAATCCCCATTATAACCTCCACATTATCGCCGAACATTGTAATCATCTAGGACATTCATATAAGAGGATATTTTGTAATATGGCGTTTCGTCACAGTTCAAAAATTGTCATTAAATACAGCGCCGTAGTGGTGGGAGATAAAAGTATTGGCTCTTCGACGCAAAGAATCCCGGTAAAAACCTCCATAATTTTGCCTAATATTTCAATCATGTACGACCTCTACATACAAAGTTTACATCTTTGTATTGACTACAGCGCTAATACGGTGACAGATAGTACTATTTCGTCTTCGACCGGGATAATCCCCATTATAACCTCCACAATATCGCCGAACATCGTAATCATCAAGGACATCCATATAAGAAGATATTTAATAATTTGTCATGTCGTCACAGGTCAAAAACTGTTATTAAATACAGCGCCGAAATGGTGGGAGATAAAAGAATGGATCTTCGACGGAAAGAATCAGCGTAAAAACCTCCATAACTTTGCCTAACATTTCACTCATACACGACCTCTATATGAAAAGGTTACTTATTTGTAACGACTACAACGCTAATACGGTGACAGATAGTACTATTTCGCCTTCGACCGGCATAATCCCCATTATAACCTCCACAATATCGCCGAACATCGTAATCATCAAGGACATCCATATAAGAAGATATTTAATAATATGTCATGTCGTCACAGGTCAAAAACTGTTATTAAATACAGCACCAAAGTGGTGGGAGATAGAACTATTGGGTCTTCAACGGAAATAATGCACATAAAAACATCCACAACTTTGCCGAACATTTCAATAATGTACAACTTCTTTATAAAAAGTTCAGAAATATTCGACTACAGCGCTAATACGGTGACAGATAGAACTATCTCGTCAGCGAGCGACATAATCCCCATTATAACCTCGACATTATCGCCGAACATTGTAATCATCTAGGACATCCATATAAGAAGATATTTCGGAATATATCGTTTCGTCACAGTTCAAAAACTGTTATTAAATACAGCGCCAAAGTGGTGGGAGATAGAACTATTGGGTCTTCAACGGAAATAATGCACATAAAAACATCCACAACTTTGCCCAACATTTCAGTCATGCACGACCTCTATACGAAAAGGTTACATATTTGTAACGACTACAGCGCTAATACGGTGACAGACAGTACTATTTAGTTTGCGACCGACTTAATCCCCATTATAACCGCCACAATATCGCCGAACATTGTAATCACCTAAGACATCCATATAAGAAGATATTTCGGAATATGACGTTTCGTCACAGTTCAAAAACTGTTATTAAATATAGCGCCAAAGTGGTAGGAAATGGAAGTATTGGGTCTTCAACAGAAAGAATGCACATAAAAACATCCGCAACTTTGCCGAACATTTCAATAATGTACAACTTCTTTATAAAAAGTTCAGAAATTTCAATCGACTACAGCGCTAATACATTGACAGGTAGAAATATTTCTTATTCGACCGACAAAATGCCAATTATAACTTCCACAATATCGCCGAACGTTGCAATCGTCTAAGACGTCCATATAAGAGGATATTTTGTAATATGACGTTTCGTCACAGTTCAAAAATTCTTATTAAATACAGCGGCGAAGTGGTGGGAGATAAGAGTATATAAGAATCCCCGTAAAAACCTCCATAACTTTGCCTAACATTTCAATCACGCACGACATGTATATAAAAAGTTTACATACTCTATTTGTAACGACTACAGCTCTAATACGGTGACAGATAGTACTATTTGGTCTGCGAGCGACATAATCTCCATTATAACCTCCAAAATATTGCCGAACATTGTAATCATCTAGGACATCCATATAAGAAGATATTTTGTAATATGACATTCCGTCAAAGTTCAAAAATTGTTATTAAATACAGCCCCAACGGGGTGGGAGATAAAACTATTGGATCTCCGACGGAAACAATCCACATAAAAACCTCCAAAACTTTGCCTAACATTTCAATCATGCACCACCTCTATATAAAAAGTTCAGAAATTTCTATCGCCTACAGCGCTAATACGGTGACAGATAGAACTATTTCGTCACCGAGCGACATAATCCTCATTATAAGCTCCACATTATCGCCGAACATTGTAATCATCTAGGATATCCATATAAGAAGATATTTCGGAATATGACGTTTCGTCACAGTTCAAAAACTGTTATTAAATACAGCGCCAAACTGGTGGGAAATAGAACTATTGGGTCTTCAACGGAAATAATGCACATAAAAACATCCACAACTTTGCCGAACATTTCAATCATGTACGACCTCTACATACAAAGTATACATATTTGTATTGAGCACATCGCTAATACGGTGACAGATAGAATTATTTCGTCTCCGATCTATATAATCCCAGTTATATGCTCCACAAAATCGCCGAACATTGTAACCGTCTAGGACGTCCATATAAGAAGATATTTTATAATATGACGTTTCGTCACAGTTCAAAAATTGTTATTAAATACAGTGCCGAAGTGGTGGGAGATAAAAGTATTGCATCTTCGACGGAAAGAATCCCCGTAAAAACTGCCATAACTTTGCCGAACATTTCAATCTTGTACGACCTCTACATACAAAGTTTACATTTTTGTATTGACTACAGCGTTAGTACGGTGACAGATAGAATTATTTCGTTTTCGACCGACATAATCCCCATTATAACCTCCACAATATCGCCGAACATCGTAATCATCTGGGACATCCATATAAGAAGCTAGTTTGTAATATGACGTTTCGTCAAAGTTCAAAAATTGTTATTAAAGACAGCGCCAAAGTGGTGGGAGATAGAACTATTGGATCTCCGACGGAAATAATCCACATAAAAACCTCCACAACTTTGCCTAACATTTCAATCATGCACCACTTCTATATAAAAAGTTCAGAAATTTGTATCGACTACAGCGCTAATACGGTGACAGATAGAACTATTTCGTCAGCGAGCGACACAGTCCTCATTATAACCTCCACATTATCGCCGAACATTGTAATCATCTAGGACATCCATATAAGAAGATATTTCGGAATATGACGTTTCGTCACAGTTCAAAAACTGTTATTAAATACAGCGCCAAAGTGGTGGGAGATAGAACTATTGTGTCTTCAACGGAAATAATGCACATAAAAACATTCACAACTTTGCCGAACATTTCAATTATGTACGACCTCAACATACAAAGTATACATATTTGTATTGACTACAGCGCTAATACGGTGACAGATAGAACTATTTCGTCTTCAACCGACAAAATCCCTTTTATAACCACCACAATATCGCCGATCGTTGTAATCGTCTAGGACATCCATGTAAGAAGATATTTTGTAATATGGCGCTTCGTCACAGTTCAAAAATTTTCATTAAATACAGCGCCGTAGTGGTGGGAGATAAAAGTATTGGCTCTTCGACGCAAAGAATCCCGGTAAAAACCTCCATAATTTTGCCGAACATTTCAATCATGTACGACCTATACATACAAAGTTTACATATTTGTATTGACTACAGCGCTAATACGGTGACAGATAGAATTATTTCGTCTTCGACCGACATAATCCCCATTATAACCTCCACATTATCGCCGAACATTGTAATCATCTAGGACATTCATATAAGAAGATATTTTGTAATATGGCGTTTCGTCACAGTTCAAAAATTTTCATTAAATACAGCGCCGTAGTGGTGGGAGATAAAAGTATTGGCTCTTCGACGCAAAGAATCCCGGTAAACACCTCCATAATTTTGCCGAACATTTCAATCATGTACGACCTCTACATACAAAGTTTACATCTTTGTATGGACTACAGCGCTAATACGGTGACAGATAGTACTATTTCGTCTGCGACCGACTTAATCCCCATTATAACCTCCACAATATCGCCGAACATTGTAATCATCTAGGACATCCATATAAGAAGATATTTCGGAATATGACGTTTCGTCACAGTTCAAAAACTGTTATTAAATACAGCGCCAAAGTGGTAGGAAATAAAAGTATTGGGTCTTGAACAGAAAGAATGCACATAAAAACATCCACAACTTTGCCGAACATTTCAATAATGTACAACTTCTTTATAAAAAGTTCAGAAATTTGTATCGACTACAGCGCTAATACGGTGACAGATAGTA
The DNA here is from genome assembly GCA_963422695.1 of Xylophagus ater. Lineage (NCBI taxonomy): Eukaryota > Metazoa > Arthropoda > Insecta > Diptera > Xylophagidae > Xylophagus > Xylophagus ater. The sequence goes on from CAUJSI010000005.1 coordinate 207,796, forward strand.
CTATTTCGTCTGCGACCGACTTAATCCCCATTATAACCTCCACAATATCGCCGAACATTGTAATCATCTAGGACATCCATATAAGAAGATATTTTGTAATATGACGTTCCGTCAAAGTTCAAAAATTGTTATTAAATACAGCGCCAAAGTGGTGGGAGATAGAACTATTGGATCTCCGACGGAAATAATCCACATAAAAACCTCCAAAACTTTGCCTAACATTTCAATCATGCACGACCTTTATATAAAAAGTTCAGAAATTTCTATCGCCTACAGCGCTAATACGGTGACAGATAGAACTATTTCGTCACCGAGCGACAAAATCCTCATTATAACCTCCACATTATCGCCGAACATTGTAATCATCTAGGATATCCATATAAGAAGATATTTCGTAATATGACGTTTCGTCACAGTTCAAAAACTGTTATTAAATACAGCGCCAAAGTGGTGGGAGGTAGAACTATTGGGTCTTCAACGGAAATAATGCACATAGAAGCATCCACAACTTTGCCGAACATTTCAGTTATGTACGACCTCTACATACAAAGTATACATATTTGTATTGAGTACAGCGCTAATACGGTGACAGATAGAATTATTTCGTCTCCGACCGACATAATTCCACTTATAAGCTCCACAAAATCGCCAAACATTGTAACCGTCTAGGACGTCCATATAAGAAGATATTTTATAATATGACGTTTCGTCACAGTTCAAAAATTGTTATTAAATACAGCGCCGAAGTGGTGGGAGATAAAAGTATTGCATCTTCGACGGAAAGAATCCCCGTAAAAACTGCCATAACTTTGCCGAACATTTCAATCTTGTACGACCTCTACATACAAAGTTTACATTTCTGTATTGACTACAGCGTTAGTACGGTGACAGATAGAATTATTTCGTTTTCGACCGACATAATCCCCATTATAACCTCCACAATATCGCCGAACATCGTAATCATCTAGGACATCCATATAAGAAGCTATTTTGTAATATGACGTTTCGTCAAAGTTCAAAAATTGTTATTAAATACAGCGCCAAAGTGGTGGGAGATAGAAGTATTGGGTCTTCAACAGGAAGAATGCACATAAAAACATCCACAACTTTGCCGAACATTTCAATAATGTACAACTTCTTTATAAAAAGATAGGAAATTTCAATCGACTACAGCGCTAATACATCGACAGGTAGAACTATTTCTTATTCGACCGACAAAATGCCAATTATAACTTCCACAATATCGCCGAACGTTGCAATCGTCTAAGACGTCCATATAAGAAGATATTTTGTAATATGACGTTCCGTCAAAGTTCAAACATTGTTATTAAATACAGCGCCAAAGTGGTGGGAGATAAAAGTATTGCATCTTCGACGGAAAGAATCCCCGTAAAAACTGCCATAACTTTGCCGAACATTTCAATCTTGTACGACCTCTACATACAAAGTTTACATTTCTGTATTGACTACAGCGTTAGTACGGTGACAGATAGAATTATTTCGTTTTCGACCGACATAATCCCCATTATAACCTCCACAATATCGCCGAACATCGTAATCATCTAGGACATCCATATAAGAAGCTATTTTGTAATATGACGTTTCGTCAAAGTTCAAAAACTGTTATTAAATACAGCGCCAAAGTGGTGGGAGGTAGAACTATTGGGTCTTCAACGGAAATAATGCACATAGAAGCATCCACAACTTTGCCGAACATTTCAGTTATGTACGACCTCTACATACAAAGTATACATATTTGTATTGAGTACAGCGCTAATACGGTGACAGATAGAATTATTTCGTCTCCGACCGACATAATTCCACTTATAAGCTCCACAAAATCGCCAAACATTGTAACCGTCTAGGACGTCCATATAAGAAAATATTTTATAATATGACGTTTCGTCACAGTTCAAAAATTGTTATTAAATACAGCGCCGAAGTGGTGGGAGATAAAAGTATTGCATCTTCGACGGAAAGAATCCCCGTAAAAACTGCCATAACTTTGCCGAACATTTTAATCATGCACCACCTCTATATAAAAAGTTCAGAAATTTGTATCGACTACAGCGCTAATACGGTGACAGATAGAACTATTTCGTTAGCGAGCGACACAGTCCTCATTATAACCTGCACATTATCGCCAAACATTGTAATCATCTAGGACATCCATATAAGAAGATATTTCGGAATATGATGTTTCGTCACAGTTCAAAAACTGTTATTAAATACAGCGCCAAAGTGGTAGGAAATAGAAGTATTGGGTCTTCAACAGGAAGAATGCACATAAAAACATCCACAACTTTGCCGAACATTTCAATAATGTACAACTTCTTTATAAAAAGATAGGAAATTTCAATCGACTACAGCGCTAATACATCGACAGGTAGAACTATTTCGTCTTCAACCGACAAAATCCCTTTTATAACCACCACAATATCGCCGATCGTTGTAATCGTCTAGGACGTCCATATAAGAAGATATTTTGTAATATGGCGCTTTGTCACAGTTCAAAAATTTTCATTAAATACAGCGCCGTAGTGGTGGGAGATAGAAGTATTGTGTCTTCAACGGAAATAATGCACATAAAAACATCCACAACTTTGCCGAACATTTCAATTATGTACGACCTCTACATACAAAGTATACATATTTGTATTGACTACAGCGCTAATACGGCGACAGATAGAACTATTTCGTCTTCAACCGACAAAATCCCTTTTATAACCACCACAATATCGCCGATCGTTGTAATCGTCTAGGACGTCCATATAAGAAGATATTTTGTAATATGGCGCTTTGTCACAGTTCAAAAATTTTCACTAAATACAGCGCCGTAGTGGTGGGAGATAAAAGTATTGGCTCTTCGACGCAAAGAATCCCGGTAAAAACCTCCATAATTTTGCCGAACATTTCAATCATGTACGACATATACATACAAAGTTTACATATTTGTATTGACTAGAGCGCTAATGCGGTGACAGATAGAATTATTTCGTCTTCGACCGACATAATCCCCATTATAACTTCCACATTATCGCCGAACATTGTAATCATCTAGGACATCCATATAAGAAGATATTTTGTAATATGGCGTTTCGTCACAGTTCAAAAATTTTCATTAAATACAGCGCCGTAGTGGTGGGAGATAAAAGTATTGGCTCTTCGACGCAAAGAATCCCGGTAAAAACCTCCATAATTTTGCCGAACATTTCAATCATGTACGACCTCTACATACAAAGTTTACATCTCTGTATTGACTACAGCGCTAATACGGTGACAGATAGTACTATTTCGTCTTCGACCGGCATAATCCCCGTTATAACCTCCACAATATCGCCGAACATTGTAATCATCAAGGACATCCATATAAGAAGATATTTAATAATATGTCATGTCGTCACAGGTCAAAAACTGTTATTAAATACAGCGCCGAAATGGTGGGAGATAAAAGAATGGATGTTCCACGGAAAGAATCAGCGTAAAAACCTCCATAACTTTGCCTAACATTTCACTCATGCACGACCTCTATATGAAAAGGTTACTTATTTGTCACGACTACAACGCTAATACGGTGACAGATAGTACAATTTGGTCTGCGACCGACTTAATCCCCATTATAACCTCCACAATATCGCCGAACATTGTAATCATCTAGGACATCCATATAAGAAGATATTTCGGAATATGACGTTTCGTCACAGTTCAAAAACTGTTATTAAATACAGCGCCAAAGTGGTAGGAAATAAAAGTATTGGGTCTTGAACAGAAAGAATGCACATGAAACCATCCGCAACTTTGCCGAACATTTCAATAATGTACAACTTCTTTATAAAAAGTTCAGAAATTTGTATCGACTACAGCGCTAATACGGTGACAGATAGAACTATCTCGTCAGCGAGCGACATAATCCTCATTATAACCTCCACATTATCGCCGAACATTGTAATCATCTAGGACATCCATATAAGAAGATATTTCGGAATATGTCGTTTCGTCAAAGTTCAAAAATTTCTATTAAATACAGCGCAGAAGTGGTGGGAGATAAAAGTATATAAGAATCCCCGTAAAAACCTCCATAACTTTGCCTAACATTTCAATCACGCGCGACGTGTATATGAAAAGTTTACATACTCTATTTGTAACGACTACAGCTCTAATACGGTGACAGATAGTATTATTTGGTCTGCGACCGACATAATCTCCATTATAACCTCCACAATATTGCCGAACATTGTAATCATCTAGGACATCCATATAAGAAGATATTTTGTAATATGATGATTCGTCAAAGTTCAAAAATTGTTATTAAATACAGCGCCAAAGTGGTGGGAGATAGAACTATTGGATCTCCGACGGAAATAATCCACATAAAAACCTCCAAAACTTTGCCTAACATTTCAATCATGCACGACCTCTATATAAAAAGTTCAGAAATTTCTATCGCCTACAGCGCTAATACGGTGACAGATAGAACTATTTCGTCAGCGAGCGACATAATCCTCATTATAACCTCCACAATATCGCCGAACATCGTAATCATCAAGGACATCCATATAAGAAGATATTTAATAATATGTCATGTCGTCACAGGTCAAAAACTGTTATTAAATACAGCGCCGAAATGGTGGGAGATAAAAGAATGGATGTTCGACGGAAAGAATCAGCGTAAAAACCTCCATAACTTTGCCTAACATTTCACTCATGCACGACCTCTATATGAAAAGGTTACTTATTTGTAACGACTACAGCGCTAATACGGTGACAGATAGTACTATTTGGTCTGCGACCGACTTAATCCCCATTATAACCTCCACAATTTCGCCGAACATTGTAATCATCTAGGACATCCATATAAGAATATATTTCGGAATATGACGTTTCGTTACAGCTCAAAAACTGTTATTAAATACAGCGCGAAAGTGGTGGGAGATAGAACTATTGGGACTTCAACGGAAATAATCCACATAAAAACATCCACAACTTTGCCGAACATTTCAATCTCGCACGACCTCTATATCAAAAGTTCAGAAATTTCAATCGACTACAGCGCTAATACGTTGATAGGTAGAACTATTTCGTCGTCGACCGACGAAATCCCTATTATAACTTCCACAATATCGCCGAACGTTGTAATCGTCTAGGACTCCCATATAAGAAGATATTTTGCGATACGACGTTTCGTTACAGTTCAAAAATTTTCATTAAATACAGCGCCGTAGTTTTGGGAGATAGAAGTATTGTATCTTCCACGGAAATAGTCCACATAAAAACCTCCACAACTTTGCCTAACATTTCAATCATGCACGACCTCTATATAAAAAGTTCAGAAATTTATATCGACTACAGCGCTAATACGGTGACAGATAGAACTATTTCGTCAGCGAGCGACATAATCCTCATTATAACCTCCACATTATCGCCGAACATTGTAATCGTTTACGACATCCATATAAGAAGATATTTCGGAATATGGCGTTTCGTCACAATTCAAAAACTCTTATTAAATACAGCGCCGAAGTGGTGGGAGATAAAAGTATTGGATCTTCGACGGAAAGAATCCCCGTAAAAACCTCTTTAACTTTGCCGAACATTTCAATCTTGTACGACCTCTAAATACAAAGTTTACATCTTTGTATTGACTACAGCGCTAATGTACGACCTCTACATACAAAGTTTACATTTTTCTATTTACTACAGCGTTAGTACTGTGACAGATAGAATTATTTCGTCTCCGACCGACAAAATCCCTATTATAACTTCCACAATATCGCCGACCGTTGTAATAGTCTAGGACCGTCCATATAAGAAGATATTTTGTAATATGTCATTTCGTTATAGTTCAGAAACGGTTATTAAATACAGCGCCAAAGTGGTGGGAGATAGAACTATTGGGTCTTCAACGGAAATAATGCACATAAAAACATCCACAACTTTGCCGAACATTTCAATTATGTACGACCTCTACATACAAAGTATACATATTTGTATTGACTACAGCGCTAGTACGGTAAAAGTATTGGATCTTCGACGGAAAGAATCAGCGTAAAAACCTCCATAACTTTGCCTAACATTTCACTCATGCACGACCTCTATATGAAAAGGTTACATATTTGTAACGACTACAGCGCTAATACGGTGACAGATAGTACTATTTGGTCTGCGACCGACTTAATCCCCATTATAACCTCCACAATTTCGCCGAACATTGTAATCATCTAGGACATCCATATAAGAAGATATTTCGTAATATGACGTTTCGTCACAGTTTAAAAACTGTTATTAAATATAGCGCCAAAGTGGTAGGAAATAGAAGTATTGGGTCTTCAACAGAAAGAATGCACATAAAAACATCCACAACTTTGCCGAACATTTCAATAATGTACAACTTCTTTATAAAAAGTTCAGAAATTTCCATCGACTACAGCGCTAATACATTGACAGGTAGAACTATTTCTTATTCCACCGACAAAATGCCAATTATAACTTCCACATTATCGCCGAACATTGTAATCGTCTACGACATCCATATAAGAAGAAGTTCTGTAATATGACGTTTCGTCACAGTTCAAAAATTATTATTAAATACAGCGCCGAAGTGGTGGGAGATAAAAGTATTAGATCTTCGACGGAAAGAATCCCGGTAAAAACCTCCATAAGTTGGCCGAACATTTCAATCATGTACGACCTCCAGATACAAAGTTTACATATTTGTATTGACTACAGCGCTAATACGTGACAGATAGAAATATTTCGTCTGTGACAGATATAATCCCCAAAATAACTTCCACAATATCGCCAACATTGTAATTATCTAGGACATCCATATAAGAAGATATTTCGGAATATGACGTTTCGTCACAGTTCAAAAACTGTTATTAAATACAGCGCCAAAGTGGTAGGAAATAGAACTATTGGGTCTTCGACGGAAAGAATCCCCGTAAAAACCTCCATAACTTTGCCGAACATTTCAATCATGTACGACCTATACATAAAAAGTTTATATATTTGTATCGACTACAACGCTAATATGGCGATAGATAGAACTCTTTGCCCTTCGACGGAAATGATCCTCATTATAACCTCCGCAATATCGCTGAACATTGTAATCATCTAGGACATCCATATAAGAAGATATTTCGGAATATGACGTTTCGTCACAGTTCAATAACTGTTATTAAATACAGCGCCAAAGTGGTAGGAAATAGAACTATTGGGTCTTCAACAAAAAGAATGCGCTTAAAAATATCCACAACTTTGCCGAACATTTCAATAATATACAACTTCTTTATAAAAAGTTCAGAAATTTCAATCGACTACAGCGCTAATACATTGACAGGTAGAACTATTTCTTATTCGACCAACAAAATGCCTATTATAACTTCCACAATATCGCCGAACGTTGCAATCATCTAGGGCGTCCATACAAGAAGATATTTTGTAATATGACGTTTCGTCACAGTTCAAAAATTGTTATTAAATACAGCGCCGAAGTGGTGGGAGATAAAAGTATTGGATATTCGACGGAAAGAATCCCCGTAAAAACCTCCATAACTTTACCGAATATTTCAATCATGTACGACCTATACATAAAAAGTTTATATATTTGTATCGACAACAGCGCTAATACGGCGACAGATAGAACTCTTTGGTCTTCGACGGCAATGATCCTCATTATAACCTCCACATTATCGCCGAACATTCTAATCATCTAGGACATCCATATAAGAAGATATTTCGGAATATGACGTTTCGTCACAGTTCAAAAACTGTTATTAAATACAGCGCCGAAGTGGAGGGAGATAAAAGTATTGGATCTTCGACGGAAAGAATCCCCGTAAAAACCTCTTTAACTTTGCCGAACATTTCAATCTTGTACGACCTCTAAATACAAAGTTTACATCTTTGTATTGACTACAGCGCTAATGTACGACCTCTACATACAAAGTTTACATTTTTCTATTTACTACAGCGTTAGTACTGTGACAGATAGAATTATTTCGTCTCCGACCGACAAAATCCCTATTATAACTTCCACAATATCGCCGACCGTTGTAATAGTCTAGGACCGTCCATATAAGAAGATATTTTGTAATATGTCATTTCGTTATAGTTCAGAAACGGTTATTAAATACAGCGCCAAAGTGGTGGGAGATAGAACTATTGGGTCTTCAACGGAAATAATGCACATAAAAACATCCACAACTTTGCCGAACATTTCAATTATGTACGACCTCTACATACAAAGTATACATATTTGTATTGACTACAGCGCTAGTACGGTAAAAGTATTGGATCTTCGACGGAAAGAATCAGCGTAAAAACCTCCATAACTTTGCCTAACATTTCACTCATGCACGACCTCTATATGAAAAGGTTACATATTTGTAACGACTACAGCGCTAATACGGTGACAGATAGTACTATTTGGTCTGCGACCGACTTAATCCCCATTATAACCTCCACAATTTCGCCGAACATTGTAATCATCTAGGACATCCATATAAGAAGATATTTCGTAATATGACGTTTCGTCACAGTTTAAAAACTGTTATTAAATATAGCGCCAAAGTGGTAGGAAATAGAAGTATTGGGTCTTCAACAGAAAGAATGCACATAAAAACATCCACAACTTTGCCGAACATTTCAATAATGTACAACTTCTTTATAAAAAGTTCAGAAATTTCCATCGACTACAGCGCTAATACATTGACAGGTAGAACTATTTCTTATTCCACCGACAAAATGCCAATTATAACTTCCACATTATCGCCGAACATTGTAATCGTCTACGACATCCATATAAGAAGAAGTTCTGTAATATGACGTTTCGTCACAGTTCAAAAATTATTATTAAATACAGCGCCGAAGTGGTGGGAGATAAAAGTATTAGATCTTCGACGGAAAGAATCCCGGTAAAAACCTCCATAAGTTGGCCGAACATTTCAATCATGTACGACCTCCAGATACAAAGTTTACATATTTGTATTGACTACAGCGCTAATACGTGACAGATAGAAATATTTCGTCTGTGACAGATATAATCCCCAAAATAACTTCCACAATATCGCCAACATTGTAATTATCTAGGACATCCATATAAGAAGATATTTCGGAATATGACGTTTCGTCACAGTTCAAAAACTGTTATTAAATACAGCGCCAAAGTGGTAGGAAATAGAACTATTGGGTCTTCGACGGAAAGAATCCCCGTAAAAACCTCCATAACTTTGCCGAACATTTCAATCATGTACGACCTATACATAAAAAGTTTATATATTTGTATCGACTACAACGCTAATATGGCGATAGATAGAACTCTTTGCCCTTCGACGGAAATGATCCTCATTATAACCTCCGCAATATCGCTGAACATTGTAATCATCTAGGACATCCATATAAGAAGATATTTCGGAATATGACGTTTCGTCACAGTTCAATAACTGTTATTAAATACAGCGCCAAAGTGGTAGGAAATAGAACTATTGGGTCTTCAACAAAAAGAATGCGCTTAAAAATATCCACAACTTTGCCGAACATTTCAATAATATACAACTTCTTTATAAAAAGTTCAGAAATTTCAATCGACTACAGCGCTAATACATTGACAGGTAGAACTATTTCTTATTCGACCAACAAAATGCCTATTATAACTTCCACAATATCGCCGAACGTTGCAATCATCTAGGGCGTCCATACAAGAAGATATTTTGTAATATGACGTTTCGTCACAGTTCAAAAATTGTTATTAAATACAGCGCCGAAGTGGTGGGAGATAAAAGTATTGGATATTCGACGGAAAGAATCCCCGTAAAAACCTCCATAACTTTACCGAATATTTCAATCATGTACGACCTATACATAAAAAGTTTATATATTTGTATCGACAACAGCGCTAATACGGCGACAGATAGAACTCTTTGGTCTTCGACGGCAATGATCCTCATTATAACCTCCACATTATCGCCGAACATTCTAATCATCTAGGACATCCATATAAGAAGATATTTCGGAATATGACGTTTCGTCACAGTTCAAAAACTGTTATTAAATACAGCGCCGAAGTGGAGGGAGATAAAAGTATTGGATATACGACGGAAAGAATCCCCGTAAAAGCCTCCATAACTTTGCCGAACATTTCAATCATGTACGACCTATACATAAAAAGTTTATATATTTGTATCGACAACAGCGCTAATACGGCGACAGATAGAACTCTTTGGTCTTCGACGGCAATGATCCTCATTATAACCTCCACATTATCGCCGAACATTGTAATAATCTAGGACATCCATATAAGAAGATATTTCGGAATATGACGTTTCGTCACAGTTCAAAAACTGTTATTAAATACAGCGCCAAAGTGGTGGGAGATAGAACTATTGGGTCTCCAACGGAAATAATGCACATAAAAACATCCACAACTTTGCCGAACATTTCAACAATGTACAACTTCTTTATAAAAAGTTCAGAAATTTCAATCGACTACAGCGCTAATACATTGACAGGAAGAACTATTTCTTATTCGACCGACAAAATGCCTATTATAACCTCCACAATATCGCCGAACGTTGCAATCATCTAGGACGTCCATATAAGAAGATATTTTGTAATATGACGTTTCGTCACAGTTCAAAAATTGTTATTAAATACAGCGCCGAAGTGGAGGGAGATAAAAGTATTGGATATACGACGGAAAGAATCCCCGTAAAAGCCTCCATAACTTTGCCGAACATTTCAATCATGTACGACCTATACATAAAAAGTTTATATATTTGTATCGACAACAGCGCTAATACGGCGACAGATAGAACTCTTTGGTCTTCGACGGCAATGATCCTCATTATAACCTCCACATTATCGCCGAACATTCTAATCATCTAGGACATCCATATAAGAAGATATTTCGGAATATGACGTTTCGTCACAGTTCAAAAACTGTTATTAAATACAGCGCCAAAGTGGTGGGAGATAGAACTATTGGATCTCCAACGGAAATAATGCACATAAAAACATCCACAACTTTGCCGAACATTTCAACAATGTACAACTTCTTTATAAAAAGTTCAGAAATTTCAATCGACTACAGCGCTAATACATTGACAGGAAGAACTATTTCTTATTCGACCGACAAAATGCCTATTATAACCTCCACAATATCGCCGAACGTTGCAATCATCTAGGACGTCCATATAAGAAGATATTTTGTAATATGACGTTTCGTCACAGTTCAAAAATTGTTATTAAATACAGCGCCGAAGTGGTGGGAGATAAAAGTATTGGATCTTCGACGGAAAGAATCCCCGTAAAAGCCTCCATAACTTTGCCGAACATTTCAATCATGTACGACCTATACATAAAAAGTTTATATATTTGTATCGACAACAGCGCTAATACGGCGACAGATAGAACTCTTTGGTCTTCGACGGCAATGATCCTCATTATAACCTCCACATTATCGCCGAACATTGTAATAATCTAGGACATCCATATAAGAAGATATTTCGGAATATGACGTTTCGTCACAGTTCAAAAACTGTTATTAAATACAGCGCCAAAGTGGTGGGAGATAGAACTATTGGGTCTCCAACGGAAATAATGCACATAAAAACATCCACAACTTTGCCGAACATTTCAACAATGTACAACTTCTTTATAAAAAGTTCAGAAATTTCAATCGACTACAGCGCTAATACGTTGACATGTAGAACTATTTCGTCTTCGACCGACGAAATCCCTATTATAACTTCCACAATATCGCCGAACGTTGTAATCGTCTAGGACGCCCATATAAGAAGATATTTTGTAATATGACGTTTCGTCACAGTTCAAAAATTGTTATTAAATACAGCGCCGAAGTGGTGGGAGATAAAAGTATTGGATATTCGACGGAAAGAATCCCCGTAAAAACCTCCATAACTTTGCCGAATATTTCAATCATGTACGACCTATACATAAAAAGTTTACATATTTGTATGAACTACAGCGTTAATAGGGCGACAGATAGAACTCTTTGGTCTTCGACGGAAATGATCCTCATTATAACTTCCGCAATATCGCTAAACATTGTAATCAGCTAGCACATCCATATAATAGGATATTTTATAACGTGTTTAAAAAGCGCTAATACATTGACAGGTAGAACTATTTCTTATTCGACCGACAAAATGCCATTTATAACTTCCACAATATCGCCGAACGTTGAATCGTCTAAGACGTCCATATAAGAAGATATTTTGTGATATGACGTTTCGTCACAGTTCAAAAATTTTCACTAAATACAGCGCCGTGGTGGTGGGAGATAGAATTGTTGCATCTTCCACGGAAATAATCCACATAAAAAGCTCCACAACTTTGCCTAACATTTCAATCATGCACGACCTCTACATACAAAGTTTACATCTTTGTATTGACTACAGCGCTAATACGATGACAGATAGAACTATTTCGTCAGCGAGCGGCAAAATCCTCAGTATAACCTCCACATTATGCCGAACATTGTAATCGTCTACGACATCCATATAAAAAGATATTTTTTAATATGACGTTTCGTCACAGTTCAAAAACTGTTATTAAATACAGCGCGAAAGTGATGGGAGATAGAACTATTGGGACTTCAACGGAAATAATCCACATAAAAACATCCACAACTTTGCCGAACATTTAAATCACGCACGACCGCTATATCAAAAGTTCAGAAATTGCAATCGACTACAGCGCTAATACATTGACAGGTAGAACTATTTCTTATTCGACCGACAAAATGCCAATTATAACTTCCACAATATCGCCGAACGTTGCAATCGTCTAAGACGTCCATATAAGAAGATATTTTGTAATATGACGTTTCGTCACAGTTCAAAAATTGTTATTAAATACAGCGCCGAAGTGGTGGGAGATAAAGGTATTGGATCTTCGACGGAAAAAATCCCCGTAAAACCTCCATAACTTTGCCGAACATTTCAATCATGTACGACCTATACATAAAAAGTTTATATATTTGTATCGACTACAGCGCCAATACGGCGACAGATAGAACTCTTTGGTCTTCGACGGAAATGATCCTCATCATAACCTCCACATTATCGCCGAACATTGTAATCATCTAGGACATCCATATAAGAAGATATTTCGGAATATGACGTTTTGTCACAGTTCAAAAACTGTTATTAAATACAGCGCCAAAGTGGTAGGAAATAGAACTATTGGGTCTTCGACGGAAAGAATCCCCGTAAAACCTCCATAACTTTGCCGAACATTTCAATCATGTACGACCTATACATAAAAAGTTTATATATTTGTATCGACTACAGCGCCAATACGGCGACAGATAGAACTCTTTGGTCTTCGACGGAAATGATCCTCATTATAACCTCCGCAATATCGCTGAACATTGTAATCATCTAGGACATCCATATAAGAAGATATTTCGGAATATGACGTTTCGTCACAGTTCAAAAACTGTTATTAAATACAGCGCCAAAGTGGTAGGAAATAGAACTATTGGGTCTTCAACAAAAAGAATGCGCTTAAAAATATCCACAACTTTGCCGAACATTTCAATAATATACAACTTCTTTATAAAAAGTTCAGAAATTTCCATCGACTACAGCGCTAATACATTGACAGGTAGAACTATTTCTTATTCGACCAACAAAATGCCTATTATAACTTCCACAATATCGCCGAACGTTGCAATCATCTAGGGCGTCCATACAAGAAGAAATTTTGTAATATGAGGTTTCGTCACAGTTCAAAAATTTTCATTAGATACAGCGCCGTAGTGGTGGGAGATAAAAGTATTGGATCTTCGACGGAAAGAATCCCCGTAAAAGCCTCCATAACTTTGCCGAACATTTCAATCATGTACGACCTATACATAAAAAGTCTATATATTTGTATCGACAACAGCGCTAATACGGCGACAGATAGAACTCTTTGGTCTTCGACGGCAATGATCCTCATTATAACCTCCACATTATCGCCGAACATTGTAATAATCTAGGACATCCATATAAGAAGATATTTCGGAATATGACGTTTCGTCACAGTTCAAAAACTGTTATTAAATACAGCGCCAAAGTGGTGGGAGATAGAACTATTGGGTCTCCAACGGAAATAATGCACATAAAAACATCCACAACTTTGCCTAACACTTCATTCATGCACGACCTCTACATAAAAAGTTTATATATTTGTATGAACTACAGCGTTAATACGGCGACAGATAGAACTCTTTGGTCTTCGACGGAAATGATCCTCATTATAACCTCCACTTCAACAAAAAGAATGCGCTTAAAAATATCCACAACTTTGCCGAACATTTCAATAATATACAACTTCTTTATAAAAAGTTCAGAAATTTCAATCGACTACAGCGCTAATACATTGACAGGTAGAACTATTTCTTATTCGACCAACAAAATGCCTATTATAACTTCCACAATATCGCCGAACATTGTAATCACCTAGGACATCCATATAGGAAGATATTTCGGAATATCACGTTTCGTCACAGTTCAAAAACTGGTATTAAATACAGCGCCAAAGTGGTAGGAAATAGAACTATTGGGTCTTCAACAGAAAGAATGCACATAAAAATATCCATAACTTTGCCGAACATTGCAATAATGTACAACTTCTTTATAAAAAGTTCAGAAATTTCAATCGACTACAGCGCTAATACATTGACAGGAAGAACTATTTCTTATTCGACCGACAAAATGCCTATTATAACCTCCACAATATCGCCGAACGTTGCAATCATCTAGGACGTCCATATAAGAAGATATTTTGTAATATGACGTTTCGTCACAGTTCAAAAATTGTTATTAAATACAGCGCCGAAGTGGTGGGAGATAAAAGTATTGGATCTTCGACGGAAAGAATCCCCGTAAAAGCCTCCATAACTTTGCCGAACATTTCAATCATGTACGACCTATACATAAAAAGTCTATATATTTGTATCGACAACAGCGCTAATACGGCGACAGATAGAACTCTTTGGTCTTCGACGGCAATGATCCTCATTATAACCTCCACATTATCGCCGAACATTGTAATAATCTAGGACATCCATATAAGAAGATATTTCGGAATATGACGTTTCGTCACAGTTCAAAAACTGTTATTAAATACAGCGCCAAAGTGGTGGGAGATAGAACTATTGGGTCTCCAACGGAAATAATGCACATAAAAACATCCACAACTTTGCCGAACATTTCAACAATGTACAACTTCTTTATAAAAAGTTCAGAAATTTCAATCGACTACAGCGCTAATACATTGACAGGAAGAACTATTTCTTATTCGACCGACAAAATGCCTATTATAACCTCCACAATATCGCCGAACGTTGTAATCGTCTAGGACGCCCATATTATAAGATGCTTTGTAATATGACGTTTCGTCACAGTTCAAAAATTTTCATTAAATACAGCGCCGTAGTGGTGGGAGATAGACGTATTGTGTCTTCCACGGAAATAATCCACATAAAAACCTCCACAACTTTGACGAACATTTCAATCATGCATGATCTCTATATCAAAAGTTCAGAAATTTCAATCGACTAGAGCGCTAATACGTTGATAGGTAGAACTATTTCGTCGTCGACCGACGAAATCCCTATTATAACTTCCACAATATCGCCGAACGTTGTAATTGTCTAGGACGTCCATATAAGAAGAAGTTCTGTAATATGACGTTTCGTCACAGTTCAAAAATTATTATTAAATACAGCGCCGAAGTGGTGGGAGATAAAAGTATTAGATCTTCGACGGAAAGAATCCCGGTAAAAACCTCCATAAGTTGGCCGAACATTTCAATCATGTACGACCTCCAGATACAAAGTTTACATATTTGTATTGACTACAGCGCTAATACGGTGACAGATAGAAATATTTCGTCTGTGACAGGTATAATCCCCAAAATAACCTCCACAATATCGCCGAACATTGTAATCATCTAGGACATCTATATAAGAAGATATTTTATAATATGTCATGTCGTCACAGGTCAAAAACTGTTATTAAATACAGCGCCGAAGTAGTGGGAGATAAAAGTATATAGTAAACCCCGTAAAAACCCCCATAACTTTGCCTAACATTTCAATCATGCACGACCTCTATATGAAAAGTTTACATATTTGTAACGATTACAGCGCTAATACGGTGACAGGTAGTACTATTTGGTCTGCGACCGACTTAATCCCCATTATAACCTCCACAATATCGCCGAACATTGTAATCATCTAGGACATCCATATAAGAAGATATTTCGGAATATGACGTTTCGTCACAGTTCAAAAATTGTTATTAAATACAGCGCCAAAGTGGTGGGAGATAGAACTATTGGGTCTTCAACGGAAATAATGCACATAAAAACATCCACAACTTTGCGAACATTTCAATCATGTACGACCTATACATAAAAAGTTTATATATTGGTATCGACAACAGCGCTAATACGGCGACAGATAGAACTCTTTGGTCTTCGACGGCAATGATCCTCATTATAACCTCCACATTATCGCCGAACATTGTAATAATCTAGGACATCCATATAAGAAGATATTTCGGAATATGACGTTTCGTCACAGTTCAAAAACTGTTATTAAATACAGCGCCAAAGTGGTGGGAGATAGAACTATTGGGTCTCCAACGGAAATAATGCACATAAGAACATCCACAACTTTGCCGAACATTTCAACAATGTACAACTTCTTTATAAAAAGTTCAGAAATTTCAATCGACTACAGCGCTAATACGTTGACAGGTAGAACTATTTCGTCTTCGACCGACGAAATCCCTATTATAACTTCCACAATATCGCCGAACGTTGTAATCGTCTAGGACGCCCATATAAGAAGATATTTTGTAATATGACGTTTCGTCACAGTTCAAAAATTGTTATTAAATACAGCGCCGAAGTGGTGGGAGATAAAAGTATTGGATATTCGACGGAAAGAATCCCCGTAAAAACCTCCATAACTTTGCCGAATATTTC
The DNA here is from genome assembly GCA_963422695.1 of Xylophagus ater. NCBI lineage: Eukaryota > Metazoa > Arthropoda > Insecta > Diptera > Xylophagidae > Xylophagus > Xylophagus ater. The sequence continues at coordinate 224,800 of CAUJSI010000005.1, forward strand.
AATCATGTACGACCTATACATAAAAAGTTTACATATTTGTATGAACTACAGCGTTAATAGGGCGACAGATAGAACTCTTTGGTCTTCGACGGAAATGATCCTCATTATAACTTCCGCAATATCGCTAAACATTGTAATCAGCTAGCACATCCATATAATAGGATATTTTATAACGTGTTTAAAAAGCGCTAATACATTGACAGGTAGAACTATTTCTTATTCGACCGACAAAATGCCATTTATAACTTCCACAATATCGCCGAACGTTGAATCGTCTAAGACGTCCATATAAGAAGATATTTTGTGATATGACGTTTCGTCACAGTTCAAAAATTTTCACTAAATACAGCGCCGTGGTGGTGGGAGATAGAATTGTTGCATCTTCCACGGAAATAATCCACATAAAAAGCTCCACAACTTTGCCTAACATTTCAATCATGCACGACCTCTACATACAAAGTTTACATCTTTGTATTGACTACAGCGCTAATACGATGACAGATAGAACTATTTCGTCAGCGAGCGACAAAATCCTCAGTATAACCTCCACATTATGCCGAACATTGTAATCGTCTACGACATCCATATAAAAAGATATTTTTTAATATGACGTTTCGTCACAGTTCAAAAACTGTTATTAAATACAGCGCGAAAGTGATGGGAGATAGAACTATTGGGACTTCAACGGAAATAATCCACATAAAAACATCCACAACTTTGCCGAACATTTCAATCACGCACGACCGCTATATCAAAAGTTCAGAAATTGCAATCGACTACAGCGCTAATACATTGACAGGTAGAACTATTTCTTATTCGACCGACAAAATGCCAATTATAACTTCCACAATATCGCCGAACGTTGCAATCGTCTAAGACGTCCATATAAGAAGATATTTTGTAATATGACGTTTCGTCACAGTTCAAAAATTGTTATTAAATACAGCGCCGAAGTGGTGGGAGATAAAAGTATTGGACCTTCGACGGAAAAAATCCCCGTAAAACCTCCATAACTTTGCCGAACATTTCAATCATGAACGACCTATACATAAAAAGTTTATATATTTGTATCGACTACAGCGCCAATACGGCGACAGATAGAACTCTTTGGTCTTCGACGGAAATGATCCTCATCATAACCTCCACATTATCGCCGAACATTGTAATCATCTAGGACATCCATATAAGAAGATATTTCGGAATATGACGTTTCGTCACAGTTCAAAAACTGTTATTAAATACAGCGCCAAAGTGGTAGGAAATAGAACTATTGGGTCTTCGACGGAAAGAACCCCCGTAAAAACCTCCATAACTTTGCCGAACATTTCAATCATGTACGACCTATACATAAAAAGTTTATATATTTGTATCGACTACAACGCTAATATGGCGATAGATAGAACTCTTTGCCCTTCGACGGAAATGATCCTCATTATAACCTCCGCAATATCGCTGAACATTGTAATCATCTAGGACATCCATATAAGAAGATATTTCGGAATATGACGTTTCGTCACAGTTCAAAAACTGTTATTAAATACAGCGCCAAAGTGGTAGGAAATAGAACTATTGGGTCTTCAACAAAAAGAATGCGCTTAAAAATATCCACAACTTTGCCGAACATTTCAATAATATACAACTTCTTTATAAAAAGTTCAGAAATTTCAATCGACTACAGCGCTAATACATTGACAGGTAGAACTATTTCTTATTCGACCAACAAAATGCCTATTATAACTTCCACAATATCGCCGAACGTTGCAATCATCTAGGGCGTCCATACAAGAAGAAATTTTGTAATATGAGGTTTCGTCACAGTTCAAAAATTTTCATTAGATACAGCGCCGTAGTGGTGGGAGATAGAAGTATTGGATCTTCGACGGAAATAATCCACATAAAAACCTCCACAACTTTGCTTAACACTTCATTCATGCACGACCTCTACATAAAAAGTTTATATATTTGTATGAACTACAGCGTTAATACGGCGACAGATAGAACTCTTTGGTCTTCGACGGAAATGATCCTCATTATAACCTCCACATTATCGCCGAACATTGTAATCACCTAGGACATCCATATAGGAAGATATTTCGGAATATCACGTTTCGTCACAGTTCAAAAACTGGTATTAAATACAGCGCCAAAGTGGTAGGAAATAGAACTATTGGGTCTTCAACAGAAAGAATGCACATAAAAATATCCATAACTTTGCCGAACATTGCAATAATGTACAACTTCTTTATAAAAAGTTCAGAAATTTCAATCGACTACAGCGCTAATACATTGACAGGTAGAACTATTTCTTATTCGACCAACAAAATGCCTATTATAACTTCCACAATATCGCCGAACGTTGCAATCATCTAGGGCGTCCATACAAGAAGAAATTTTGTAATATGAGGTTTCGTCACAGTTCAAAAATTTTCATTAGATACAGCGCCGAAGTGGTGGGAGATAAAATTATTGGATATACCACGGAAAAAATCCCCGTAAAAGCCTCCATAACTTTGCCGAACATTTCAATCATGTACGACCTATACATAAAAAGTTTATATATTTGTATCGACAACAGCGCTAATACGGCGACAGATAGAACTCTTTGGTCTTCGACGGCAATGATCCTCATTATAACCTCCACATTATCGCCGAACATTCTAATCATCTAGGACATCCATATAAGAAGATATTTCAGAATATGACGTTTCGTCACAGTTCAAAAACTGTTATTAAATACAGCGCCAAAGTGGTGGGAGATAGAACTATTGGGTCTCCAACGGAAATAATGCACATAAAAACATCCACAACTTTGCCGAACATTTCAACAATGTACAACTTCTTTATAAAAAGTTCAGAAATTTCAATCGACTACAGCGCTAATACATTGACAGGAAGAACTATTTCTTATTCGACCGACAAAATGCCTATTATAACCTCCACAATATCGCCGAACGTTGTAATCGTCTAGGACGCCCATATTATAAGATGCTTTGTAATATGACGTTTCTTCACAGTTCAAAAATTTTCATTAAATACAGCGCCGTAGTGGTGGGAGATAGACGTATTGTGTCTTCCACGGAAATAATCCACATAAAAACCTCCACAACTTTGACGAACATTTCAATCATGCATGATCTCTATATCAAAAGTTCAGAAATTTCAATCGACTAGAGCGCTAATACGTTGATAGGTAGAACTATTTCGTCGTCGACCGACGAAATCCCTATTATAACTTCCACAATATCGCCGAACGTTGTAATTGTCTAGGACGTCCATATAAGAAGAAGTTCTGTAATATGACGTTTCGTCACAGTTCAAAAATTATTATTAAATACAGCGCCGAAGTGGTGGGAGATAAAAGTATTAGATCTTCGACGGAAAGAATCCCGGTAAAAACCTCCATAAGTTGGCCGAACATTTCAATCATGTACGACCTCCAGATACAAAGTTTACATATTTGTATTGACTACAGCGCTAATACGGTGACAGATAGAAATATTTCGTCTGTGACAGATATAATCCCCAAAATAACCTCCACAATATCGCCGAACATTGTAATCATCTAGGACATCCATATAAGAAGATATTTTATAATATGTCATGTCGTCACAGGTCAAAAACTGTTATTAAATACAGCGCCGAAGTAGTGGGAGATAAAAGTATATAGTAAACCCCGTAAAAACCCCCATAACTTTGCCTAACATTTCAATCATGCACGACCTCTATATGAAAAGTTTACATATTTGTAACGATTACAGCGCTAATAGGGTGACAGCTAGTACTATTTGGTCTGCGACCGACTTAATCCCCATTATAACCTCCACAATATCGCCGAACATTGTAATCATCTAGGACATCCATATAAGAAGATATTTCGCAATATGACGTTTCGTCACAGTTCAAAAATTGTTATTAAATACAGCGCCAAAGTGGTGGGAGATAGAACTATTGGGTCTTCAACGGAAATAATGCACATAAAAACATCCACAACTTTGCGAACATTTCAATTATGTACGACCCTACATAAAAAGTATATATATTTGCATTGACTACAGCTCTAATACGGTGACAGATAGTACTATTTGGTCTGCGACCGACATAATCTCCATTATAACCTCCACAATATTGCCGAACATTGTAATCGTCTAGGATATCCATATAAGAAGATATTTTTTGATATGACGTTTCGTCACAGTTCAAAAACTGTTATTAAATACAGCGCGAAAGTGGTGGGAGATAGAACTATTGGGATTTCAACGGAAATAATCCATATAGAAACATCCACCACTTTGCCGAACATTTCAATCACGCACGCCCGCTATATCAAAAGTTCAGAAATTTCAATCGACTACAGCGCTAATACGTTGATAGGTAGAACTATTTCGTCGTCGACCGACGAAATCCCTATTATAACTTCCACAATATCGCCGAACGTTGTAATCGTCTAGGACGCCCATATAAGAAGATATTTTGTGATACGACGTTTCGTCACAGTTCAAAAATTTTCATTAAATACAGCGCCGTAGTGGTGGGAGATAGAAGTATTGTATCTTCCACGGAAATAATCCACATAAAAATCTCCGCAACTTTACCTAACGTTTCAATCATGCACGATCTCTACATAAAAAGTTCAGAAATTTATATCGACTACAGCGCTAATACGGTGACAGATAGAACTATTTCGTCAGCGAGCGACATAATCCTCATTACAACCTCCACATTATCGCTGAACATTGTAGTCGTCTACGACATTCATATAAGAAGATATTTCGGAATATGATGTTTCGTCACAGTTCAAAAACTGTTATTAAATACAGCGCTAAAGTGGTAGGAAATAGAAGTATTGGGTCTTCAACAGGAAGAATGCACATAAAAACATCCACAACTTTGCCGAACATTTCAATAATGTTCAACTTCTTTATAAAAAGATAGGAAATTTCAATCGACTACAGCGCTAATACATTGACAGGTAGAACTATTTCTTATAGGACCGACAAAATGCCATTTATAACTTCCACAATATCGCCGAACGTTGCAATCGTCTAAGACGTCCATATAAGAAGATATTTTGTGATATGACGTTTCGTCACAGTTCAAAAATTTTCACTAAATACAGCGCCGTGGTGGTGGGAGATAGAATTGTTGCATCTTCCACGGAAATAATCCACATAAAAACCTCCACAACTTTGCCTAACATTTCAATCATGCACGACCTCTACATACAAAGTTTACATCTTTGTATTGACTACAGCGCTAGTACGATGACAGATAGAACCATTTCGTCAGCGAGCGACAAAATCCTCAGTATAACCTCCACATTATGCCGAACATTGTAATCGTCTACAACATCCATATAAAAAGATATTTTTTAATATGACGTTTCGTCACAGTTCAAAAACTGTTATTAAATACAGCGCGAAAGTGATGGGAGATAGAACTATTGGGACTTCAACGGAAATAATCCACATAAAAACATCCACAACTTTGCCGAACATTTCAATCACGCACGACCGCTATATCAAAAGTTCAGAAATTGCAATCGACTACAGCGCTAATACATTGACAGGTAGAACTATTTCTTATTCGACCGACAAAATGCCAATTATAACTTCCACAATATCGCCGAACGTTGCAATCGTCTAAGACGTCCATATAAGAAGATATTTTGTAATATGACGTTTCGTCACAGTTCAAAAATTGTTATTAAATACAGCGCCGAAGTGGTGGGAGATAAAAGTATTGGATCTTCGACGGAAAAAATCCCCGTAAAACCTCCATAACTTTGCCGAACACTTCAATCATGTACGACCTATACATAAAAAGTTTATATATTTGTATCGACTACAGCGCCAATACGGCGACAGATAGAACTCTTTGGTCTTCGACGGAAATGATCCTCATTATAACCTCCACATTATCGCCGAACATTGTAATCATCTAGGACATCCATATAAGAAGATATTTCAGAATATGACGTTTCGTCACAGTTCAAAAACTGTTATTAAATACAGCGCCAAAGTGGTAGGAAATAGAACTATTGGGTCTTCGACGGAAAGAATCCCCGTAAAAACCTCCATAACTTTGCCGAACATTTCAATCATGTACGACCTATACATAAAAAGTTTATATATTTGTATCGACTACAACGCTAATATGGCGATAGATAGAACTCTTTGCCCTTCGACGGAAATGATCCTCATTATAACCTCCGCATTATCGCTGAACATTGTAATCATCTAGGACATCCATATAAGAAGATATTTCGGAATATGACGTTTCGTCACAGTTCAAAAACTGTTATTAAATACAGCGCCAAAGTGGTAGGAAATAGAACTATTGGGTCTTCAACAAAAAGAATGCGCTTAAAAATATCCACAACTTTGCCGAACATTTCAATAATATACAACTTCTTTATAAAAAGTTCAGAAATTTCAATCGACTACAGCGCTAATACATTGACAGGTAGAACTATTTCTTATTCGACCAACAAAATGCCTATTATAACTTCCACAATATCGCCGAACGTTGCAATCATCTAGGGCGTCCATACAAGAAGATATTTTGTAATATGACGTTTCGTCACAGTTCAAAAATTGTTATTAAATACAGCGCCGAAGTGGTGGGAGATAAAAGTATTGGATATTCGACGGAAAGAATCCCCTTAAAAACCTCCATAACTTTACCGAATATTTCAATCATGTACGACCTATACATAAAAAGTTTATATATTTGTATGAACTACAGCGTTAATACGGCTACAGATAGAACTCTTTGGTCTTCGACGGAAATGATCCTCATTATAACCTCCACATTATCGCCGAACATTGTAATCATCTAGGACATCCATATAAGAAGATATTTTATAACGTGTTTAAAAAGCGCTAATACTTTGACAGGTAGAACTATTTCGTCTTCGACCGACGAAATCCCTATTATAACCTCCACAATAACGACGAACGTTGAAATCGTCTAGGACGTCCATATAAGAAGATATTTTGTAATATGACGTTTCGTCACAGTTCAAAAATTGTTATTAAATACAGCGCCGAAGTGGAGGGAGATAAAAGTATTGGATATACGACGGAAAGAATCCCCGTAAAAGCCTCCATAACTTTGCCGAACATTTCAATCATGTACGACCTATACATAAAAAGTTTATATATTTGTATCGACAACAGCGCTAATACGGCGACAGATAGAACTCTTTGGTCTTCGACGGCAATGATCCTCATTATAACCTCCACATTATCGCCGAACATTCTAATCATCTAGGGCATCCATATAAGAAGATATTTCGGAATATGACGTTTCGTCACAGTTCAAAAACTGTTATTAAATACAGCGCGAAAGTGGTGGGAGATAGAACTATTGGGTCTCCAACGGAAATAATGCACATAAAAATATCCACAACTTTGCCGAACATTTCAACAATGTACAACTTCTTTATAAAAAGTTCAGAAATTTCAATCGACTACAGCGCTAATACATTGACAGGAAGAACTATTTCTTATTCGACCGACAAAATGCCTATTATAACCTCCACAATTTCGCCGAACGTTGCAATCATCTAGGACGTCCATATAAGAAGATATTTTGTAATATGACGTTTCGTCACAGTTCAAAAATTGTTATTGAATACAGCGCCGAACTGATGGGAGATAAAAGTATTGGATCTTCGACGGAAAGAATCCCCGTAAAAACCTCCATAACTTTGCCGAACATTTCAATTATGTACGGCCTATACATAAAAAGTTTATATATTTGTATCGACTACAGCGCTAATACGGCGACAGATAGAACTGTTAGGTCATCGACCGACATAATCCCCATTATAACCTTCACAATGTCGCCGAACATTGTAATCGTCTAGGACGTCCATATAAGAAGATATTTTGTAATATGAAGTTTCGTCACAGTTCAAAAATTTTCATTAAATACAGCGCCGTAGTGGTGCGAGATAGAAGTATTGGATCTTCGACGGAAAGAATCCCCGTAAAAACCTCCATAACTTTGCCGAACATTTCAATCATGTACGACCTATACATAAAAAGTTTATATATTTGTATCGACTACAACGCTAATATGGCGATAGATAGAACTCTTTGCCCTTCGACGGAAATGATCCTCATTATAACCTCCGCAATATAGCTGAACATTGTAATCATCTAGGACATCCATATAAGAAGATATTTCGGAATGTGACGTTTCGTCACAGTTCAAAAACTGTTATTAAATACAGCGCCAAAGTGGTAGGAAATAGAACTATTGGGTCTTCAACAAAAAGAATGCGCTTAAAAATATCCACAACTTTGCCGAACATTTCAATAATATACAACTTCTTTATAAAAAGTTCAGAAATTTCAATCGACTACAGCGCTAATACATTGACAGGTAGAACTATTTCTTATTCGACCGACAAAATGCCTAATACAACTTCCACAATATCGCCGAACGTTGCAATCATCTAGGACGTCCATATAAGAAGATATTTTGTAATATGACATTTCGTCACAGTTTAAAAAGGGTTATTAAATACAGCGCAAAGTGTTGGGAGATCGAACTATTGGGTCTTCAACGGAAAGAATCCCCGTAAAAGCCTCCATAACTTTGCCGAACATTTCAATCATGTACGACCTATACATAAAAAGTTTATATATTTGTATCGACTACAACGCTAATATGGCGATAGATAGAACTCTTTGCCCTTCGACGGAAATGATCCTCATTATAACCTCCGCAATATAGCTGAACATTGTAATCATCTAGGACATCCATATAAGAAGATATTTCGGAATATGACGTTTCGTCACAGTTCAAAAACTGTTATTAAATACAGCGCCAAAGTGGTAGGAAACAGAAGAATTGGGTCTTCAACAGAAAGAATGCGCATAAAAATATCCACAACTTTGCCGAACATTTCAATAATGTACAACTTCTTTATAAAAAGTTCAGAAATTTCAATCGACTACAGCGCTAATACATTGACAGGAAGAACTATTTCTTATTCGACCGACAAAATGCCTATTATAACCTCCACAATATCGCCGAACCTTGCAATCATCTAGGACGTCTATTTAAGAAGATATTTTGTAATATGACGTTTCGTCACAGTTCAAAAATTGTTATTAAATACAGCGCCGAAGTGATGGCAGAAAAAAGTATTGGATCTCCAACGGAAAGAATCCCCGTAAAAGCCTCCATAACTTTGCCGAACATTTCAATCATGTACGACCTATACATAAAAAGTTTATATATTTGTATCGACAACAGCGCTAATACGGCGACAGATAGAACTGTTTGGTCTTCGACGGAAATGATGCTCATTATAACCTGCGCAATATCGCTAAACAGTGTAATCATCTAGGACATTCATATAATAGGATATTTTATAACGTGTTTAAAAAGGGTTAATAAATACAGCGCAAAGTGGTGGGAGATAGAACTATTGGGTCTCCAACGGAAATAATGCACATAAAAACATCCACAACTTTGCCGAACATTTCAACAATGTACAACTTCTTTATAAAAAGTTCAGAAATTTCAATCGACTACAGCGCTAATACGTTGACAGGTAGAACTATTTCGTCTTCGACCGACGAAATCCCTATTATAACCTCCACAATAACGACGAACGTTGTATTCGTCTAGGACGTCCATATAAGAAGATATTTTGTAATATGAGGTTTCGTCACAGTTCAAAAATTTTCATTAAATACAGCGCCGTAGTGGTGGGAGATAGAAGTATTGGATCTTCGACGGAAATTATCCACATAAAAACCTCCACAACTTTGCCTAACACTTCATTCATGCACGACCTCTATATAAGAAGTTCAGAAATTTCTATCGACTACAGCGCTAATACGGTGACAGATAGAACTATTTCGTCAGCGAGCGACATAATCCTCATTATAACCTCCACATTATCGCCGAACATTGTAATCATCTAGGACATCCATATAAGATGATATTTCGGAATATCACGTTTCGTCACAGTTCAAAAACTGTTATTAAATACAGCGCCAAAGTGGTAGGAAATAGAACTATTGGGTCTTCAACAGAAAGAATGCACATAAAAATATCCATAACTTTGCCGAACATTGCAATAATGTACAACTTCTTTATAAAAAGTTCAGAAATTTCAATCGACTACAGCGCTAATACATTGACAGGTAGAACTATTTCGTATTCGACCAACAAAATGCCTATTATAACTTCCACAATATCGCCGAACGTTGCAATCATCTAGGGCGTCCATACAAGAAGATATTTTGTAATATCACGTTTCGTCACAGTTCAAAAATTGTTATTAAATACAGCGCCGAAGTGGTGGGAGATAAAAGTATTGGATATTCGACGGAAAGAATCCCCGTAAAAACCTCCATAACTTTACCGAATATTTCAATCATGTACGACCTATACATAAAAAGTTTATATATTTGTATGAACTACAGCGTTAATACGGCGACAGATAGAACTCTTTGGTCTTCGACGGAAATGATCCTCATTATAACCTCCACATTATCGCCGAACATTGTAATCATCTAGGACATCCATATAAGAAGATATTTTATAACGTGTTTAAAAAGCGCTAATACTTTGACAGGTAGAACTATTTCGTCTTCGACCGACGAAATCCCTATTATAACCTCCACAGTAACGACGAACGTTGTAATCGTCTAGGACGTCCATATAAGAAGATATTTTGTAATATGACGTTTCGTCACAGTTCAAAAATTGTTATTAAATACAGCGCCGAAGTGGTGGGAGATAAAAGTATTGGATATACGACGGAAAGAATCCCCGTAAAAGCCTCCATAACTTTGCCGAACATTTCAATCATGTACGACCTATACATAAAAAGATTATATATTTGTATCGACAACAGCGCTAATACGGCGACAGATAGAATTCTTTGGTCTTCGACGGCAATGATCCTCATTATAACCTCCACATTATCGCCGAACATTCTAATCATCTAGGACATCCATATAAGAAGATATTTCGGAATATGACGTTTCGTCACAGTTGAAAAACTGTTATTAAATACAGCGCCAAAGTGGTGGGAGATAGAACTATTGGGTCTCCAACGGAAATAATCCACATAAAAACATCCACAACTTTGCCGAACATTTCAACAATGTACAACTTCTTTATAAAAAGTTCAGAAATTTCAATCGACTACAGCGCTAATACATTGACAGGAAGAACTATTTCTTATTCGACCGACAAAATGCCTATTATAACCTCCACAATATCGCCGAACGTTGCAATCATCTAGGACGTCCATATAAGAAGATATTTTGTAATATGACGTTTCGTCACAGTTCAAAAATTGTTATTAAATACAGCGCCGAAGTGGTGGGAGATAAAAGTATTGGATCTTCGACGGAAAGAATCCCCGTAAAAGCCTCCATAACTTTGCCGAACATTTCAATCATGTAGGACCTATACATAAAAAGTTTATATATTTGTATCGACAACAGCGCTAATACGGCGACAGGTAGAACTATTTGGTCTTCGACGGCAATGATCCTCATTATAACCTCCACATTATCGCCGAACATTGTAATAATCTAGGACATCCATATAAGAAGATATTTCGGAATATGACGTTTCGTCACAGTTCAAAAACTGTTATTAAATACAGCGCCAAAGTGGTGGGAGATAGAACTATTGGGTCTCCAACGGAAATAATGCACATAAAAACATCCACAACTTTGCCGAACATTTCAACAATGTACAACTTCTTTATAAAAAGTTCAGAAATTTCAATCGACTACAGCGCTAATACGATGACAGGTAGAACTATTTCGTCTTCGACCGACGAAATCCCTAATATAACTTCCACAATATCGCCGAACGTTGCAATCGTCTAGGAAGCCCATATAAGAAGATATTTTGTAATATGACGTTTCGCCACAGTTCAAAAATTGTTATTAAATACAGCGCCTAAGTGGTGGGAGATAAAAGTATTGGATATTCGACGGAAAGAATCCCCGTAAAAACCTCCATAACTTTGCCGAATATTTCAATCATGTACCACCTATACATAAAAAGTTTATATATTTGTATGAACTACAGCGTTAATACGACGACAGATAGAACTCTTTGGTCTTCGACGGAAATGATCCTCATTATAACTTCCGCAATATCGCTAAACATTGTAATCAGCTAGGACATCCATATAAGAAGATATTTCGGAATATGACGTTTCGTCACAGTTCAAAAACTGTTATTAAATACAGCGCCGAAGTGGTGGGAGATAAAAGTATTGGATCTTCGACGGAAAGAATCCCCGTTAGAGCCTCCATAACTTTGCCGAACATTTCAATCATGTACGACGTCTATATAAGAAGTTCAGAAATTTCTATCGATTACAGCGCTAATACGGTGACAGATAGAACTATTTCGTCAGCGAGCGACATAATCCTCATTAAAACCTCCACATTATCGCCGAACATTGTAATCATCTAGGACATCCATATAAGAAGATATTTCGGAATATCACGTTTCGTCACAGTTCAAAAACTGTTATTAAATACAGCGCCAAAGTGGTAGGAAATAGAACTATTGGGTCTTCAACAGAAAGAATGCACATAAAAATATCCATAACTTTGCCGAACATTGCAATAATGTACAACTTCTTTATAAAAAGTTCAGAAATTTCAATCGACTACAGCGCTAATACATTGACAGGTAGAACTATTTCTTATTCGACCGACAAAATGCCTATTATAACTTCCACAATATCGCCGAACGTAGCAATCATCTAGGGCGTCCATACAAGAAGATATTTTGTAATATGACGTTTCGTCACAGTTCAAAAATTGTTATTAAATACAGCGCCGAAGTGGTGGGAGATAAAAGTATTGGATATTCGACGGAAAGAATCCCCGTAAAAACCTCCATAACCTTGCCGAATATTTCAATCATGTACGACCTATACATAAAAAGTTTACATATTTGTATGAACTACAGCGTTAATACGGCGACAGATAGAACTCTTTGGTCTTCGACGGAAATGATCCTCATTATAATTTCCGCAATATCGCTGAACATTGTAATCAGCTAGCACATCCATATAATAGGATATTTTATAACGTGTTTAAAAAGCGCTAATACATTGACAGGTAGAACTATTTCGTCTTCGACTGACGAAATCCCTATTATAACCTCCACAATAACGACGAACGTTCTATTCGTCTAGGACGTCCATATAAGAAGATATTTTGTAATATGAGGTTTCGTCACAGTTCAAAAATTTTCATTAAATACAGCGCCGTAGTGGTGGGAGATAGAAGTATTGGATCTTCGACGGAAATAATCCACAAAAAAACCTCCACAACTTTGCCTAACACTTCATTCATGCACAACCTCTATATAAGAAGTTCAGAAATTTCTATCGACTACAGCGCTAATACGGTGACAGATAGAACTATTTCGTCAGCGAGCGACATAATCCTCATTATAACCTCCACATTATCGCCCAACATTGTATTCATCTAGGACATCCATATAAGATGATATTTCGGAATATCACGTTTCGTCACAGTTCAAAAACTGTTATTAAATACAGCGCCAAAGTGGTAGGAAATAGAACTATTGGGTCTTCAACAGAAAGAATGCACATAAAAATATCCATAACTTTGCCGAACATTGCAATAATGTACAATTTCTTTATAAAAAGTTCAGAAATTTCAATCGACTACAGCGCTAATACATTGACAGGTAGAACTATTTCTTATTCGACCAACAAAATGCCTATTATAACTTCCACAATATCGCCGAACGTTGCAATCATCTAGGGCGTCCATACAAGAAGATATTTTGTAATATGACGTTTCGTCACAGTTCAAAAATTGTTATTAAATACAGCGCCGAAGTGGTGGGAGATAAAAGTATTGGATATTCGACGGAAAGAATCCCCGTAAAAACCTCCATAACTTTACCGAATATTTCAATCATGTACGACCTATACATAAAAAGTTTATATATTTGTATGAACTACAGCGTTAATACGGCGACAGATAGAACTCTTTGGTCTTCGACGGAAATGATCCTCATTATAACCTCCACATTATCGCCGAACATTGTAATCATCTAGGACATCCATATAAGAAGATATTTTATAACGTGTTTAAAAACCGCTAATACTTTGACAGGTAGAACTATTTCGTCTTCGACCGACGAAATCCCTATTATAACCTCCACAGTAACGACGAACGTTGTAATCGTCTAGGACGTCCATATAAGAAGATATTTTGTAATATGACGTTTCGTCACAGTTCAAAAATTGTTATTAACTACAGCGCCGAAGTGGTGGGAGATAAAAGTATTGGATATACGACGGAAAGAATCCCCGTAAAAGCCTCCATAACTTTGCCGAACATTTCAATCATGTACGACCTATACATAAAAAGTTTATATATTTGTATCGACAACAGCGCTAATACGGCGACAGATAGAACTCTTTGGTCTTCGACGGCAATGATCCTCATTATAACCTCCACATTATCGCCGAACATTCTAATCATCTAGGACATCCATATAAGATATTTCGGAATACGACGTTTCGTCACAGTTCAAAAACTGTTATTAAATACAGCGCCAAAGTGGTGGGAGATAGAACTATTGGGTCTCCAACGGAAATAATCCACATAAAAACATCATCAACTTTGCCGAACATTTCAACAATGTACAACTTCTTTATAAAAAGTTCAGAAATTTCAATCGACTACAGCGCTAATACATTGACAGGAAGAACTATTTCTTATTCGACCGACAATATGCCTATTATAACTTCCACAATATCGCCGAACGTTGCAATCATCTAGGACGTCCATATAAGAAGATATTTTGTAATATGACGTTTCGTCACAGTTCAAAAATTGTTATTAAATACAGCGCCGAAGTGGTGGGAGATAAAAGTATTGGATCTTCGACGGAAAGAATCCCCGTAAAAGCCTCCATAACTTTGCCGAACATTTCAATCATGTACGACCTATACATAAAAAGTTTATATATTTGTATCGACAACAGCGCTAATACGGCGACAGATAAAACTCTTTGGTCTTCGACGGCAATGATCCTCATTATAACCTCCACATTATCGCCGAACATTGTAATAATCTAGGACATCCATATAAGAAGATATTTCGGAATATGACGTTTCGTCACAGTTCAAAAACTGTTATTAAATACAGCGCCAAAGTGGTGGGAGATAGAACTATTGGGTCTCCAACGGAAATAATGCTCATAAAAACATCCACAACTTTGCCGAACATTTCAACAATGTACAACTTCTTTATAAAAAGTTCAGAAATTTCAATCGACTACAGCGCTAATACGTTGACAGGTAGAACTATTTCGCCTTCGACCGACGAAATCTCTATTATAACTTCCACAATATCGCCGAACGTTGTAATCGTCTAGGACGCCCATATAAGAAGATATTTTGTAATATGACGTTTCGTCACAGTTCAAAAATTGTTATTAAATACAGCGCCTAAGTGGTGGGAGATAAAAGTATTGGATATTCGACGGAAAGAATCCCCGTAAAAACCTCCATAACTTTGCCGAATATTTCAATCATGTACGACCTATACATAAAAAGTTTACATATTTGTATGAACTACAGCGTTAATACGACGACAGATAGAACTCTTTGGTCTTCGACGGAAATGATCCTCATTATAACTTCCGCAATATCGCTAAACATTGTAATCAGCTAGCACATCCATATAATAGGATATTTTATAACGTGTTTAAAAAGCGCTAATACATTGACAGGTAGAACTATTTCGTCTTCGACCGACGAAATCCCTATTATAACCTCCACAATAACGACGAACGTTGTAATCATCTAGGACGTCCATATAAGAAGATATTTTGTAATATGACGTTTCGTCACAGTTCAAAAATTGTTATTAAATACAGCGCCGAAGTGGTGGGAGATAAAAGTATTGGATATACGACGGAAAGAATACCCGTAAAAGCCTCCATAACTTTGCCGAACATTTCAATCATGTACGACCTATACATAAAAAGTTTATATATTTGTATCGACAACAGCGCTAATACGGCGACAGATAGAACTCTTTGGTCTTCGACGGCAATGATCCTCATTATAACCTCCACATTATCGCCGAACATTCTAATCATCTAGGACATCCATATAAGAAGATATTTCGGAATATGACGTTTCGTGACAGTTCAAAAACTGTTATTAAATACAGCGCCAAAGTGGTGGGAGATAGAACTATTGGGTCTCCAACGGAAATAATGCACATAAAAACATCCACAACTTTGCCGAACATTTCAGCAATGTACAACTTCTTTATAAAAAGTTCAGAAATTTCAATCGACTACAGCGCTAATACATTGACAGGAAGAACTATTTCTTATTCGACCGACAAAATGCCTATTATAACCTCCACAATATCGCCGAACGTTGGAATCATCTAGGACGTCCATATAAGAAGATATTTTGTAATATGAAGTTTCGTCACAGTTCAAAAATTGTTATTAAATACAGCGCCGAAGTGGTGGGAGATAAAAGTATTGGATCTTCGACGGAAAGAATCCCCGTAAAAGCCTCCATAACTTTGCCGAACATTTCAATCATGTACGACCTATACATAAAAAGTTTATATATTTGTATCGACAACAGCGCTAATACGGCGACAGATAGAACTCTTTGGTCTTCGACGGCAATGATCCTCATTATAACTTCCGCAATAACGCTAAACATTGTAATCATCTAGGACATCCATATAAGAAGATATTTTATAACGTGTTTAAAAAGCGCTAATACATTGACAGGTAGAACTATTTCGTCTTCGACCGACGAAATCCCTATTATAACCTCCACAGTAACGACGAACGTTGTAATCGTCTAGGACGTCCATATAAGAAGATATTTTGTAATATGAGGTTTCGTCACAGTTCAAAAATTGTTATTAAATACAGCGCCGAAGTGGTGGGAGATAAAAGTATTGGATCTTCGACGGAAAGAATCCCCGTAAAAACCTCCATAACTTTGCCGAACATTTCAATCATGTACGACCTATACATAAAAAGTTTATATATTTGTATCGACAACAGCGCTAATACGGCGACAGATAGAACTCTTTGGTCTTCGACGGCAATGATCCTCATTATAACTTCCGCAATAACGCTAAACATTGTAATCATCTAGGACATCCATATAAGAAGATATTTTATAACGTGTTTAAAAAGCGCTAATACATTGACAGGTAGAACTATTTCGTCTTCGACCGACGAAATCCCTATTATAACCTCCACAGTAACGACGAACGTTGTAATCGTCTAGGACGTCCATATAAGAAGATATTTTGTAATATGAGGTTTCGTCACAGTTCAAAAATTGTTATTAAATACAGCGCCTAAGTGGTGGGAGATAAAAGTATTGGATATTCGACGGAAAGAATCCCCGTAAAAACCTCCATAACTTTGCCGAATATTTCAATCATGTACGACCTATACATAAAAAGTTTACATATTTGTATGAACTACAGCGTTAATACGACGACAGATAGAACTCTTTGGTCTTCGACGGAAATGATCCTCATTATAACTTCCGCAATATCGCTAAACATTGTAATCAGCTAGCACATCCATATAATAGGATATTTTATAACGTGTTTAAAAAGCGCTAATACATTGACAGGTAGAACTATTTCGTCTTCGACCGACGAAATCCCTATTATAACCTCCACAATAACGACGAACGTTGTATTCGTCTAGGACGTCCATATAAGAAGATATTTTGTAATATGAGGTTTCGTCACAGTTCAAAAATTGTTATTAAATACAGCGCCGAAGTGGTGGGAGATAAAAGTATTGGATCTTCGACGGAAAGAATCCCCGTAAAAACCTCCATAACTTTGCCGAACATTTCAATCATGTACGACCTATACATAAAAAGTTTATATATTTGTATCGACAACAGCGCTAATACGGCGACAGATAGAACTCTTTGGTCTTCGACGGCAATGATCCTCATTATAACCTCCACATTATCGCCGAACATTCTAATCATCTAGGACATCCATATAAGAAGATATTTCGGAATATGACGTTTCGTGACAGTTCAAAAACTGTTATTAAATACAGCGCCAAAGTGGTGGGAGATAGAACTATTGGGTCTCCAACGGAAATAATGCACATAAAAACATCCACAACTTTGCCGAACATTTCAACAATGTACAACTTCTTTATAAAAAGTTCAGAAATTTCAATCGACTACAGCGCTAATACATTGACAGGAAGAACTATTTCTTATTCGACCGACAAAATGCCTATTATAACCTCCACAATATCGCCGAACGTTGGAATCATCTAGGACGTCCATATAAGAAGATATTTTGTAATATGAAGTTTCGTCACAGTTCAAAAATTGTTATTAAATACAGCGCCGAAGTGGTGGGAGATAAAAGTATTGGATCTTCGACGGAAAGAATCCCCGTAAAAGCCTCCATAACTTTGCCGAACATTTCAATCATGTACGACCTATACATAAAAAGTTTATATATTTGTATCGACAACAGCGCTAATACGGCGACAGATAGAACTCTTTGGTCTTCGACGGCAATGATCCTCATTATAACTTCCGCAATAACGCTAAACATTGTAATCATCTAGGACATCCATATAAGAAGATATTTTATAACGTGTTTAAAAAGCGCTAATACATTGACAGGTAGAACTATTTCGTCTTCGACCGACGAAATCCCTATTATAACCTCCACAGTAACGACGAACGTTGTAATCGTCTAGGACGTCCATATAAGAAGATATTTTGTAATATGAGGTTTCGTCACAGTTCAAAAATTGTTATTAAATACAGCGCCTAAGTGGTGGGAGATAAAAGTATTGGATATTCGACGGAAAGAATCCCCGTAAAAACCTCCATAACTTTGCCGAATATTTCAATCATGTACGACCTATACATAAAAAGTTTACATATTTGTATGAACTACAGCGTTAATACGACAAAAGATAGAACTCTTTGGTCTTCGACGGAAATGATCCTCATTATAACTTCCGCAATATCGCTAAACATTGTAATCAGCTAGCACATCCATATAATAGGATATTTTATAACGTGTTTAAAAAGCGCTAATACATTGACAGGTAGAACTATTTCGTCTTCGACCGACGAAATCCCTATTATAACCTCCACAGTAACGACGAACGTTGTAATCGTCTAGGACGTCCATATAAGAAGATATTTTGTAATATGAGGTTTCGTCACAGTTCAAAAATTGTTATTAAATACAGCGCCGAAGTGGTGGGAGATAAAAGTATTGGATCTTCGACGGAAAGAATCCCCGTAAAAACCTCCATAACTTTGCCGAACATTTCAATCATGTACGACCTATACATAAAAAGTTTATATATTTGTATCGACAACAGCGCTAATACGGCGACAGATAGAACTCTTTGGTCTTCGACGGCAATGATCCTCATTATAACTTCCGCAATAACGCTAAACATTGTAATCATCTAGGACATCCATATAAGAAGATATTTTATAACGTGTTTAAAAAGCGCTAATACATTGACAGGTAGAACTATTTCGTCTTCGACCGACGAAATCCCTATTATAACCTCCACAGTAACGACGAACGTTGTAATCGTCTAGGACGTCCATATAAGAAGATATTTTGTAATATGAGGTTTCGTCACAGTTCAAAAATTGTTATTAAATACAGCGCCTAAGTGGTGGGAGATAAAAGTATTGGATATTCGACGGAAAGAATCCCCGTAAAAACCTCCATAACTTTGCCGAATATTTCAATCATGTACGACCTATACATAAAAAGTTTACATATTTGTATGAACTACAGCGTTAATACGACAAAAGATAGAACTCTTTGGTCTTCGACGGAAATGATCCTCATTATAACTTCCGCAATATCGCTAAACATTGTAATCAGCTAGCACATCCATATAATAGGATATTTTATAACGTGTTTAAAAAGCGCTAATACATTGACAGGTAGAACTATTTCGTCTTCGACCGACGAAATCCCTATTATAACCTCCACAATAACGACGAACGTTGTATTCGTCTAGGACGTCCATATAAGAAGATATTTTGTAATATGAGGTTTCGTCACAGTTCAAAAATTGTTATTAAATACAGCGCCGAAGTGGTGGGAGATAAAAGTATTGGATCTTCGACGGAAAGAATCCCCGTAAAAACCTCCATAACTTTGCCGAACATTTCAATCATGTACGACCTATACATAAAAAGTTTATATATTTGTATCGACAACAGCGCTAATACGGCGACAGATAGAACTCTTTGAAATTCGACGGAAATGATCCTCATTATTACCTCCACATTATCGCCGAACATTGTAATCATCTAGGACATCCATATAAGAAGATATTTCGTAATATGACGTTTCGTCACAGTTCAAAAACTGTTATTAAATAAAGCGCCAAAGTGGTAGGAAATAGAACTATTGAGTCTTCAACAGAAAGAATGCGCATAATAATATCCACAACTTCGCCGAACATTTCAATAATGTACAACTTCTTTATAAAAAGTTCAGAAATTTCAATCGACTACAGCGCTAATACATTGACAGGTAGAACTATTTCTTATTCGACCGACAAAATGCTTATTATAACTTCCACAATATCGCCGAACGTTGCAATCATCTAGGACGTCCATATAAGAAGATATTTTGTAATATGACGTTTCGTCACAGTTCAAAAATTGTTATTAAATACAGCGCCGAAGTGGTGGGAGATAAAAGTATTGGATATTCGACGGAAAGAATCCCCGAAAAAACCTCCATAACTTTACCGAATATTTCAATCATGTACGACCTATACATAAAAACTTTATATATTTGTATGAACTACAGTACGGCGACAGATAGAACTCTTTGGTCTTCGACGGAAATGATCCTCATTATAACCTCCACATTATCGCCGAACATTGTAATCATCTAGGACATCCATATAAGAAGATATTTTATAACGTGTTTAAAAAGCGCTAATACATTGACAGGTAGAACTATTTCGTCTTCGACCGACGAAATCCCTATTATAACCTCCACAGTAACGACGAACGTTGTAATCGTCTAGGACGTCCATATAAGAAGATATTTTGTAATATGACGTTTCGCCACAGTTCAAAAATTGTTATTAAATACAGC
Organism: Xylophagus ater; assembly: GCA_963422695.1. Lineage (NCBI taxonomy): Eukaryota > Metazoa > Arthropoda > Insecta > Diptera > Xylophagidae > Xylophagus > Xylophagus ater. The sequence continues at coordinate 245,997 of CAUJSI010000005.1, forward strand.
GCCGAAGTGGTGGGAGATAAAAGTATTGGATATACGACGGAAAGAATCCCCGTAAAAGCCTCCATAACTTTGCCGAACATTTCAATCATGTACGACCTATACATAAAAAGTTTATATATTTGTATCGACAACAGCGCTAATACGGCGACAGATAGAACTCTTTGGTCTTCGACGGCAATGATCCTCATTATAACCTCCATATTATCGCCGAACATTCTAATCATCTAGGACATCCATATAAGAAGATATTTCGGAATAAGACGTTTCGTCACAGTTCAAAAACTGTTATTAAATACAGCGCCAAAGTGGTGGGAGATAGAACTATTGGGTCTCCAACGGAAATAATCCACATAAAAACATCTACAACTTTGCCGAACATTTCAACAATGTACAACTTCTCTATAAAAAGTTCAGAAATTTCAATCGACTACAGCGCTAATACATTGACAGGAAGAACTATTTCTTATTCGACCGACAAAATGCCTATTATAACCTCCACAATATCGCCGAACGTTGCAATCTTCTAGGACGTCCATATAAGAAGATATTTTGTAATATGACGTTTCGTCACAGTTCAAAAATTGTTATTAAATACAGCACCGAAGTGGTGGGAGATAAAAGTATTGGATCTTCGACGGAAAGAATCCCCGTAAAAGCCTCCATAACTTTGCCGAACATTTCAATCATGTACGACCTATACATAAAAAGTTTATATATTTGTATCGACAACAGCGCTAATACGGCGACAGATAGAACTCTTTGGTCTTCGACGGCAATGATCCTCATTATAACCTCCACATTATTGCCGAACATTGTAATAATCTAGGACATCCATATAAGAAGATATTTCGGAATATGACGTTTCGTCACAGTTCAAAAACTGTTATTAAATACAGCGCCAAAGTGGTGGGAGATAGAACTATTGGGTCTCCAACGGAAATAATGCACATAAAAACATCCACAACTTTGCCGAACATTTCAACAATGTACAACTTCTTTATAAAAAGTTCAGAAATTTCAATCGACTACAGCGCTAATACGTTGACAGGTAGAACTATTTCGTCTTCGACCGACGAAATCCCTATTATAACTTCCACAATATCGCCGAACGTTGTAATCGTCTAGGACGCCCATATAAGAAGATATTTTGTAATATGACGTTTCGTCACAGTTCAAAAATTGTTATTAAATACAGCGCCTAAGTGGTGGGAGATAAAAGTATTGGATATTCGACGGAAAGAATCCCCGTAAAAACCTCCATAACTAAGCCGAATATTTCAATCATGTACGACCTATACATAAAAAGTTTATATATTTGTATGAACTACAGCGTTAATACGACGACAGATAGAACTCTTTGGTCTTCGACGGAAATGATCCTCATTATAACTTCCGCAATATCGCTAAACATTGTAATCAGCTAGCACATCCATATAATAGGATATTTTATAACGTGTTTAAAAAGCGCTAATACATTGACAGGTAGAACTATTTCGTCTTCGACCGACGAAATCCCTATTATAACCTCCACAATAACGACGAACGTTGTAAACGTCCAGGACGTCCATATAAGAAGATATTTTGTAATATGACGTTTCGTCACAGTTCAAAAATTGTTATTAAATACAGCGCCGAAGTGGTGGGAGATAAAAGTATTGGATCTTCGACGGAAAGAATCCCCGTAAAAGCCTCCATAACTTTGCCGAACATTTCAATCATGTACGACCTATACATAAAAAGTTTATATATTTGTATCGACAACAGAGCTAATACGGCGACAGATAGAACTCTTTGGTCTTCGACGGCAATGATCCTCATTATAACCTCCACATTATCGCCGAACATTGTAATAATCTAGGACATCCATATAAGAAGATATTTCGGAATATGACGTTTCGTCACAGTTCAAAAACTGTTATTAAATACAGCGCCAAAGTGGTGGGAGATAGAACTATTGGGTCTCCAACGGAAATAATGCACATAAAAACATCCACAACTTTGCCGAACATTTCAACAATGTACAACTTCTTTATAAAAAGTTCAGAAATTTCAATCGACTACAGCGCTAATACGTTGACAGGTAGAACTATTTCGTCTTCGACCGACGAAATCCCTATTATAACTTCCACAATATCGCCGAACGTTGTAATCGTCTAGGACGCACATATAAGAAGATATTTTGTAATATGACGTTTCGTCACAGTTCAAAAATTGTTATTAAATACAGCGCCTAAGTGGTGGGAGATAAAAGTTTTGGATATTCGACGGAAAGAATCCCCGTAAAAACCTCCATAACTTTGCCGAATATTTCAATCATGTACGACCTATACATAAAAAGTTTATATATTTGTATGAACTACAGTGTTAATACCACGACAGATAGAACTCTTTGGTCTTCGACGGAAATGATCATCATTATTACCTCCACATTATCGCCGAACATTGTAATCATCTAGGACATCCATATAAGAAGATATTTCGGAATATCACGTTTCGTCACAGTTCAAAAACTGTTATTAAATACAGCGCCAAAGTGGTAGGAAATAGAACTATTGAGTCTTCAACAGAAAGAATGCGCATAGTAATATCCACAACTTCGCCGAACATTTCAATAATGTACAACTTCTTTATAAAAAGTTCAGAAATTTCAATCGACTACAGCGCTAATACATTGACAGGTAGAACTATTTCTTATTCGACCGACAAAATGCCTATTATAACTTCCACAATATCGCCGAGCGTTGCAATCATCTAGGACGTCCATATAAGAAGATATTTTGTAATATGACGTTTCGTCAAAGTTCAAAAATTGTTATTAAACACAGCGCCGAAGTGGTGGGAGATAAATGTATTGGATCTTCGACGGAAAGAATCCCGGTAAAAGCCTCCATAACTTTGCCGAACATTTCAATCATGTACGACCTATACATAAAAAGTTTATATATTTGTATCGACTACAGCGCTAATACGGCGACAGGTAGAACTATTTGGTCTTCGACGGAAATGATCCTCATTATAACTTCCGCAATATCGCTAAACATTGTAATCATCTAGCACATCCATATAATAGGATATTTTATAACGTGTTTAAAAAGGGTTATTAAATACAGCGCCAAAGTGGTGGGAGATAAAAGTTTTGTATCTTCGACGGAAATAATCCACATAAAAACCTCCACAACTTTGCCTAACATTTCTATAATGTACAACTTCTTTATAAAAAGTTCAGAAATTTGTATCGACTACAGCACTAATACGGTGACAGATAGAACTATTTCGTCAGCGAGCGACATAATCCTCATTATAACCTCCACATTATCGCCGAACATTGTAATCATCTAGGACATCCATATAAGAAGATATTTCGGAATATGACGTTTTGTCACAGTTCAAAAACTGTTATTAAATACAGCGCCAAAGTGGTGGGAGATAAAAGTTTTGTATCTTCGACGGAAATAATCCACATAAAAACCTCCACAACTTTGCCTAACATTTCTATAATGTACAACTTCTTTATAAAAAGTTCAGAAATTTGTATCGACTACAGCACTAATACGGTGACAGATAGAACTATTTCGTCAGCGAGCGACATAATCCTCATTATAACCCCCACATTATCGCCGAACATTGTAATCATCTAGGACATCCATATAAGAAGATATTTCGGAATATGACGTTTTGTCACAGTTCAAAAACTGTTATTAAATACAGCGCCAAAGTGGTAGGAAATAGAACTATTGGGTCTTCAACAGAAAGAATGCACATAAAAATATCCACAACTTTGCCGAACATTTCAATAATGTACAAGTTCTTTATAAAAAGCTCAGAAATTTCAATAGACTACAGCGCTAATACGTTGACAGGTAGAACTATTTCGTCTTTGATCGACGAAATCCCTATTATAACTTCCACAATATCGCCGACCGTTATAATCGTCTAGGACGCCCATATAAGAAGATATTTTGTAATATGACGTTTCGTCAGAGTTCAAAAATTTTCATTAAATACAGCGCCATAGTGGTGGGAGATAAAAGTATTGGATCTTCGACGGAAAGAATCCCCGTAAAAACCTCCATAACTTTGCCGAACATTTCAATCATGTACGACCTATACATAAAAAGTATACATATTTGTATCGACTACAGCGCTAATGCGGCGACAGATAGAACTCTTTGCCCTTCGACGGAAATCATCCTCATCATAACCTCCGCAATATCCCTGAACATTGTAATCATCTAAGACGTCCATATAAGAAGATATTTTGTAATATGACGTTTCGTCAGAGTTCAAAAACTGTTATTAAATACAGCGCCAAAGTGGTAGGAAATAGAACTATTGGGTCTTCAACAGAAAGAATGCACATAAAAATATCCACAACTTTGCCGAACATTTCAATAATGTACAAGTTCTTTATAAAAACTTCAGAAATTTCAATATGTGCAAGCGTGCACAAATTAATAACTTAATTTTGTCACCAAAATATGAAATTAAGAAATTATGATAAGAACTTAATATACAAGTAGATATAAGAATTCTACAAAAAAAACTGAATTCTTATAATCATATTTCGTTCATATTTTTTACAATATATTTTCCCAGACACATTTTTCCCATATGAAAATGCAATAATAGCAAAATTGTACTTTCTCATAAATATTGTAAATTCAAGTAATTCAATATTAACCAAATTTACTTTGTTAAATGATATTTATGAGAAGATACAATTTTGCTACTATTATACTACTATTACTGTTTATACTATTTTATAAAATGCAATATCTGCATTTTTTTTGTATAAATCTCAAAATTTTATAGAATAAAGTTAGTTATCGTTCAAAACTCATCGTTTCAATATTGAACATGGTCCTTCGAGCCATCCTGAATTACCGAAAAAAATCTTCAAGAGTTCAAACATAGCAGCAGTTCCAGCTACAACAACAATTGAGGACAATCTACAGCAGCAGTCTAGGCAGCAAATATAGCAGCAATACAAGCTATCAAAAGTTTTAGCCAGCAACTCCATAGCAGCAGTTCCAGCTAAATTGAGGAAGAATTTACAGCACCAGTCTAAGCAGCAAATATAGCAGCAATACAAGCTATCAAAAGTTTTAGGCAGCAACTCCATAGCAGCAGTTCCAGCTAAATTGAGGAAGAATCTACAGCAGCAGTCTAGGCAGCAAATAAAATAGCAGCAGCACAAGCTATCAAAAGTTTTAGACAGCAACTTCTCAGTAGTAACAACCACAAAAACTACTCTAAGTTCTAACGATGGCCAACATAGAAGAGCTTGCAGGAAGACAAAAAGAGATTGGGGAGAATATTCAGAAGATGTTAATCAATTACAAAAAAGATTCAACTGACCGAAAAACCAAAGTGTACGTAGAAAAACGAACTACGAATATAGAAGCACTTTGGGAATTATTTCAAGCACAACATAAAGAAATCAAGGCATTTGAAACAGATAAACCACAGCATGTCTACTTCCAATCAATGTTTTATGATAAAATACGGAAGGTATACCCAGAAACAAAAATAATCCTAGAAGAGGAATTGCGGGAATTAGATGAGGGGGGTAACAAGGCACACATCAAAACCTCAGATCCAGCAGCGTCAACATCAGGTAACCAAAATGTCGACGACGAGATAAAAAGCGTTGAATATAAAAAACAACTGGCGGCGATTAAGGTTATTATGCGAATAATCAATAATATCGCAAGTGAGGAAGAAAAATATCATCCAAAAGCATATTATCAACAGAATATGCAAACATTATCGAACTATTGGAATACAATAGCAACGAATCATCTAGAAATATTGACGCATCATAACAAAGACGAGCTGGAGGAATACGTTACTAAAAACTGTTACGAAGAAGTTGAAGACAAGTATCAAGAAACAATGATTGCTCTTACTTCAAAACGGGACTTATACTACCCAGAGCAACAGGTTGCTAGAGGTCAACAGAACATGAATCCAGAGCCACAAAAAATTAAATTACCAGCTCTGCAAATTCCTAAATTTAATGGGGATTATTACACCTGGAAGTCATTTCAAGACCTATTTATTCAACTGATTCATCAAAATAATAGCTTAGGTAAAGCTCAAAAGATGTATTATCTTCAATCAAATTTAGGTGGAAACGCCAGTAAATTATTCCAGCACTTGCAAATAACCGATACAAATTATAACACAGCATGGGAAATACTAAATAACCGATACAATAACAAAAGATTAGTAGTATCAACCCAAATACAAAAAATATTGTCACAGGCAACATTACAACAAGAAACAGCAGCTGGCTTAAAGAAGCTCCATGACACTTCGAAGGAATGCCTATTAGCTATCAACAATATGAATGTTCAAACAAAGGACTGGGATCCCATCATTGTTCAAATTCTCACACAAAAGCTAGACAAGGATAGCCACAAATATTATGAAGGAAGAATAAAAAATCCAAGGGAAATGCAGTCAATTGGTGAATTTTTTGACTTCTTAGAGCACAGATTCCAATTGCTAGAAGCATTAGGTGACAAAGGGAAGAAAGAGAATAATCTAGCCAAACCCAACAAACAAAGTAATGTCGCTAATTGTGACAAAAATGCAAGAACAGAGGGTACCAACAAAGCCAAATCAACAAAAAGATGCCCAATTTGCAAAACGGAAGATGGTCATAGCATATATACATGCACTAAGTTTTACGGCATGAGTATAAACGAAAGAACAAATGTAGTTAGAAAGGAAAAACTATGTACCAACTGCTTACAAGCTAATCATTTCAATGCAGAATGTAAAAGCATTAAAACATGCAGAGTTTCTAGGAAAAAACATAACACTCTACTTCACACAGAGGCAGGAGAAACAAGCACTACTTGCATCCTCGCAGCTGTGAACCAAGAAGTCAATAATACAGAAGGTACAACTTACAAGTATAATGAAGAAAATGTCGTTCAACCAGAATGGCAAACTCAAGCATATATTGCAAATGAATGTGAGTTAAATGATGTATTATTGGCAACAGCTCAAATAAGGGTAAAATCAGCAAATGGAAAACACCATATATTACGAGCATTGGTTGACCAAGGGTCACAGGCTAGCCTTATAACGGAAAATGCTGCTCAATTACTTAATTTGAGTAAATCAAAAACATATGTCAACATTTCCGGCATATGAAATAATAAAACAGCAATAGCTAGAAAAAGTATACTACTCAGCATACAACCTACGTTTTAATCTGCATATAAGGTTACAACAACAGCACTCGTATTAAAAAGACTAATGAAAATGATTCCTTCTACAAGATTAAAAGAAAGATTAGTTTGGAAACATCTTGAAAAGCTTACACTAGCAGCTCCAACTTACAATGAACCAGGTATTATTGATGTAATATTGGGAGCTGAAATTTTTATGGAAATACTTATGCCAGGTGTAATAAAGGGGCCACCGGGCACACCTGCAGCACAGCAAACACGACTTGGATCGATAATCTCTGGTAATATCAACGGAAACAATACGCCCAAAAATATTAAATGCTGTATAACATACACAGAAATTGATGAAAATTTACGAAGATTTTGGGAAATTGAAAATCTTCCGACAGAAAAAATTTTAACAGAAGACGAAACCAAATGTGAACAATTATACAGGCAGAACGTTAAAAGATCTGAAAATGGTAAATATACTGTTAGCTTACCGTTCAATGACAAACACAAACATGAATTGTTAGGTGATTCAAAAGGAAAAGCTATAGCGAGGCTATTACATATGGAACGCAAATTGAAAACAAACAAGCAGTTGGAAAAAGAATACAAGGCCTTCATGAATGAATATTTAAAACTTGGCCATATGATACAAACAAAAACTGAGCAAAGCATTGATCAAGAAGTATTTTATCTACCACATCATGCAGTGAGCAAACCTGATAGCACAACTACCAAACCACATGTAGTGTTTGATGCATCCGCAAAAACCAAAACAGGAATGAGTTTAAATGACAAGCTACTAACAGGTCCGACCCTTCAGCAGGAGCTTTTTACTATACTTTTACGTTGGAGGATGCACAAATATGCATACAAGGCAGATATTGAGAAAATGTATCGGCAGATACAAATAAATGAAAAAGATCAACTATTGCATAAAATTGTATGGCGAAACTCCGAAGAGGAAACTATAAAGGAATACCAGTTAACAACAGTGACGTATGGTACACGGTCAGCATCATATCTAGCAGTAAGGACGTTACAACAACTGGCAAGGGATGAGTGCCATAGTTATCCTGCAGTATCAGACATTATGTTAAAAGATTTTTATGTTGATGATCTCATGTCAGGAAATAATACTCTTGAAGAGGCTATAGAAACTCAACAACAACTTATAAACCTTTTATCGAGAGGCGGATTCAAACTAAGAATATGGTCAACTCATTGTAAAGACATATTAGAACAGGTGCCAAAGGAATCAACAGAAATGGGTCTATTTGAAATAAATGAAGAAAATTCAGAATCAGTCAAAGCATTAGGCGTTCATTGGCATCCTGGTAATGACCAATTCCAATTTAAAGTAAATCTACCAATAGATAACACTGCACCAACTAAACGAAGTCTTCTGTCAGAAGCGTCAAAACTATTTGACCCACTGGGATGGTTAACACCAGTAACAATAGTAGCAAAAATTATGTTTCAAGAGCTGTGGCTAGCTGGCATAAATTGGGATCAAGCATTATCGCCTAACATGAGCAAGAATTGGCTCACATTCAAAACAGAATTACCAGCCTTAGAAAACATAAGAATACCCCGATGGATAGAATATGAAAAGGGTAACGAAGTTTGTGAGCTTCATGGGTTTTGCGACGCATCAGAGAAAGCATATGCAGCAGCTGTATACATACGAACGTTAAACGATAGTGGCAATATCATTACACACCTCTCAGTAGCCAAATCAAGGGTAGCGCCAATAAGTAAGAGACTTTCACTACCCCGTTTAGAATTATGCGGAGCTGTATTATTAGCCAAACTTGTGGAAAAGGTAAGATCTGCTATGGAGTGGAATGAAGCAACTGTTTATGCATGGACAGATTCAACAGTTGTTTTAGCGTGGCTAAAAAATCACCCTAGTAAGTGCAAAACCTTCATCGCTAATAGAGTGTCTGAAGTACACTCAATCCTATATGCAAACCACTCCCATCATGTCAAATCGAAAGAAAACCCGGTAGACGTTGCATCGCGAGGAATTAATCCAAAGGAATTAATGAAGTGTGAAGAATGGTGGATAGGACCATCATTTTTGAGAGAATTATCATTATGCATACCTCAGATAGAAGATGCAGTAACAGATCTTGAAGCACGGAAAATTTCAGTAAGTATGGCATTTACTGCAGACGATACCATAATGGCAGAATTATTAGAAAAATATTCAACTTTGCGAAAATTATCCAGAATATTTGCTAATTGTCTTCGATTTTGTAACAATGCAAGAAAATCAAGAGAAAAGCGAGAATTTGGACAATTAACGTGCAAAGATATTCAAGAAGCAACTAGTCGATTAATACAAGCAGTGCAATATAAAGACTTTCCTGAAGACATCCATAGTCTACAACGCAACAAGAGACTGAAATCTGACAGCAAACTGTTATCATTAAATCCATTTCTAGACACAGAAGGTATTGTATGTGTTGGAGGAAGATTACAAAATGCGGACATCAGCTACAATGAAAAGCATCCTATAATATTACCCAGCAAAAACAGATTAACCCAGTTAATAATCGACGAAGCTCACAAGACTACCATGCATGGGGGAGTTCAGCTAACACTAGCACAAACTAGACAACAATATTGGATTATCAATGGACATAGCGCTGTTAAACGAATCATATACAGATGTGCTACCTGTTTCCGGCACAAAGCACAAACAGGAAACCAGTTAATGGGAGATCTTCCAAAACATCGAACAACAGTAGCAAGGCCATTTACTAACAGTGGTGTAGACTATGCAGGACCCCTAAATATGAGAATGTCAAGGGGCAGGGGAGCTAAATCATACAAAGGATATATAGCGGTATTCGTATGCCTTGCTTCTAAGGCCATTCACTTAGAAGCTGTAAGCGACTTAACAGCTGAAGCATTTCTAGCAGCGTTTAAACGCTTTACGGGAAGAAGAGGTGCAGTCAACAACTTGTATAGTGACAACGGTACAAACTTTGTACTAGCAAATAAGATACTTCAAATCAACACGGAAGACTTCAAGAAAAAATACATGGAGAAAGTGTCAATGGAAATGACAAATTTGGGAACAACTTGGCACTTCATACCACCATCAGCACCTCATTTCGGAGGGTTATGGGAGGCAGGCGTGAAATCAGTAAAACATCACCTAAAACGAACTGTCGGCGAAACTATGCTGACATTTGAGGAGATAACCACAGTCCTAGTTCAGATTGAAGCATGTCTGAACTCGCGACCATTATGCCCCATTTCCACAGATCCCAAAGAATTGGATGTATTAACACCGGGACATTTCTTAATAGGATCTCCTTTACTAGCTCCACCAGCGCGGGATAGAACCGCTAGTAATATGCACAGCTTAACAAGATGGCAGCTTTTGGATCGCTTACAACAAGACTTTTGGAAAAAATGGTCGATGGAATATTTAACACGACTGCAACAGCGACCAAAGTGGACGCAGAAAACTGAAAACATTAAAATCGGGGACATAGTTCTTATTAAAGATGAACTACTACCGCCGACAAGATGGGCCTTGGGAAGAATTACGGAATTGCATCCAGGTTACGATGGATTGACCAGAGTGGCATCTATAAAAACGAAAAGCAACACATTGAAACGTCCAATAACTAAAATTTGTCCTCTACCTACCGTGGAGAATGACATCAAAAAGCCTTCAGTATCAACCATATTAGTACACACTCATCAAATTGGAGAGATACCAGAAAAGAATAAGCTCAATGCAGCAACTATATCCGTAAATAAAGGTCGACAAGCTAACGCTCAGCCACTCACCAATAAGGTTAATAATGAAAAATTAACAGATTATAACAGATTGATCAACGCAGACTTAAAAAGAGCGAGAATAGCAAGTATTCAAAGAAATCGCAAGAAAATTCGGATTCACCCTGTTTCAAGATACGATAATCTCATTCCACAAACAACACCAATTAAAGAAAGGTCAATACGCAGAGAAGAAGCTGAGCATACAAACCTCCCGAGACACCGGAATCAAGGCACCGTAACGACAATGAAAATAAGAACTTCAACGGTTCTACTGATATTAGCCTTGTTACTGTTACCTGTTCTAGCATTCGGATCAATCGAACCTATTGAGGTAACTCCTTTTGAGCACCATCCCGGTATATATTTTGAGGAACTTGGCCAAGTAAATCTTATAAATAACGAATGGAACATAATGGCGTATTATAACCTTGAAGGGTATTGGCTAGAATTGCTTGGAATAAGGAAATATACAGGCGAACTAGATCGACTCTGCAATATAACCATACTTAGGAAGGATTATTGCACTGCTATACTTGTTCAACTTCAACATCAACTTGTGCAACTGGAGGAAAATAATGACATAATATATAGACAAGGCGGAAGCACCCAACATCTATTAACAAAGAGGTCTCCACTTGACTTAATCGGCACCATAGCTAATAAACTTTTTGGGATATTAGACTCGGAATATGCCACACATATGGATAGAGAAATTGAAATGACTCGTCTCAACGAACAACATCTCCTAGAGTTAGTTAAAAATCAAACTTCAGTAATCGAAGCAACAGTAAACATTTTAAAGAGTGGTGACGAATCTATCAAATCCAAATTCAAGGTTATTGATAATCAACTAGAAGCATTAACTAATTATGTTGAAGCAACCAGTTCAGATGTCTATCATCAACAAACATTCACATCATTTCTGCTACAGACAACAATAATACTTCACGATTATCAGCGAACACAAGATGCCATTCTTAACGTATTAACAGATCTTCAACACGGAAAGAGTCACCCCCTTTTGCTTACACCAACACAATTACGGAATCAACTAGCATTAATAAAAGAAAATCTACCTCCTACACTATCAATACCAGGGCAAGGAAAAGACGGAATGCTCAGAATCTACAATCTAATGACAGCAAAGGTTAGAGTAATGAGATCACGCATTCTATTCAGCATTAGAATACCACTTCTTCATAATGAGTTCTATCAGCTATTTAAATTAATACCTGTACCAACTCCCCACGACAACGAATTTATATTTATTGAACCATCCACGGACTTTCTAATAGTAAGTTTGCATCGCGATCGATTTTAGCCTCTGTCACAACTAGAGCTGGATAAATGCAAAAACTTAGAAGAGGAAGAGTATCTTTGTAAACAAGGTCATCCTATTTACAACAGCAAGTCAAATGTCACTCGTTGCGAAATAGAATTGCTTAACCACAGGAAACAATTATCATCAAGATGTAAGCTCCGTAAAACTAGCCCAACAAGAGTTTGGATTCAACTTCACAATCCAAATAGTTGGCTATATGTGCTCAATGAAGAATATACATTCAACATTGTTTGTGGCAAGAAGGTGATCGCAAAAACCCTAAAGGGGGATGGGTTACTTAGATTGAGATCTGACTGTGTCATCAAACAGACTTCAATGACGATTAGTGGACACAATTTATACCAAACTCAGTTGAAAGCATCATTTATACCAACAATAAATCTCAGTCAACAAATAAAAGAACAGTTCAACATACAACCACCGAAAGCTGCTAAACCAGAACTCTACCTCCGAGACAACACCAAGGAATATAATGATATCACGAAGAAAATTGAACGGTTAAAGAAGGAAAAATTACCCGAACAACTAGATCATCATGATATACATCAATATCCCGTCAGCTACAGTATGCTGATACTCGTCCTGGCATTGATTGCGTTTCTAATTTATAGAAATTCTGATACTCTGGCCAAATGTACTTGGTGGAAGAAAGAACCACAAATAGAACTTCCCCCAATACCGGCAGCACGGACGTCAAGGTTATCAGTGGAGGACTTCAGTGTTCTACAATAGATACAAGACGGTAGGGAATATGTGCAAGCGTGCACAAATTAATAACTTAATTTTCTCACCAAAATATGAAATTAAGAAATTATGATAAGAACCTAATATAGATATAAGAATTCTACAAAAAAACTGAATTCTTATAATCATATTTCGTTCATATTTTTTACAATATATTTTCCCAGACACATTTTTCCCATATGAAAATGCAATAATAGCAAAATTGTACTTTCTCATAAATATTGTAAATTCAAGTAATTTAATATTAACCAAAATTACTTTGTTAAATGATATTTATGAGAAGATACAATTTTGCTACTATTATACTACTATTACTGTTTATACTATTTTATAAAATGCAATATCTGCATTCGATCGACGAAATCCCTATTATAACTTCCACAATATCGCCGAACGTTGTAATCGTCTAGGACGCCCATATAAGAAGATATTTTGTAACATGACGTTTCGTCGCAGTTCAAAAACTGTTATTAAATACAGCGCCGAACTGGTGGGAGATAGAACTATTGGGTCTACGACGAGAATAATCCCCTTAAAAACAGCAATAACTTTGCCGAACATTTCAATCATGCACGACCTCTATATCAAAAGTTCAGAAACTTCAATCGACTACAGCGCTAATACGTTGACAGGTAGAACTATTTCGTCTTCGATCGACGAAATCCCTATTATAACTGCCACAATATCGCCGAACGTTGTAATCATCTAGGACATCCATATAAGAAGATATTTTGTAACATGACGTTTCGTCACAGTTCAAAAACTGTTATTAAATACAGCGCCAAATTGGTGGGAGATAAACGTATTGGATCTTCGACCGGAAAGAATCCCCCCACTAATGCTGAACATTATAGTCGTCTAGGACGTACATATAAGAAGATATTTTGGAATATGACGTTTCGTCACAGTTCAAAAACTGTTATTAAATACAGCGCCAAAGTGGTGGGAGATAAACGTATTGGATCTTCGACCGGAAAGAATCCCCACACTATCGCTGAACATTATAATCATCTAGAACATCCATATAAGAATATATTTTGTAACATGACGTTTCGTCACAGTTCAAAAACTGTTATCAAATACAGCGCCGAACTGGTTGGAGATAGAACTATTGGGTCTACGACGAGAATAATCCCCATAAAAAGAGCAATAACTTTGCCCAACATTTCAATCATGTAGACCTCTATAAAAAAAGTTCAGAAAATTTATCGACTACAGCGCCAATACGGTAATGGGTAGAACTATTTGGTCTTCGACCAATATAATCCTCATTATAAGGAACACAATTTCGCTGAAGATTATAGTCTTCTAGGACGTCCATATAAGAAGATATTTTGCGATATGCCGTTTCGTTACAGTTCAAAAATTGTTACTAAATACAGCGTTGAACTGGTTGGAGATAGAACTATTGCGTCTACGACGAGAATAATCCCCATAAAAACAGCAATTACTTTGCCGAACATTTCAATCATGTAGACCTCTATATAAAAATTCCGAAAATTGTATCGACTACAGCGCTAATACGGTGACAGATAGAACTATTTCGTCTGCGACCGACATAATGCCCATTATAACCTCCACAATATCGCCTAACATTGTAATCATCTAGGACATCCATATAAGAAGATATTTTGTAATATGACGTTTCGGCCCAGTTCAAAAACTGTTATTAAATACAGCGCCAAAGTGGTGGGGAATAAAATTATTGGATCTTGGACCGGAAAGAATCCCCACACTATCACTGAACATTATAGTCGTCTAGGACGTCCATATAAGAAGATACTTTGCAATATGACGTTTCGTTACAGTTCAAAAATTGTTTTAAATACAGCGCCAAAGTGGTGCGAGATAGAAATATTGGGTCTTCGACGGTAAAAATCCCCATGAAAACCTCCACAACTTTGCTGAACATTTCAATCATGCACGACCCCTATATGAAAAGTTTGCATATTTGTAACGACTACAGCGCTAATACGGTGACAGATAGAACTAATTCGTCTGCGACCGACATAATGCCCATTACAACCTCCGCAATATCGCCGAACATTATAGTCGTCTAAGAGGTCCATATAAGAAGATACTTTGCAATATGACGTTTCGTTACAGTTCAAAAATTGTTATTAAATACAGCGCCAAAGTGCGAGATAGAAATATTGGGTCTTCGACGGGAAAAATCCCCATGAAAACCTCCACAACTTTGCAGAACATTTCAATGATGTGCAACCTCTATATAAAAAGTTCAGAAATTTTATCGACTACAGCGCCAATACGGTAATGGATAGAACTATTTGGTCTGGGACTGACATAATCCCCATTAAAAGGTCCACAATATCGCTGAAGATTATAGTCGTCTAGGAAATCCATATAAGAAGATATTTTGCAATATAAAGTTTCGTCACAGTTCAAAAATTTTCATTAAATACAGCGCCGAAGTGGTGGGAGATAAACGTATTGGATCTTCGACCGGAAAGAATCCCCCCACTAACGCTGAACATTATAGTCGTCTAGGACGTACATATAAGAAGATATTTTGGAATATGACGTTTCGTCACAGTTCAAAAACTGTTATTAAATACAGCGCCAAACTGGTGGGGGATAAACGTATTGGATCTTCGACCGGAAAGAATCCCCACACTATCGCTGAACATTATAATCATCTAGAACATCCATATAAGAATATATTTTGTAACATGACGTTTCGTCACAGTTCAAAAACTGTTATCAAATACAGCGCCGAACTGGTTGGAGATAGAACTATTGGGTCTACGACGAGAATAATCCCCATAAAAAGAGCAATAACTTTGCCCAACATTTCAATGATGTAGACCTCTATATAAAAAGTTCAGAAAATTTATCGACTACAGCGCCAATACGGTAATGGATAGAACTATTTTCTTTTCAAACGAAATAATCGCCTTTTAACCTCCACAAAATCGCTGAGCATTGTATCCATCCAGGAAGTCCATATAAGAAGATATTTTGCAATATCACGTTTCGTCACAGTTCAAAAATTGTTATTGAATACAGCGCCGAACTTGTTAGAGATAGAACTATTGGGCCTACGACGAGACTAATCCCCATAAAAACAGCAATAACTTTGCCCAACATTTCAATCATGTAGACCTATATATAAAAAGTTCAGAAAATTGTATCGACTACAGCGCTAATACGGTGACAGATAGAACTATTCGAACTTCGACGGAAATAGTCCTCATTATAACCTCCACAATATTACCGAACATTGCAATCATCTAGCAAATCCATATAAGAAGATATTTTGCAATATAACGCTTCGTTACAGTTCAAAAATTGTTATTAAATACAGCGCAAAAGTGGTGCGAGATAAAAATATTGGGTCTTCGACGGAAATAATCCCCATAGAAACCTCCATAGCTTTGCAGAACATTTCAATTATGTAAAACCTCTATTTAAAAAGTTCAGAAATTTTTATCGACTACAGCGCTAATACGGTAGCAGATAGAACTATTTGCTTTTAGACCGAAATGATCCCCTTTTAATCTCCACAAAATCGCCGAACATTATAATCATCTAGGACATCCATATAAGAAGATATTTTGTAATATGACGTTTTGTCACAGTTCAAAAATTTTCATTAAATACAGCGCCGTAGTGGTGGGAGATAGAAGTATTGGATCTTTGACGGAAACAATCCACATAAAAACCCCACAACTTTGCATAACATTTCAATCATGCACGACCTCTATAGAAAAAGTTCAGAAATTTGTATCAATTACAGCGCTAATACAGTGACAGACAGAGCTCTTTGCTCTTCGACGGAAATGATCCTCATTATAACTTCCGCAATACCGCTGAACATTGTAATCATCTACGACATCCATATAATAGGATATTTTATAACGTGTTTAAAAAATGTTATTAAATACAGTGCCAAAGTGGTGGGAGATAGAACTATAGCACCTTCGACGGAAAGAATCCCCGTAAAAACCTCCATAACTTTGCCGAACATTTCAATCATGTACGACCTATACATAAAAAGTTCATAAATTTCAATCGACTACAGCGCTAATACATTGACAGGTAGAACTATGTCGTCTTCGACCGACGAAATCCCTATTATAACTTCCACAATATCGCCGAACGTTGCAATCATCTAGGAAGTTCATATAAGAAGATATTTTGTAATATGGCGTTTGGTCACAGTTCAAAATTATCATTAAATACAGCGCCGAAGTTGTGGGAGATAAAAGTATTGGACATTCGACGGAAAGAATCCCCGTAAAAACCTCCATAACTTTGCCGAACATGTCAATCTTGTGCGACCTCTACATACAAAGTTTACATCTTTGTATTGACTACAGCGCTAATACGGTGACAGATAGAATTATTTCGTCTTCGACGGACATAATCCCCATTATAACCCCCACAATATCGGCGAACATCATAATCATCTAGGACATCCATATAAGAAGATATTTAATAATATGTCATGTCGTCATAGGTCAAAAACTGTTATTAAATACAAAGCCGAAATGGCGGGAGATAAAATTATTTTATCTTGGACCGGAAAAAATCCCCACACTATCGCTGAACATTATAGTCGTCTAGGACGTCCATATAAGAAGATACTTTGCAATATGACGTTTCGTTACAGGTCCAAAATTATTATTAAATGCCGCGCTGAAGTGGTGGGAGATAGAACTATTGGATCTTCGACGGAAAGAATCCCCGTAAAAACCTCCATAACATTGCCGAACATTTCAATCATGTACGACCTATACATAAACAGTTTATATATTTGTATCGACGACAGAGCTAATACGGCGATAGTTAGAACTCTTTGCTCTTCGACGGAAATGATCCTCATTATAACCTCCGCAATATCGCTGAACATTGTAATCATCTAGGACATCCATATAATAGGATATTTTATAACGTGTTTAAAAAATGTTATTAAATACAGCGCCAAAGCAGTAGGAAATAGAACTATTGGGTCTTAGACGGAAATAATGCACATAAAAACATCCACAACTTTGCCGAACATTTCAATCATGAACGACCTATTCGTAAAAAGTTTATATATTTGTATCGACTACAGCGCTAATACATTGACAGATAGAACTATTTCCTCTTCGTCCGACATAATCTCCATGATAACCTCCACAATATCGCCGAACATTGTAATCATCTATGACATTCATATAAGAAGATATTTTGTAATATAACGTTTCGTTACAGTTTAGAAATTGTTATTAAATACAGCGCTGAAGTGGTGGGAGATAAAATTATTGGATCTTCGACGGAAAGAATCCCCGTAAAAAACTCCATAACTTTGCCTAACATTTCAATCATGCACGACCTCTATATGAAAAGTTTACATATTTGTAACGACTACAGCGCTAATATGGAGACAGATAGAACTATTTCGTCTTCAACTGACAAAATCCCTATTATAACTTTCACAATATCGCCGAACGTTGTAATCCTCTAGGACGTCCATATAAGAAGATATTTTGTAATATGACGTTTCATCACAGTTCAAAAATTTTTGTTAAATACAGCGCCGAAGTGGTGGGAGATAACAGTATTGGATCTTCGACGGAAAGAATCCCCGTAAAAACCTCCATAACTTTGCCTAACATTTCAATCATGCACGACCTCTATTTGAAAAGTTTACAAATTTGTAAGGACTATAGCGGAAATACGGTGACGGATAGCACTATTTCGTCTGCGACCGACATAATCTCCATTATAACCACCACAATATCGCTGAAGATTATAATAGTCTAGGACGTCCATATACGAAGATATTTTGTAATATGTCATGTCGTGACAGGTCAGAAACTGTTATTAAATACAGCGCCGAAGCGATGGGAGATAACAGTATTGGATCTTCGACGTAGAGAATCCCCGTAAAAAAACTCCATAACTTTGCCTAACATTTCAATCATACACGACCTCTATATGAAAAGTTTACATATTTGTAACGACTACAGCGCTAATACGGTGATAGATAGTACTATTTGGTCTGCGACCCACATAATCTCCATTCTAACCTCCACAATATGGCAGAACATTATAATCATCTAGAATGTCCATATAAGAAAATATTTTGTAACATGACGTTTCGTCACAGTTCAAAAACTGTTATTAAATACAGCGCCAAAGTGGTGGGAGATAGAACCATTGGCTCTTAAACGGAAATAATGCACATAAAAACATCCACAACTTTACCGAACATTTCAATCATGTACAACTTCTTTATAGAAAGTTCAGAAATTTCAATCGACTACAGCGCTAATACATTGACAGATACAACTATTTCGTCTGCGTCCGACATAATCCCCATTATAACCTCCACAGTATCTCCGAAGATTGTAACCATCTAGGACATCCATATAAGAAGAAATTTTGTGATATAACGTTTCGTTACAGTTCAAAAATTGTTATTAAATACAGCCCTGAAGTGGTGGGAGATAAAAGTATTGGATCTTCGACGGAAAGAATCCCCGTAAAAAACTCCATAACTTTGCCTAACATTTCAATCATGCACGACCTGTATATGAAAAGTTTACATATTTGTAACGACTACAGCGCTAATACGGTGACAAATAGAACTATTTCGTGTTCATCTGACAAAATCCCTATTATAACTTTCACAATATCGCCGAACATTGTAATCCTCTAGGACGTCCATATAAGAAGATATTTTGTAACATGACGTTTCATCACAGTTCAAAAATTTTTATTAATTATAGTGCCGAAGTGGTGGGAGATAACAGTATTGGATCTTCGATGGAAAGAATTCCCGTAGAAACCTCCATAACTTTGAATAACATTTCAATCATGCACGACCTCTATATGAAAAGTTTACATATTTGTAACGACTGCAGCGCTAATACGGTGACAGATAGAACTAATTCGTCAGCGACCGACATAATGCTCATTATAACCTCCATAATATCGCCGAACATTATAATCATCTAGGACATCCATATAAGTAGATATTTTGTAATATGACGTTTCGTCACAGTGCAAAAATTGTTATTGAATACAGCGCTAAAGTGGTGCGAGATAGAAATATTGGGTCTTCGACGGAAATAATCCCCATAAAAACCTCCACAACTTTGCCTAACATGTGAATCACGCACGACTTCTATATAAAAAGTTCAGAAAGTTGTATCGACTACAGCGCTAATACGGTGACAGATAGAACTATTTCGTCTGCTACCGACATAATGCCTATTATAACCTCCACAATATCGCCGAACATTATAATCATCTAGGACATGGCTTCCCAAACAGGAGGCCGCGACCCTAAGTTGGGTCGCCTAGATTTAAAATTGGGTCGCGTAAAAGCTGTGAAAGTTTCAAAAACGTGTAGTAATTTTAAGAAGTTTTTTTAAACGCAACAATCATAAAATCTGTAATCATGTCGGAAAAATGTTACAACTGCAACCCTGAGCAACACTGTCAAGACTCATTGAAATAATCTTTGACTTGGTAGGAAATAATTTTTCAAGTAACACATTCCTTACGGGGATTTTCGTATGACAGAACGGCATTTTTTTTTGTAAAGGGTCGCGCTGTAAAAAGTCTGGGAGGTCCTGATCTAGGACATCCATATAAGAAGATATTTTGTAATATGACGTTTCGTCACAGTTCAAAAACTGTTATTAAATATAGCGCCAAAGTGGTGGGAGACAAAAGTATTGGATCTGCGACCGAAAAGAATCCCCACACTATCGCTGAACATTATAGTCTTCTAGGACGTCCATATAAGAAGATATTTTGTAATATCGCCGAACATTATAACCATCTAGGACGTCCATATAATAAGATATTTTATAATATTTTATAATTCAAAAAGTGTTATTAGATACAGCGCCAAAGTGGTGGGAGATAGAACTAATGGATCTTCGAAGGAAATAATCCCCGTAAAAGAATCCATAACTTTGCTGAAAATTTCAATCATGTACAATGTCTTTATAAAAAGTTCAGAAATTTTTATCGAGTACAGCGCTAATACGGTGACACGTAGAACTATTTCGTCATAATATCGCCGAAGATTGTAATCATCTAGGACATCCATATAAGAAGATATTTTGTAAGATAACGTTTCGTCACAGTTCAAAAATTTTTGTTAAATACAGCGCCAAAGTGTTGGGATATAGAACTATTGGATCTTCGACGGAAAGAATCCCCGTAAAAACCTCCATAACTTTGCCTAACATTTCAATCATGCACGACCTCTATATGAAAAGTTTACAAATTTGTAATGACTACAGCACTAATACGGTAGCAGATAGAACTATTTGCTTTTCGACCGAAATAATCCCCTTTTACCCTCCACAAAATCGCCGAACATTGTAATCGTCCTGGACGTCCATATAAGAAGATATTTTATAATATGCCGTTGCGCCACAATTCAAAAATTGTTATTAAATACAGCGCCAAAGTGGTGGGAGATAGAACTATTGGGTTTTCGACAGAAATAATCTACATAAATACGTCCACAACTTTGCCACACATTTCAATCAGGCACGACCTCTATATAAAGAGTTCAAAAAAATTTCAAAAATTTGTACCGACTACGGGGCCAATACGGTAGCAGAGAGAGCTACTTGCTCTTCGACTGAAATAATTCCCCTTTTAACCTCCACAAAACCGCTGAACATTGTAACCATCCCGAGCGTCCATATAAGAAGATATTTTGTAATACAACGTTCCGTCTCAGTTCAAAAATTGTTATTAAATACAGCTTCAAAGTGGTGGGAGATAGAACCATTGGATCTTCGACGGAAATAATCCACATAACAATATCCACAACTTTGCCGAACATTTCAATCGTGTACGACCTCTACATAAAAAGTTTACTTATTTTTATCGACTATAGACCTAATACGGAGACAGACAGTACTATTTGGTCTACGACCGACTTCATCTCCATTATAACCTCCACAATATCGCCGAAGAATGTAATCATCTAGGACATCCATATAAGAAGATATTTTGTAACATGACGTTTCGTCACAGTTCAAAAACTGCTATTAAATACAGCGCCAAAGTGGTGGGAGATAAACGTATTGGATCTTCGACCGGAAAGAATCCCCACACTATCGCTGAACATTATAATCATCTAGAACATCCATATAAGAATATATTTTATAACATGACGTTTCGTCACAGTTCAAAAACTGTTATTAAATAGAGCGCCGAACTGGTTGGAGATAGAACTATTGGGTCTAGGACGAGAATAATCCCCATAAAAACAGCAACAACTTTGCCCAACATTTCAATTATGTAGACCTCTATATAAAAAGTTCAGAAAATTTATCGACTACAGCGCCAATACGGTAATGGATAGAACTATTTGGTCTTCGAGTAACATAATTCCCATTATAAGGAACACAATTTCGCTGAAGATTATAGGCGTCTAGGACGTCCATATAAGAAGATATTTTGCAATATGCCGTTTCGTTACAGTTCAAAAATTGTTATTAAATACAGCGCCGAACTGGTTGGAGATAGAACTATTGGGTCTACGACAATCATGTAGACCTCTATATAAAAAATACAGAAAATTGTATCGACTACAGCGCTAATACGGTGACAGATAGAACTATTTCGTCTGCGACCGACATAATGCCCATTATAACCTCCACAATATTGTCGAACATTGTAATCATCTAGGACATCCATATAAGAAGATATTTTGTAACATGACGTTTCGGCCCAGTTCAAAAACTGTTATTAAATACAGCGTCAAAGTGGTGGGAGATAAACGTATTGGATCTTCGAACGGAAAGAATCCCCACACTATCGCTGAACATTATAGTCGTCTAGGACGTCCATATAAGAAGATATTTTGTAATATGACGTTTCGGCGCAGTTCAAAAACTGTTATTAAATACAGCGCCAAAGTGGTGGGAAATAAAAGTATTGGATCTTGGACCGAAAAGAATCCCGACACTATCGCTGAACATTATAGTCGTCTAGGACGTCCATATAAGAAGATACTTTGCAATATGACGTTTCGTTACAGTTCAAAAATTGTTATTAAATACAGCGCTAAAGTGGTGCGAGATAGAAATATTGGGTTTTCGACGGGAAAAATCCCCATGAAAACCTCCACAACTTTGCTGAACATTTCAATCATGCACGACCTCTATATGAAAAGTTTGCATATTTGTAACGACTACAGCGCTAATACGGTGACAGATAGAACTAATTCGTCTGCGACCGACATAATGCCCATTATAACCTCCGCGATATCGCCGAACATTATAGTCGTCTAGGAGGTCCATATAAGAAGATACTTTGCAATATGACGTTTCGTTACAGTTCAAAAATTGTTATGAAATACAGCGCCAAAGTGGTGCGAGATAGAAATATTGGGTCTTCGACGGGAAAAATCCCCATGAAAACCTCCACAACTTTGCAGAACATTTTAATGATGTGCAACCTCTATATAAAAAGTTCAGAAATTTTATCGACTACAGCGCCAATACGAACTATTTGGTCTGCGACCGACATAATCCCCATTATAAGGTCCACAATATCGCTGAACATTATACTTGTCTAGGACGTCCATATAAGAAGATATTTTGCAATATAACGTTTCATTACAGTTCAAAAATTATTATTAAATACATCGCAAAAGTGCTGCGAGATAAAAATATTGGGTCTTCGACGGAAATAATCTTCATAGAAAGCTCCACAGCTTTGCAGAACATTTCAATCATGTACAACCTCTATATAAAAAGTTGAGAAATTTTATCGAGTACAGCGCTAATACGGTGACAGATAGAACTATTCGAACTTCGACGGAAATAGTGCTCATTATAACGTCCACAATATCGCCGAACATTGGAATCGTGTAGGAAATCCATATAAGAAGATATTTTGCAATATGAAGTTTCGTCACAGTTCAAAAATTGTTATTAAATACAGCGCAAAAGTTTTGCGAGAATAAAATATTGGATCTTCGACGGAAATAATCCCCATAGAAACCTCCACAGCTTTGCAGAACATTTCAATCATGTACAACCTCTATATAAAAAGTTGAGAAATTTTATCGAGTACAGCGCTAATACGGTGACAGATAGAACTATTCGAACTTCGACGGAAATAGTGCTCATTATAACGTCCACAATATCGCCGAACATTGGAATCGTGTAGGACGTCCATATAAGAAGATATTTTGAAATATGCCGTTGCGTCACAATTCAAAAATTGTTATTAAATACAGCGCCGTAGTGGTGGGAGGTAGAGCTATTGGGTCTGCGACTCAAATAATCTAGATAAAAACGTCCACAACTTTGCCTAACATTTCAATCATGTACAACTTCTTTATAAAAAGTTCAGAAATTTCAATCGACTACAGCGCAAGTACGGTGATAGATAGCACTATTTGGTGTGCGACCGACATAATGCCCATTATAACCTCCACAAAATTGCCGAACATTATAATCATCTAGGACATCCATATAAGAAGGTATTTTGTAATATGACGTTTCATCACAGTTCAAAAACTGTTATTAAATATAGCGCCAAAGTGGTGTTAGATAAAAGTGTTGGATTTTGGATCGGAAAGTATCCCCACACTATCGCTGAACATTATAGTCGTCTAGGACATCCATATAAGAAGATATTTTGTAATATGACGTTTCGTCACAGTTCAAAACTTTTCATTCCATACAGCGTCAAAGTGGTGCGAGATAGAAATATTGGGTCTTCGACGGAAATAATCCCCATAAAAACCTCCACAACTTTGCAGAACATTTCAATCATGTACAACCTCTATATAAAAAGTTCAGAAATTTGTATCGACTATAGCGCTAATACGGTAGCAAATAGAACTATTTTCTTTTCAAACGAAATAATCGCCTTTTAACCTCCACAAAATCGATGAGCATTGTATCCACCCAGGAAGTCCATATAAGAAGATATTTTGCAATATCACGTTCCGTCACAGTTCAAAAATTGTTATTGAATACAGCGCCGAACTTGTTAGAGATAGAACTATTGGGTCTACGACGAGAATAATCCCCATAAAAACAGCAATAACTTTGCCCAACATTTCAATCATGTAGACCTATATATAAAAAGTTCAGAAAATTGTATCGACTACAGCGCTAATACGGTGACAGATAGAACTATTTGAACTTCGACGAAAATAGTCCTCATTATAACCTCCACAATATTACCGAACATTGTAATCATCTAGCAAATCCATATAAGAAGATATTTTGCAATATAACGTTTCGTTACAGTTCAAAAATTGTTATTAAATACAGCGCAAAAGTGGTACGAGATAGAAATATTGGGTCTTCGACAGAAATAATCCCCATAGAAACCTCCACAGCTTTGCAGAACATTTCAATCATGTACAACCTCTATATAAAAAGTTCAGAAATTTGTATCTACTACAGCGCTTATACGGTAGCAGATAGAACTATTTGCTTTTCGACCGAAATAATCCCCTTTTAACGTCCACAAAATCGCCGAACATTATAATCATCTAGGACATCCATATAAGAAGATATTTTGTAATATGACGTTTTGTCACAGTTCAAAAATTGTTATTAAATAAAGCGCAAAAGTGGTGCGAGATAAAAATATTGGGTCTTCGACGGAAATAATCCCCATAGAAACCTCCACAGCTTTGCAGAACATTTCAATCATGTACCACCTCTATATAAAAAGTTCAGAAATTTGTATCGACTACAGCGCTAATACGGTAGCAGATAGAACTATTTGCTTTTCGACCGAAATAATCCCCTTTTAACCTCCACAAAATCGCCGAACATTATAATCATCTAGGACATCCATATAAGAAGATATTTTGTAATATGACGTTTTGTCACAGTTCAAAAATTTTCATTAAATACAGCGCAAAAGTGGTGCGAGATAGAAATATTGAAATAATCCCCATAGAAACCTCCACAGCTTTGCAGAACATTTCAATCATGTACAACCTCTATATAAAAAGTTCAGAAATTTTATCGAGTACAGCGCTAATACGTTGACAGATAGAACTATTCGAACTTCGACGGAAATAGTGCTCATTATAACGTCCACAATATCGCCGAACATTGGAATCGTGTAGGACGTCCATATAAGAAGATATTTTGCAATATGGCGTTTCGTTACAGTTCAAAAATTGTTATTAAATACAGCGCGGAACTGGTTGGAGATAGAACTGTTGGGTCTACGACAATCATGTAGACCTCTATATAAAAAGTTCAGAAAATTGTAAGGACTACAGCGCTAATACGGTGACAGATAGAACCATTTCGTCTGCGACCGACATAATGCCCATTATAACCTCCACAATATCCCCGAACATTGTAATCATCTAGGACATCCATATAAGAAGATATTTTGTAATATGACGTTTCGGCCCAGTTCAAAAACTGTTATTAAATATAGCGCCAAAGTGGTGTTAGATAAAAGTGTGGGATTTTGGATCGGAAAGTATCCCCACACTATCGCTGAACATTATAGTCGTCTAGGACATCCATATAAGAAGATATTTTGTAATATGACGTTTCGCCACGGTTCAAAAATTTTTATTACATACAGCGTCAAAGTGGTGCGAGATAGAAATATTGGGTCTTCGACGGAAATAATCCCCATAAAAACCTCCACAACTTTGCAGAACATTTCAATCATGTACAACCTCTATATAAAAACTTCAGAAATTTGTATCGACTACAGCGCTAATACGGTAGCAGATAGAACTATTTCCTTTTCAAACGAAATAATCCCTTTTAACCTCCACAAAATCGTTGAGCATTGTAACCATCCAGGAAGTCCATATAAGAAGATATTTTGCAATATCACGTTCCGTCACAGTTCAAAAATTGTTATTGAATACAGCGCCGAACTTGTTAGAGATAGAACTATTGGGTCTACGACGAGAATAATCCCCATAAAAACAGCAATAACTTTGCCCAACATTTCAATCATGTAGACCTATATATAAAAAGTTCAGAAAATTGTATCGACTACAGCGCTAATACGGTGACAGATAGAACTATTCGAACTTCGACGGTAATAGTCCTCATTATAACCTCCACAATATTACCGAACATTGTAATCATCTAGCAAATCCATATAAGAAGATATTTTGCAATATAACGTTTCGTTACAGTTCAAAAATTGTTATTAAATACAGCGCAAAAGTGGTACGAGATAAAAATATTGGGTCCTCGACAGAAATAATCCCCATAGAAACCTCCACAGCTTTGCAGAACATTTCAATCATGTACAACCTCTATATAAAAAGTTCAGAAATTTGTATCTACTACAGCGCTAATACGGTAGCAGATAGAACTATTTGCTTTTCGACCGAAATGATCCCCTTTTAACCTCCACAAAATCGCCGAACATTATAATCATCTAGGACATCCATATAAGTAGATATTTTGTAATATGACGTTTTGTCACAGTTCAAAAATTGTTATTAAATACAGCGCAAAAGTGGTGCGAGATAAAAATATTGGGTCTTCGACGGAAATAATCCCCATAGAAACCTCCACAGCTTTGCAGAACATTTCAATCATGTACAACCTCTATATAAAAAGTTCAGAAATTTGTATCGACTATAGCGCTAATACGGTAGCAGACAGAACTATTTGCTTTTCGACCGAAATAATCCCCTTTTAACCTCCACAAAATCGCTGAACATTATAATCATCTAGGACATCCATATAAGAAGATATTTTGTAATATGACGTTTCGTCAGAGTTCAAAAATTTTCATTAAATACAGCGCCATAGTGGTGGGAGATAGAAGTATTGGATCTTTGACGGAAACAATCCACATAAAAACCCCCACAACTTTGCCTAACATTTCAATCATGCACGACCTCTATAGAAAAAGTTCAGAAATTTGTATCAACTACAGCGCTAATACGGTGACAGACAGAGCTCTTTGCTCTTCGACGGAAATTATCCGCATTATAACTTCCGCAATACCGCTGAACATTGTAATCATCTACGACATCCATATAATAGGATATTTTATACCGTGTTTAAAAAATGTTATTAAATACAGCGCCAAAGCAGTAGGAAATAGAACTATTGGGTCTTAGACGGAAATAGTGCACATAAAAACATCCACAACTTTGCCGAACATTTCAATCATGAACGACCTATTCGTAAAAAGTTTATATATTTGTATCGACTACAGCGCTAATACGGCGATAAATAGAACTCTTTGCCCTTCGACGGAAATGATCCTCATTATAACTTCCGCAATATCGCTGAACATTGTAATCATCTAGTACATCCATATAATAGGATATTTTATAACGTGTTTAAAAAATGTTATTAAATACAGCGCCAAAGTGGTAGGAAATAGAACTATAGCATCTTCGACGGAAATAATGCACATAAAAACCTTCATAACTTTGCCGAACATTTCAATCATGAACGACCTATTCGTAAAAAGTTTATATATTTGTATCGACTACAGCGCTAATACGGCGATAAATAGAACTCTTTGCTCTTCGACGGAAATGATCATTTTATAACCTCCGCAATATCGCTAAACATTGTAATGATCTAGGACATCCATATAATAGGATATTTTATAATGTGTTTAAAAAGTGTTATTAAATACAACGCCAAAGTGGTGGGAGATAAAACTATTGGGTCTTAAACGGAAATAATGCACATAAAATCGTTCACAACTTTGCCGAACACTTCAATCATTTACAACTTCTTTATAGAAAGTTCAGAAAATTCTATCGACTACAGCGCTAATACATTGAGAGATAGAACTATTTCGTCTTCGACCGACATAATCTTCATTATAACCTCCACAAAATCGTTGAACATTGTAACCATCTAGGACGTCCATAGAAGAAGATATTTGCAAATATGTCGTTTCGTTACAGTTCAAAAATTGTTATTGAATACCGTGCCAAAGTGGTGGGGTATAGAAATATTGGGTCTTCTACGGAAAGAATCCCCGTAAAAACCTCCATAACTTTGAATAACATTTCAATCATGCACGAGTTTACATATTTGTACCGACTACAGCGCTAATACGGTGAAAGATAGAACTATTTCTTCTTCGACTGACAAAATCCATATTATAACTTTCACAATATCGACGCAGATTGTAATCCTCTAGGACGTCCATATAAGAAGATATTTTGTAACATGACGTTTCGTCACAGTTCAAAAATTTTTATTAAATGCAGTGCCGAAGTGGTGGGAGATAGAAATATTGGGTCTTAAACTGAAATGATGCACATAAAAACATCCACAACTTTGCCGAGCATTTCAATCATGTACAACTTCTTTATAAAAAGTTCAGAAATTTCTATCGACTACAGCGCTAATACATTGAGAGATAGAACTATTTTGTCTTCGACCGACATAATCTCCATTCTAACCTCCACAATATCGCAGAACATTATAATCATCTAGAACTTTCATATAAGAAGATATTTTGTAACATGACGTTTCGTCACAGTTCAAAAACTGTTATTAAATACAGCGCCAAAGTGGTGGGAGATAAAAGTATTGGATCTTCGACCGGAAAGAAACCCCACACTATCGCTGAATATTATAGTCGTCCAGGACGTACATATAAGAAGATATTTTGGAATATGACGTTTCGTTACAGTTCAAAAATTGTTATTAAATACAGCGCTGAAGTGGTATTGGATCTTCGACGGAAAGAATCTCCGTAAAAAACTCCATAACTTTGCCTAACACTTCAATCATGCACGACCTCTATATGAAAAGTTTACATATTTGTAACGACTACAGCGCTAATATGGTGACAGATAGAACTATTTCGTCTTCAACTGACAAAATCCCTATTATTACTTTCGTAATATCGCCGAACGTTGTAATCATCTAGGACATCCATATAAGAAGATATTTTGTAATATGTCATGTCGTCACAGGTCAAAAACTGTTATTAAATACAGCGCCGAAGTGGTGGGAGATAAAGGTATTGGATCTTCGACGGAAAGAATCCCCGTAAAAACCTCCATAACTTTGCCTAACATTTCAATCATGCACGACCTCTATATGAAAAGTTTACATATTTGTAACGACTACAGCTAATACGGTGACAGATAGTACTATTTGGTCTGCGACCCACATAATCTCCATTCTAACCTCCACAATATCGCCGAACATTGTAATCCTCTAGGACGTCCATATACGAAGATATTTTGTAACATGACGTTTCGTCACAGTTCAAAAATTTTTATTAAATACAGTGCCGAAGTGGTGGGAGATAACAGTATTGGATCTTCGACGGAAAGAATTCGCGTAAAAGCCTCCATAACTTTGCCGAACATTTCAATCATGCACGACCTCTATATGAAAAGTTTACATATTTGTAACGACTACAGCGCTAATACGGTGACAGATAGAACTAATTCGTCAGCGACCGACATAATGCCCATTATAACCTCCATAATATCGCCGAACATTATAATCATCTAGGACATCCATATAAGTAGATATTTTGTAATATGACGTTTCGTCACAGTGCAAAAATTGTTATTGAATACAGCGTCAAAGTGGTGCGAGATAGAAATATTGGGTCTTCGACGGAAATAATCCCCATAAAAACCTCCACAACTTTGCCTAACATGTGAATCACGCACGACTTCTATATAAAAAGTTCAGAAAGTTGTATCGACTACAGCGCTAATACGGTGACAGATAGAACTAATTCGTCTGCTACCGCCATAATGCCTATTATAACCTCCACAATATCGCCGAACATTATAATCATCTAGGACATGGCTTCCCAAACAGGAGGCCGCGACCCTAAGTTGGGTCGCCTAGATTTAAAATTGGGTCGCGTAAAAGCTGTGAAAGTTTCAAAAACGTGTAGTAATTTTAAGAAGTTTTTTTAAACGCAACAATCATAAAATCTGTAATCATGTCGGAAAAATGTTACAACTGCAACCCTGAGCAACACTGTCAAGACTCATTGAAATAATCTTTGACTTGGTAGGAAATAATTTTTCAAGTAACACATTCCTTACGGGGATTTTCGTATGACAGAACGGCATTTTTTTTTGTAAAGGGTCGCGCTGTAAAAAGTCTGGGAGGTCCTGATCTAGGACATCCATATAAGAAGATATTTTGTAATATAACGTTCCGTCACAGTTCAAAAATTGTTATTAAATACCGCGCCAAAGTGGTGGGAGATAGAACTATTGGATCTTCGACGGAAAGAATTCCCGTAAAAATCTCCACAGCTTTGCAGAACATTTCAATCATGTACAATTTCTTTATAAAAAGTTCAGAAATTTGTATCGACTACAGCGCTAATACGGTGACACATAGAACTATTTCGTCACAATATCGCCGAAGATTGTAATCATCTAGGACATCCATATAAGAAGATATTTTGTAAGATAACGTTTCATCACAGTTCAAAAATTGTTATTAAATACAGCGCCAAAGTGGTGGGAGACAGAACTATTGGGTCTTCGACAGAAATAATCTGCATAAATACGTCCACAACTTTGCCACACATTTAAATCAGGTACGTCCTCTATATAAAGAGTTCAAAAAAAATTGAAAAATTTGTATTGACAACACTACCAATACGGTAGCAGATAGAACTATTTGCTCTTCGACCGAAATAATCCCCATTTGAACCTCCACAAAATCGCCGAACAGTCTAACCATCTAGGACGTCCGTATAAAAAGATATTTTGCAATATGGCGTTTCGTCACAGTTCAAAAATTGTTATTGAATACAGCGCCGAACTGGTTGGAGTTAGAACCATTAAGTCTTCGACGGAAATAATCCCCATAAAAACCTCCATAACTTTGCTGAAAATTTCAATCATATACAATTTCTTTATAAAAAGTTCAGAAAATTTAACGACTGCAGCGCCAGTACGGTGATGGATAGAACTATTTGGTCTTCGACCGACATAATCCCCATTATAAGGTCTACAATTTTGCTGAAGATTATAGTCGTCTAGGACGTCCATATAAGAAGATATTTTGCAATATGCCTTTTCGTTACAGTTCAGCGCCGAACTGGTTGGAGATAAAACTATTGGGTCTACGGCGAGAGTAATCCCCATAAAAACAGCAATAACTTTGCCGAACATTTCAACCATGTAGACCTCTATATAAAAAGTTCAGAAAATTTTATCGACTTCAGCGCTAATACGGTGACAGATAGAACCATTTCGTCTGCGACCGACATAATGCCCATTATAACCTCCACAATATCGCCGAACATTATAATCATCTAGGACATCCATATAAGTAGATATTTTGTAATATGACGTTTCGTCATAGTGCAAAAATTGTTATTGAATACAGTGTCAAAGTGGTGCGAGATAGAAATATTGGGTCTTCGACTGAAATAATCCCCATAAAAACCTCCACAACTTTGCACAACATTTAAATCATGTGCAACCTCTATATAAAAAGTTCAGAAATTGTATCGACTACAGCGCCAATACGGTAATGGATAGAACTATTTGGTCTGCGACCGACATAATCCCCGTTATAAGGTCCACAATATCGCCGAACATTATAATCATCTAGGACATCCATACAAGAAGATATTTTGTAATATGGCGTTTCGGCCCAGTTCAAAAATTTTTATTAAATGCAGTGCCGAAGTGGTGGGAGATAACAGTATTGGATCATCGACGGAAAGAATCCCCGTAAAAACCTCCATAACTTTGCCTAACATTTCAATCATGCACGACCTCTATATGAAAAGTTTGCATATTTGTAACGACTACAGCGCTAATACGGTGACAGATAGAACTAATTCGTCAGCGACCGACATAATGCCCATTATAACCTCCATAATATCGCCGAACATTATAATCATCTAGGACATCCATATAAGTAGATATTTTGTAATATGACGTTTCGTCACAGTGCAGAAATTGTTATTGAATACAGCGTCAAAGTGGTGCGAGATAGAAATATTGGGTCTTCGACGGAAATAATCCCCATGAAAACCTCCACAACTATGCAAAACATTTCAATCATGTGCAACCTCTATATAAAAAGTTCAGAAATTTTATCGACTACAGCGCCAATTCGGTAATGGATAGAACTATTTGCTCTGCGACCGACATAATCCCCATTATAAGGAACACAATTTCGCTGAAGATTATAGTCGTCTAGGACGTCCATATAAGAAGATATTTTGCAATATGCCGTTTCGTTACAGTTCAAAAATTGTTATTAAATACAGCGCCGAACTGGTTGGAGATAGAACTATTGGGTCTACGACAATCATGTAGACCTCTATATAAAAAGTTCAGAAAATTGTATCGACTACAGCGCTAATACGGTGACAGATAGAACTATTTCGTCTGCGACCGACATAATGCCCATTATAACCTCCATAATATCGCCGAACATTATAATCATCTAGGACATCCATATAAGTAGATATTTTGCAATATGGCGTTTCGTCACAGTTCAAAAATTGTTATTAAATACAGCGCCGAACTGGTTGGAGATAAAACTATTGGGTCTACGGCGAGAATAATCCCCATAAAAACAGCAATAACTTTGCAGAACATTTCAATCATGTACAACCTCTATATAAAAAGTTCAGAAATTTTATCGAGTACAGCGCTAATACGTTGACAGATAGAACTATTCGAACTTCGACGGAAATAGTCCTAATTATAACCTCCACCATATCGCCGAACATTGGAATCGTGTAGGACGTCCATATAAGAAGATATTTTGAAATATGCCGCTGCGTCACAATTCAAAAATGGTTATTAAATACAGCGCAAAAGTGGTGGGAGATAGAACTATTGGGTCTTCGACGGAAATAATCTAGATAAAAACGTCCACAACTTTGCCTAACATTTCAATCATGTACAACATCTTTATAAAAAGTTCAGAAATTTCAATCGACTACAGCGCTAGTACGGTGATAGATAGTACTATTTGGTGTGCGACACGACATAATGAAAATTATAACTTTCACAATAATGCCGAACATTATAACCATCTAGGATGTCCATATAAGCAGATATTTTGTAATATGACGTTTCGTCACAGTTCAAAAACTGTTATTAAATATAGCGGCAAAGTAGTGTTAGGGTCTTCGACGAAAATAATCCCCATAGAAACCTCCACAGCTTTGCAGAACATTTCAATCATGTACAACCTCTATATAAAAAGTTCAGAAAATTTATCGACTACAGCGCCAATACGGTAATGGATAGAACTATTTGGTCTTCGACCAACATAATCCCCATTATAAGGAACACAATTTCGCTGAAGATTATAGTCGTCTAGGACGTCCATATAAGAAGATATTTTGCAATATGCCATTTCGTTACAGTTCAAAAATTGTTATTAAATACAGCGCCGAACTGGTTGGAGATAGAACTATTGGGTCTACGACAATCATGTAGACCTCTATATAAAATGTTCAGAAAATTGTATCGACTACAGCGCTAATACGGTGACATATAGAACTATTTCGTCTGCGACCGACATAATGCCCATTATAACCTCCACAATATCGCCGAACATTGTAATCATCTAGGACATCCATATAAGACGATATTTTGCAATATGACGTTTCGGACCAGTTCAAAAACTGTTATTAAATACAGCGCCAAAGTGGTGGGAAATAAAAATATTGGATCTTGGACCGAAAAGAATCCCCACACTATCGCTGAACATTATAGTCGTCTAGGACGTCCGTATAAGAAGATACTTTGAAATACGACGTTTCGTTACAGTTCAAAAATTGTTATTGAATACAGCGCCAAAGTGGTGCGAGATAGAAATATTGGGTCTTCGACGGGAAAAATCCCCATGAAAACCTCCATAACTTTGCCTAACATTTCAATCATGCACGACCTCTATATGAAAAGTTTGCATATTTGTAACGACTACAGCGCTAATACGATGACAGATAGAACTAATTCGTCTGCGACCGACATAATGCCCATTATAACCTCCACAATATCGCCGAACATTACAATCATCTAGGACATCCATATAAGTAGATATTTTGTAATATGACGTTTCGTCATGGTGCAAAAATTGTTATTGAATATAGCGTCAAAGTGGTGCGAGATAGAAATATTGGGTCTTCGACTGAAATAATCCCCATAAAAACCTCCACAACTTTGCAGAACATTTCAATCATGTGCAACCTCTATATAAAAAGTTCAGAAATTTTATCGACTACAGCGCCAATACGGTAATGGATAGAACTATTTGGTCTGCGACCGACATAATCCCCATTATAAGGTCCACAATATCGCTGAACATTATAGTCGTCTAGGACGTCCATATAAGAAGATATTTTGCAATATAACAGGTCAATTGAAAAGTCCCCGGCCTACCATAGTAAAACACATTTTTTGGCAAAATTCGTTTTTCAACATAATTCCCTTCAAGGGTGATACACTGATTATAGCGACCCTCCAACTTTTCGATACCATTTTTGTAGTATGATTTGTCTTTTGCCTCAAAATAGTCCTTTGTTTCGGCAATTGGTGCTAAATTTCTTTCCATCGAGCATTTTTTTGAGATCTGCGAACAGGAAATAGTCGCTAGGGGCCAAATCTGGAGAATACGGTGGATGGGGAAGCAATTCGTAGCC
Source organism: Xylophagus ater (assembly GCA_963422695.1). Taxonomy (NCBI): domain Eukaryota; kingdom Metazoa; phylum Arthropoda; class Insecta; order Diptera; family Xylophagidae; genus Xylophagus; species Xylophagus ater. Next base: position 281,679 of record CAUJSI010000005.1, read on the forward strand.
CAATTCATACAATTTTGCCATCGTTTTTATCGACTTGTGACACGGTGCATTGTCTTGGTGAAAAATGACTTTTTCTTCCTTAAACCAGGTCTTTTCTCATGAATTTTTACATCCAATTGGTCCAGAAGGTTGTAATAATAATCTGAGTTTATTGTTTTACCAGTTTGGAGGTAATCCACCAACAAAATTCCTTTTGCATCCCAAAAAACTGATGCCATAACCTTCTTCACTGATCTTTGGGCCTTAACCCGTTTTGGAGCCGAATTATCGGTTTTTTGATTCTGCTTTCGACTCAGGATCATAGTGATAGACCCAAGTGTCATCCATAGTGATGAATCGGCGCACAAAATCCACTTTATCCTTTCGAAAATGCTCAAAATGTTGATGAGAAAGTCGCATTTGCATGTGTTTTTGTTCCATTTTTCGGAAATGCGGCAGCCAATTTGCATAGAGCTTTTTGAAACCTAAAACTTCAGCTAAGATGTGATGTAATGGTCGATATGAGTTGACTATGGTGTTAGCTGCGTTATCCATAGCCACTCGTCTGTCTTCCGAAACCATATCCTGTATTTTTTGTAACTTTTCTGTTGTTGGTACACTTTTTGGATGTCATTGACGTGGATCGTCTTCATGGCTTGTACGGCCAGATTTAAAAAGGCACCCCATTTTTCAACGGTGGATTTCGAAGGTGAAGAGTCCGGATAATAATTATCAAGCCAAGTTTTTATCTCAACGGTATTTTTTTGGCCATAAAGCAATGTTTAATCAACAGACGAAATTCTTTTTTATCCATTTTCTTTTCAATAACAAAAGTTGCTTCACTCAAAATGCTATAATTCACAATCTAATGATCCGACAGCTGTCAAAATTATACACGCGTCTTTTGAAGGTTAGGGCTAATTAAAAATTATATGGATTTAATTCTAGTACCGCCACCTATGTGTCAGGCCGGGGACTTGTCAATTGGCCTGTTAACGTTTCGTTACAGTTCAAAAATTGTTATTAAATACAGCGCAAAAGTGGTGCGAGATAGAAATATTGGGTCTTCGACGAAAATAATCCCCATAGAAACCTCCACAGCTTTGCCGAACATTTCAATCATGTACAACCTCTATATAAAAAGTTCAGAAAATTGTATCGACTACAGCGCTAATACGGTGACAGATAGAACTATTTCGTCTGCGACCGACATAATGCCCATTATAACCTCCACAATATCGCCGAACATTGTAATCATCTAGGACATCCATATAAGAAGATATTTTGTAATATGACGTTTCGGCCCAGTTCAAAAACTGTTATTAAATACAGCGCCAAAGTGGTGGGAAATAAAAATATTGGATCTTGGACCGAAAAGAATCCCCACAAAATAGCTGAGCATTGTAACCATCCAGGATGTCCATATAAGAAAATATTTTGCAATATGATGTTTCGTCACAGTTCAAAAATTGTTATTGAATACAGCGCCGAACTGGTTGGAGATAGAACTATTCGGTCTACGACGAGAATAATCCCCATGAAGACAGCAATAACTTTGGCGAACATTTCAATCATGTAGACCTCTATATAAAAATTTCAGAAAATTTATCGCCTACAGCGCCAATACGGTAATGGATAGAACTATTTGCTCTGCGACCGACATAATGCCCATTATAACCTCCACAATATCGCCGAACATTATAATCATCTAGGACATCCATATAAGTAGATATTTTGTAATATGACGTTTCGTCATAGTGCAAAAATTATTATTAAATACGGCGCAGAAGTGGTGGGAGATAGAAATATTGGTACTTCGACGGAAATAATCCGCATAAAAACCTCCACAACTTTGCAGAACATTGCATTCATGTACAACGTCTATATAAAAGTTCAGAAATTGTATCGACTACAGCGCCAAAACGGTAATGGATAGAACTATTTCGTCTGCGACCGACATAATCCCCATTATAAAGTCCACAATATCGCTGAACATTATAGTCGTCTAGGACGTCCATATAAGAAGATATTTTGCAATATAACGTTTCGTTACAGTTCAAAAATTGTTATTAAATACAGCGCAAAAGTCGTGCGAGATAGAAATATTGGGTCTTCGACGGAAATAATCCCCATAGGAACCTCCACAGCTTTGCAGAACATTTCAATCATGTACAACCTCTATATAAAAAGTTCAGAAATTTTATCGAGTACAGCGCTAATACGTTGACAGATAGAACTATTCGAACTTCGACGGAAAAGGTCCTAATTATAACCTCCACCATATCGCCGGACATTGGAATCGTGTGGGACGTCCATATAAGAAGATATTTTGAAATATGCCGCTGCGTCACAATTCAAAAATTGTTATTAAATACAGCGCAAAAGTGGTGGGAGATAGAACTATTGGGTCTTCGACGGAAATAATCTAGATAAAAACGTCCACAACTTTGCCTAACATTTCAATCATATACAACTTCTTTATAAAAAGTTCAGAAATTTCAATCGACTACAGCGCTAGTACGGTGATAGATAGTACCATTTGGTGTGCGACACGACATAATGAACATTATAACTTCCACAATAATGCCGAACATTATAACCATCTAGGACATCCATATAAGCAGATATTTTGTAATATGACGTTTCGTCACAGTTCAAAAACTGTTATTAAATATAGCGCCAAAGTGGTGTTAGATAAAAGTATTGGATTTTGGATCGGAAAGTATCCCCACACTATCGCTGAACATTATAGTCGTCTAGGACATCTATATAAGAAGATATTTTGTAATATGACGTTTCGTCACAGTTCAAAAACTTTTATTAGATACAGCGCCAAAGTGGTGCGAGATAGAACTATTGGATCTTCGACGGAAAAAAACCCCGTAAAAACCTCCATAACTTTGCCCAACATTTCAATCATGCACGACATCTATATGAAAAGTTTGCATATTTGTAACGACTACAGCGCTAATACGGTGACAGATAGAACTAATTCGTCTGCGACCGACATAATGCCCATTATAACCTCCACAATATCGCCGAACATTCTAACCATCTAGAACGTCCGTATAAAAAGATATTTTGCAATATGGCGTTTCGTCACAGTTCAAAAATTGTTATTGAATACAGCGCCAAAGTGGTGGGAGATAGAACTTTAGGATCTTCGACGGAAATAATCCACATAACAACATCCACGACTTTGCAGAACATTTCAATCATGTACAACCTCTATCTAAAAAGTTCAGAAATTTGTATCGACTACAGCGCTAATACGGTAGCATATAGAACTATTTGCTTTTCGACCGAAATAATCCCCTTTTAACCTCCACAAATTCGCTGAGCATTGTAACCATCCGGGATGTCCATATAAGAAGATATTTTGCAATACGATGATTCGTCACAGTTCAAAAATTGTTACTGAATACAGCGCCAAAGTGATGGGAGGTAGAACTATTGGGTCTTCGACCGAAATAATCTGCATAAATACGTCCACAACTTTGCCACACATTTCAATCAGGTACGACCTCTATATAAAGAGTTCAAAAAAATTTCAAATATTTATATTGACTACACCGCCAATACGGTAGCAGATACAACTATTTGCTCTTCGACCGAAATAATCCCCATTTGTACCTCCACAAAATCGCCGAACATTCTAACCATCTAGGACGTCCGTATAAAAAGATATTTCGCAAAATGGCGTTTCGTCATGGTGCAAAAATTGTTATTGAATATAGCGTCAAAGTGGTGCGAGATAGAAATATTGGGTCTTCGACTGAAATAATCCCCATAAAAACCTCCACAACTTTGCAGAACATTTCAATCATGTGCAACCTCTATATAAAAAGTTCAGAAAATTTATCGACTACAGCGCCAATACGGTAATGGATAGAACTATTTGGTCTGCGACCGACATAATCCCCATTATAAGGTCCACAATATCGCTGAATATTATAGTCGTCTAGGACGTCCATATAAGAAGATATTTTGTAACATGACGTTTCGTCACAGTTCAAAAATTTTTATTAAATACAGTGCCGAAGTGGTACTAGAAAAAAGTATTGGATCTTGGACCGGAAGAATCCCCACAATACCGCCGAACATTGTAAACCTCTAGGACGTCCATATAAGAAGATATTTTGTAACATGACGTTTCTTCACAGTTCAAAAATTTTTATTAAATACAGTGCCGAAGTGGTGGGAGATATCAGTATTGGATCTTCGACGGAAAAAACCCCCGTAAAAACCTCCATAACTTTGCCCAACATTTCAATCATGCACGACATCTATATGAAAAGTTTGCATATTTGTAACGACTACAGCGCTAATACGGTGACAGATAGAACTAATTCGTCTGCGACCGACATAATGCCCATTATAACCTCCATAATATCGCCGAACATTATAATCATCTAGGACATCCATATAAGTAGATATTTTGCAATATGGCGTTTCGTCACAGTTCAAAAATTGTTATTAAATACAGCACCAAAGTGGTGCGAGATAGAAATATTGGGTCTTCGACGGAAATAATCCGCATAAAAACCTCCACAGCTTTGCAGAACATTTCAATAATGTACAACCTCTATATAAAAAGTTCAGAAAATTTATCGACTACAGCGCCAATACGGTAATGGATAGAACTATTGGGTCTTCGACCGAAATAATCTGCATAAATACGTCCACAACTTTGCCACACATTTCAATCAGGTACGACCTCTATATAAAGAGTTCAAAAAAATTTCAAATATTTATATTGACTACACCGCCAATACGGTAGCAGATACAACTATTTGCTCTTCGACCGAAATAATCCCCATTTGTACCTCCACAAAATCGCCGAACATTATAATCATCTACGACATCCACATAAGTAGATATTTTGTAATATGACGTTTCGTCATGGTGCAAAAATTGTTATTGAATATAGCGTCAAAGTGGTGCGAGATAGAAATATTGGGTCTTCGACTGAAATAATCCCCATAAAAACCTCCACAACTTTGCAGAACATTTCAATCATGTGCAACCTCTATATAAAAAGTTCAGAAAATTTATCGACTACAGCGCCAATACGGTAATGGATAGAACTATTTGGTCTGCGACCGACATAATCCCCATTATAAGGTCCACAATATCGCTGAACATTATAGTCGTCTAGGAGGTCCATATAAGAAGATATTTTGCAATATAACGTTTCGTTACAGTTCAAAAATTGTTATTAAATACAGCGCAAAAGTGGTGCGAGATAGAAATATTGGGTCTTCGACGAAAATAATCCCCATAGAAACCTCCACAGCTTTGCAGAACATTTCAATCATGTACAACGTCTATATAAAAAGTTCAGAAAATGTATCGACTACAGCGCCAATACGGTAATGGATAGAACTATTTGGTCTTCGACCAACATAATCCCCATTATAAGGAACACAATTTCGCTGAAGATTATAGTCGTCTAGGACGTCCATATAAGAAGATATTTTGCAATATGCCGTTTCGTTATAGTTCAAAAATTGTTTTTAAATACAGCGCCGAACTGGTTGGAGATAGAACTATTGGGTCTACGACAATCATGCAGACCTCTATATAAAAAGTTCAGAAAATTTATCGACTACAGCGCCAATACGGCAATGGATAGAACTATTTGGTCTGCGACCGACATAATCCCCATTATAAGGTCCACAATATCGCTGAACATTATAGTCGTCTAGCACGTCCATATAAGAAGATATTTTGCAATATAACGTTTCGTTACAGTTCAAAAATTGTTATTAAATACAGCGCAAAAGTGGTACGAGATAGAAATATTGGGTCTTCGACGAAAATAATCCCCATAGAAACCTCCACAGCTTTGCAGAACATTTCAATCATATACAACCTCTATATAGAAAGTTCAGAAAATTTATCGACTACAGCGCCAATACGGTAATGGATAGAACTATTTGGTCTTCGACCAACATAATCCCCATTATAAGGAACACAATTTCGCTGAAGATTATAGTCGTCTAGGACGTCCATATAAGAAGATATTTTGCAATAAGCCGTTTCATTACAGTTCAAAAATTGTTTTTAAATACAGCGCCGACCTGGTTAGAGATAGAACTATTGGGTCTACGACAATCATGCAGACCTCTATATAAAAAGTTCAGAAAATTGTATCGACTACAGCGCTAATACGGTGACAGATAGAACTATTTCGTCTGCGACCGACATAATGCCCATTATAACCTCCACAATATCGCCGAACATTGTAATCATCTAGGACATCCATATAAGAAGATATTTTGTAATATGACGTTTCGGCCCAGTTCAAAAACTGTTATTAAATACAGCGCCAAAGTGGTGGGAAATAAAAATATTGGATCTTGGACCGAAAAGAATCCCCACACTATCGCTGAACATTATAGTCGCCTAGGACGTCCGTATAAGAAGATTCTTTGAAATATGACGTTTCGTTACAGTTCAAAAATTGTTATTAAATACAGCACCAAAGTGGTGCGAGATAGAAATATTGGGTCTTCGACGGGAAAAATCCCCATGAAAACCTCCACAACTTTGCTGAACATTTCAATCATGCACGACCTCTATATAAAAAGTTCAGAAATTTTATCGACTACAGCGCTAGTACGGTAGCATATAGAACCATTTGCTTTTCGACCGAAATAATCCCCTTTTAACCTCCACAAAATAGCTGAGGATTGTAACCATCCAAGATGTCCATATAAGAAAATATTTTGCAATATGATGTTTCGTCACAGTTCAAAAATTGTTATTGAATACAGCGCCGAACTGGTTGGAGTTAGAACTATTGGGTCTACGACGAGAATAATCCCCATGAAGACAGCAATAACTTTGCCGAACATTTCAATCATGTAGACCTCTATATAAAAATTTCAGAAAATTTATCGCCTACAGCGCCAATACGGTAATGGATAGAACTATTTGCTCTTCGACCGACATAATGCCCATTATAACCTCCACAAAATCGCCGAACATTCTAACCATCTAGGACGTCCGTATAAGAAGATACTTTGAAATATGACGTTTCGTTACAGTTCAAAAATTGTTATTAAATACAGCACCAAAGTGGTGCGAGATAGAAATATTGGGTCTTCGACGGAAATAATCCGCATAAAAACCTCCACAGCTTTGCAGAACATTTCAATAATGTACAACCTCTATATAAAAAGTTCAGAAATTTTATCGAGTACAGCGCTAATACGTTGACAGATAGAACTATTCGAACTTCGACGGATAAGATCCTAATTATAACCTCCACCATATCGCCGAACATTGGAATCGTGTGGGACGTCCATATAAGAAGATATTTTGAAATATGCCGCTGCGTCACAATTCAAAAATTGTTATTAAATACAGCGCAAAAGTGGTGGGAGATAGAACTATTGGGTCTTCGACGGAAATAATCTAGATAAAAACGTCCACAACTTTGCCTAACATTTCAATCATATACAACTTCTTTATAAAAAGTTCAGAAATTTCAATCGACTACAGCGCTAGTACGGTGAGAGATAGTACCATTTGGTGTGCGACACGACATAATGAACATTATAACTTCCACAATAATGGCGAACATTATAACCATCTAGGACATCCATATAAGCAGATATTTTGTAATATGACGTTTCGTCACAGTTCAAAAACTGTTATTAAATATAGCGCCAAAGTGGTGTTAGATAAAAGTATTGGATTTTGGATCGGAAAGTATCCCCACACTATCGCTGAACATTATAGTCGAGAAAGAACTATTCAGTCTTCGACGGAAATAATCCACATAAAAACCTTCACAACTTTGTCGAACATTGCAATAATGTACGACCTCTTTATAAAAAGTTCAAAAAAATTGCAAAAATTTGTATTGACTACACAGCCAATACGGTAGCAGATAGAACTATTTGCCTTTCGACCGAAATAATCCCCATTTAAGGCTCCACCATATCGCCGAACATTCTAACCATCTAGAACGTCCGTATAAAAAGATATTTTGCAATATGGCGTTTCGTCACAGCTCAAAAATTGTTATTGAATACAGCGCCAAAGTGGTGGGAGATAGAACTTTAGGATCTTCGACGGAAATAATCCACATAACAACATCCACAACTTTGCAGAACATTTCAATCATGTACAACCTCTATCTAAAAAGTTCAGAAATTTGTATCGACTACAGCGCTAATACGGTAGCATATAGAACTATTTGCTTTTCGACCGAAATAATCCCCTTTTAACCTCCACAAATTCGCTGAGCATTGTAACCATCCGGGATGTCCATATAAGAAGATATTTTGCAATATGATGATTCGTCACAGTTCAAAAATTGTTACTGAATACAGCGCCAAAGTGATGGGAGATAGAACTATTGGGTCTTCGACCGAAATAATCTGCATAAATACGTCCACAACTTTGCCACACATTTCAATCAGGTACGACCTCTATATAAAGAGTTCAAAAAAATTTCAAATATTTATATTGACTGCACCGCCAATACGGTAGCAGATACAACTATTTGCTCTTCGACCGAAATAATCCCCATTTGAACCTCCAAGAAATCGCCGAACATTCTAACCATCTAGGACGTCCGTATAAAAAGATATTTTGCAAAATGGCGTTTCGTCACAGTTCAAAAATTGTTATTGAATACAGCGCCGAACTGGTTGGAGTTAGAACTATTAAGTCTTCGACGGAAAGAATCCACATAAAAACCTCCACAACTTTGCCTAACATTTCAATCATGTACAACTTCTTTATAAAAAGTTCAGAAATTTTATCGACTACAGCGCCAATACGGTAATAAATAGAACTATTTGGTCTGCGACCGACATAATCCCCATTATAAGGTCCACAATATCGCTGAACATTATAGTCGTCTAGGACGTCCATATAAGAAGATATTTTGTAACATGACGTTTCGTCACAGTTCAAAAATTTTTATTAAATACAGTGCCGAAGTGGTAGGAGAAAAAAGTATTGGATCTTGGACCGGAAGAATCCCCACAATATCGCCGAACATTGTAAACCTCTAGGACGTCCATATAAGAAGATATTTTGTAACATGACGTTTCGTTACAGTTCAAAAAATGTTATTAAATACAGCGCAAAAGTGGTGCGAGATAGAAATATTGGGTCTTCGACGAAAATAATCCCCATAGAAACCTCCACAGCTTTGCAGAACATTTCAATCATGTACAACCTCTATATAAAAAGTTCAGAAAATTTATCGACTACAGCGCCAATACGGTAATGGATAGAACTATTTGGTCTTCGACCAACATAATCCCCATTATAAGGAACACAATTTCGCTGAAGATTATAGTCGTCTAGGACGTCCATATAAGAAGATATTTTGCAATATGCCGTTTCGTTACAGTTCAAAAATTGTTTTTAAATACAGCGCCGAACTGGTTGGAGATAGAACTATTGGGTCTACGACAATCATGCAGACCTCTATATAAAAAGTTCAGAAAATTTATCGACTACAGCGCCAATACGGTAATGGATAGAACTATTTGGTCTGCGACCGACATAATCCCCATTATAAGGTCCACAATATCGCTGAACATTATAGTCGTCTAGGACGTCCATATCAGAAGATATTTTGCAATATAACGTTTCGTTACAGTTCAAAAATTGTTATTAAATACAGCGCAAAAGTGGTGCGAGATAGAAATATTGGGCCTTCGACGAAAGTAATCCCCATAGAAACCTCCACAGCTTTGCAGAACATTTCAATCATGTACAACGTCTATATAAAAAGTTCAGAAAATTTATCGACTACAGCGTCAATACGGTAATGGATAGAACTATTTGGTCTTCGACCAACATAATCCCCATTATAAGGAACACAATTTCGCTGAAGATTATAGTCGTCTAGGACGTCCATATAAGAAGATATTTTGCAATATGCCGTTTCGCTACAGTTCAAAAATTGTTTTTAAATACAGCGCCGAACTGGTTGGAGATAGAACTATTGGGTCTACGACAATCATGCAGACCTCTATATAAAAAGTTCAGAAAATTTATCGACTACAGCGCCAATACGGTAATGGATAGAACTATTTGGTCTGCGACCGACATAATCCCCATTATAAGGTCCACAATATCGCTGAACATTATAGTCGTCTAGCACGTCCATATAAGAAGATATTTTGCAAAATAACGTTTCGTTACTGTTCAAAAATTGTTATTAAATACAGCGCAAAAGTGGTGCGAGATAGAAATATTGGGTCTTCGACGAAAATAATCCCCATAGAAACCTCCACAGCTTTGCAGAACATTTCAATCATGTACAACCTCTATATAAAAAGTTCAGAAAATTTATCGATTACAGCGCCAATACGGTAATGGATAGAACTATTTGGTCTGCGAACGACATAATCCCCATTATAAGGTCCACAATATCGTTGAACATTATAGTCGTCTAGGACATCCATATAAGAAGATATTTTGTAATATGACGTCTCGGCCCAGTTCAAAAACTGATATTAAATACAGCGCCAAAGTGGTGGGAAATAAAAATATTGGATCTTGGACCGAAAAGAATCCCCACACTATCGCTGAACATTATAGTCGTCTAGGACGTCCGTATAAGAAGATACTTTGAAATATGACGTTTCGTTACAGTTCAAAAATTGTTATTAAATACAGCGCCAAATTGGTGCGAGATAGAAATATTGGGTCTTCGACGGGAAAAATCCCCATGAAAACCTCCACAACTTTGCTGAACATTTCAATCATGCACGACCTCTATATGAAAAGTTTGCATATTTGTAACGACTACAGCGCTAATACGGTGACAGATAGAACTAATTCGTCAGCGACCGACATAATGCCCATTATAACCTCCATAATATCGCCGAACATTATAATCATCTAGGACATCTATATAACTAGATATTTTGTAATATGACGTTTCGTCACAGTGCACAAATTGTTATTGAATACAGCGTCAAAGTGGGGCGAGATAGAAATATTGGGTCTTCGACGGAAATAATCCCCATGAAATCCTCCACAACTTTGCAGAACATTTCAATCATGTACAACGTCTATATAAAAAGTTCAGAAAATTTATCGACTACAGCGCCAATACGGTAATGGATAGAACTATTTGGTCTTCGACCAACATAATCCCCATTATAAGGAACACAATTTCGCTGAAGATTATAGTCGTCTAGGACGTCCATATAAGAAGATATTTTGCAATATGCCGTTTCGTTACAGTTCAAAAATTGTTTTTAAATACAGCGCCGAACTGGTTGGAGATAGAACTATTGGGTCTACGACAATCATGCAGACCTCTATATAAAAAGTTCAGAAAATTGTATCGACTACAGCGCTAATACGGTGACAGATAGAACTATTTCGTCTGCGACCGACATAATGCCCATTATAACCTCCACAATATCGCCGAACATTGTAATCATCTAGGACATCCATATAAGAAGATATTTTGTAATATGACGTTTCGGCCCAGTTCAAAAACTGTTATTAAATACAGCGCCAAAGTGGTGGGAAATAAAAATATTGGATCTTGGACCGAAAAGAATCCCCACACTATCGCTGAACATTATAGTCGTCTAGGACGTCCGTATAAGAAGATTCTTTGAAATATGACGTTTCGTTACAGTTCAAAAATTGTTATTAAATACAGCACCAAAGTGGTGCGAGATAGAAATATTGGGTCTTCGACGGGAAAAATCCCCATGAAAACCTCCACAACTTTGCTGAACATTTCAATCATGCACGACCTCTATATAAAAAGTTCAGAAATTGTATCGACTACAGCGCTAGTACGGTAGCATATAGAACCATTTGCTTTTCGACCGAAATAATCCCCTTTTAACCTCCACAAAATAGCTGAGCATTGTAACCATCCAGGATGTCCATATAAGAAAATATTTTGCAATATGATGTTTCGTCACAGTTCAAAAATTGTTATTGAATACAGCGCCGAACTGGTTGGAGTTAGAACTATTGGGTCTACGACGAGAATAATCCCCATGAAGACAGCAATAACTTTGCCGAACATTTCAATCATGTAGACCTGTATATAAAAATTTCAGAAAATTTATCGCCTACAGCGCCAATACGGTAATGGATAGAACTATTTGCTCTTCGACCGACATAATGCCCATTATAACCTCCACAAAATCGCCGAACATTCTAACCATCTAGGACGTCCGTATAAGAAGATACTTTGAAATATGACGTTTCGTTACAGTTCAAAAATTGTTATTAAATACAGCACCAAAGTGGTGCGAGATAGAAATATTGGGTCTTCGACGGAAATAATCCGCATAAAAACCTCCACAGCTTTGCAGAACATTTGAATCATGTACAACCTCTATATAAAAAGTTCAGAAATTTTATCGAGTACAGCGCTAATACGTTGACAGATAGAACTATTCGAACTTCGACGGATAGGATCCTAATTATAACCTCCACCATATCGCCGAACATTGGAATCGTGTGGGACGTCCATATAAGAAGATATTTTGAAATATGCCGCTGCGTCACAATTCAAAAAGTGTTATTAAATACAGCGCAAAAGTGGTGGGAGATAGAACTATTGGGTCTTCGACGGAAATAATCTAGATAAAAACGTCCACAACTTTGCCTAACATTTCAATCATATACAACTTCTTTATAAAAAGTTCAGAAATTTCAATCGACTACAGCGCTAGTACGGTGAGAGATAGTACCATTTGGTGTGCGACACAACATAATGAACATTATAACTTCCACAATAATGCCGAACATTATAACCATCTAGGACATCCATATAAGCAGATATTTTGTAATATGACGTTTCGTCACAGTTCAAAAACTGTTATTAAATATAGCGCCAAAGTGGTGTTAGATAAAAGTATTGGATTTTCGATCGGAAAGTATCCCCACACTATCGCTGAACATTATAGTCGTCTAGGACATCCATATAAGAAGATATTTTGTAATATGACGTTTCGTCACAGTTCAAAAACTTTTATTAGATACAGTGCCAAAGTGGTGCGAGAAAGAACTATTCAGTCTTCGACGGAAATAATCCACATAAAAACCTTCACAACTTTGTCGAACATTGCAATAATGTACGACCTCTTTATAAAAAGTTCAAAAAAATTGCAAAAATTTGTATTGACTACACAGCCAATACGGTAGCAGATAGAACTATTTGCCTTTCGACCGAAATAATCCCCATTTAAGGCTCCACCATATCGCCGAACATTCTAACCATCTAGAACGTCCGTATAAAAAGATATTTTGCAATATGGCGTTTCGTCACAGCTCAAAAATTGTTATTGAATACAGCGCCAAAGTGGTGGGAGATAGAACTTTAGGATCTTCGACGGAAATAATCCACATAACAACATCCACAACTTTGCAGAACATTTCAATCATGTACAACCTCTATCTAAAAAGTTCAGAAATTTGTATCGACTACAGCGCTAATACGGTAGCATATAGAACTATTTGCTTTTCGACCGAAATAATCCCCTTTTAACCTCCACAAATTCGCTGAGCATTGTAACCATCCGGGATGTCCATATAAGAAGATATTTTGCAATATGATGATTCGTCACAGTTCAAAAATTGTTACTGAATACAGCGCCAAAGTGATGGGAGATAGAACTATTGGGTCTTCGACCGAAATAATCTGCATAAATACGTCCACAACTTTGCCACACATTTCAATCAGGTACGACCTCTATATAAAGAGTTCAAAAAAATTTCAAATATTTATATTGACTGCACCGCCAATACGGTAGCAGATACAACTATTTGCTCTTCGACCGAAATAATCCCCATTTGAACCTCCAAGAAATCGCCGAACATTCTAACCATCTAGGACGTCCGTATAAAAAGATATTTTGCAAAATGGCGTTTCGTCACAGTTCAAAAATTGTTATTGAATACAGCGCCGAACTGGTTGGAGTTAGAACTATTAAGTCTTCGACGGAAAGAATCCACATAAAAACCTCCACAACTTTGCCTAACATTTCAATCATGTACAACTTCTTTATAAAAAGTTCAGAAATTTTATCGACTACAGCGCCAATACGGTAATAAATAGAACTATTTGGTCTGCGACCGACATAATCCCCATTATAAGGTCCACAATATCGCTGAACATTATAGTCGTCTAGGACGTCCATATAAGAAGATATTTTGTAACATGACGTTTCGTCACAGTTCAAAAAATTTTATTAAATACAGTGCCGAAGTGGTAGGAGAAAAAAGTATTGGATCTTGGACCGGAAGAATCCCCACAATATCGCCGAACATTGTAAACCTCTAGGACGTCCATATAAGAAGATATTTTGTAACATGACGTTTCGTTACAGTTCAAAAATTGTTATTAAATACAGCGCAAAAGTGGTGCGAGATAGAAATATTGGGTCTTCGACGAAAATAATCCCCATAGAAACCTCCACAGCTTTGCAGAACATTTCAATCATGTACAACCTCTATATAAAAAGTTCAGAAAATTTATCGACTACAGCGCCAATACGGTAATGGATAGAACTATTTGGTCTTCGATCAACATAATCCCCATTATAAGGAACACAATTTCGCTGAAGATTATAGTCGTCTAGGACGTCCATATAAGAAGATATTTTGCAATATGCCGTTTCGTTACAGTTCAAAAATTGTTTTTAAATACAGCGCCGAACTGGTTGGAGATAGAACTATTGGGTCTACGACAATCATGCAGACCTCTATATAAAAAGTTCAGAAAATTTATCGACTACAGCGCCAATACGGTAATGGATAGAACTATTTGGTCTGCGACCGACATAATCCCCATTATAAGGTCCACAATATCGCTGAACATTATAGTCGTCTAGGACGTCCATATCAGAAGATATTTTGCAATATAACGTTTCGTTACAGTTCAAAAATTGTTATTAAATACAGCGCAAAAGTGGTGCGAGATAGAAATATTGGGTCTTCGACGAAAGTAATCCCCATAGAAACCTCAACAGCTTTGCAGAACATTTCAATCATGTACAACGTCTATATAAAAAGTTCAGAAAATTTATCGACTACAGCGTCAATACGGTAATGGATAGAACTATTTGGTCTTCGACCAACATAATCCCCATTATAAGGAACACAATTTCGCTGAAGATTATAGTCGTCTAGGACGTCCATATAAGAAGATATTTTGCAATATGCCGTTTCGTTACAGTTCAAAAATTGTTTTTAAATACAGCGCCGAACTGGTTGGAGATAGAACTATTGGGTCTACGACAATCATGCAGACCTCTATATAAAAAGTTCAGAAAATTTATCGACTACAGCGCCAATACGGTAATGGATAGAACTATTTGGTCTGCGACCGACATAATCCCCATTATAAGGTCCACAATATCGCTGAACATTATAGTCGTCTAGCACGTCCATATAAGAAGATATTTTGCAAAATAACGTTTCGTTACTGTTCAAAAATTGTTATTAAATACAGCGCAAAAGTGGTGCGAGATAGAAATATTGGGTCTTCGACGAAAATAATCCCCATAGAAATCTCCACAGCTTTGCAGAACATTTCAATCATGTACAACCTCTATATAAAAAGTTCAGAACATTTATCGATTACAGCGCCAATACGGTAATGGATAGAACTATTTGGTCTGCGAACGACATAATCCCCATTATAAGGTCCACAATATCGTTGAACATTATAGTCGTCTAGGACATCCATATAAGAAGATATTTTGTAATATGACGTCTCGGCCCAGTTCAAAAACTGATATTAAATACAGCGCCAAAGTGGTGGGAAATAAAAATATTGGATCTTGGACCGAAAAGAATCCCCACACTATCGCTGAACATTATAGTCGTCTAGGACGTCCGTATAAGAAGATACTTTGAAATATGACGTTTCGTTACAGTTCAAAAATTGTTATTAAATACAGCGCCAAATTGGTGCGAGATAGAAATATTGGGTCTTCGACGGGAAAAATCCCCATGAAAACCTCCACAACTTTGCTGAACATTTCAATCATGCACGACCTCTATATGAAAAGTTTGCATATTTGTAACGACTACAGCGCTAATACGGTGACAGATAGAACTAATTCGTCAGCGACCGACATAATGCCCATTATAACCTCCATAATATCGCCGAACATTATAATCATCTAGGACATCCATATAACTAGATATTTTGTAATATGACGTTTCGTCACAGTGCACAAATTGTTATTGAATACAGCGTCAAAGTGGGGCGAGATAGAAATATTGGGTCTTCGACGGAAATAATCCCCATGAAAACCTCCACAACTTTGCAGAACATTTCAATCATGTACAACGTCTATATAAAAAGTTCAGAAAATTTATCGACTACAGCGCCAATACGGTAATGGATAGAACTATTTGGTCTTCGACCAACATAATCCCCATTATAAGGAACACAATTTCGCTGAAGATTATAGTCGTCTAGGACGTCCATATAAGAAGATATTTTGCAATATGCCGTTTCGTTACAGTTCAAAAATTGTTTTTAAATACAGCGCCGAACTGGTTGGAGATAGAACTATTGGGTCTACGACAATCATGCAGACCTCTATATAAAAAGTTCAGAAAATTTATCGACTACAGCGCCAATACGGTAATGGATAGAACTATTTGGTCTGTGACCGACATAATCCCCATTATAAGGTCCACAATATCGCTGAACATTATAGTCGTCTCGCACGTCCATATAAGAAGATATTTTGCAAAATAACGTTTCGTTACAGTTCAAAAATTGTTATTAAATACAGCGCAAAAGTGGTGCGAGATAGAAATATTGGGTCTTCGACGAAAATAATCCCCATAGAAACCTCCACAGCTTTGCAGAACATTTCAATCATGTACAACCTCTATATAAAAAGTTCAGAAAATTTATCGATTACAGCGCCAATACGGTAATGGATAGAACTATTTGGTCTGCGAACGACATAATCCCCATTATAAGGTCCACAATATCGTTGAACATTATAGTCGTCTAGGACATCCATATAAGAAGATATTTTGTAATATGACGTTTCGGCCCAGTTCAAAAACTGATATTAAATACAGCGCCAAAGTGGTGGGAAATAAAAATATTGGATCTTGGACCGAAAAGAATCCCCACACTATCGCTGAACATTATAGTCGTCTAGGACGTCCGTATAAGAAGATACTTTGAAATATATAGTTTCGTTACAGTTCAAAAATTGTTATTAAATACAGCGCCAAATTGGTGCGAGATAGAAATATTGGGTCTTCGACGGGAAAAATCCCCATGAAAACCTCCACAACTTTGCTGAACATTTCAATCATGCACGACCTCTATATGAAAAGTTTGCATATTTGTAACGACTACAGCGCTAATACGGTGACAGATAGAACTAATTCGTCAGCGACCGACATAATGCCCATTATAACCTCCATAATATCGCCGAACATTATAATCATCTAGGACATCCATATAAGTAGATATTTTGTAATATGACGTTTCGTCACAGTGCACAAATTGTTATTGAATACAGCGTCAAAGTGGCGCGAGATAGAAATATTGGGTCTTCGACGGAAATAATCCCCATGAAAACCTCCACAACTTTGCAGAACATTTCAATCATGTGCAACCTCTATATAAAAAGTTCAGAAATATTATCGACTACAGCGCCAATACGGTAATGGATAGAACTATTTGTTCTGCGACCGACATAATCCCCATTATAAAGTCCACAATATCACTGAATATTATAGTCGTCTAGGACGTCCGTATAAGAAGATACTTTGAAATATGACGTTTCGTTACAGTTCAAAAATTGTTATTAAATACAGCGCCAAATTGGTGCGACACAGAAATATTGGGTCTTCGACGGGAAAAATCCCCATGAAAACCTCCACAACTTTGCTGAACATTTCAGTCATGCACGACCTCTATATGAAAAGTTTGCATATTTGTAACGACTACAGCGCTAATACGGTGACAGATAGAACTAATTCGTCAGCGACCGACATAATGCCCATTATAACCTCCATAATATCGCCGAACATTATAATCATCTAGGACATCCATATAAGAAGATATTTTGCAATATAACGTTTCGTTACAGTTCAAAAATTGTTATTAAATACAGCGCAAAAGTCGTGCGAGATAGAAATATTGGGTCTTCGACGGAAATAATCCCCATAGACACCTCCACAACTTTGCAGAACATTTCAATCATGTACAACCGCTATATAAAAAGTTCAGAAATTTTACCGAGTACAGCGCTAATACTGTGACAGATAGAACTATTCGGACTTCGACGGAAATGGTCCTAATTATAACCTCTACAATATCGCCGAACATTGGAATCGTGTAGGACGTCCATATAAGAAGACATTTTGAAATATGCCATTGCGTCACAATTCAAAAATTGTTATTAAATACAGCGCTAAAGTGGTGGGAGATAGAACTATTGGGTCTTCGACGAAAATAATCTAGATAAAAACGTCCACAACTTTGCCTAACATTTCAAACATGCAAGACCTCTATATAAAAAGTTCAGAAAATTGTATCGACTGCAGCGCTAATACGGTGCCTGATAGAACTATTTCATGCGCGACCGACACAATGCCCATTATAACCTCCACAATATTGCCGAACATTATAATCATCTAGGGCATCCATATAAGCAGATATTTTGTAATATGACGTTTCGTCACAGTTCAAAAACTGTTATTAAATACAACGCCAAAGTGGTGGGAGATAAAAGTATTGGATCTTCGACCGAAAAGAATCCCCACACTATCGCTGAACATTATAGTCGTCTAGGACGTCCATATAAGAAGATATTTTGCAATATAACGTTTCGTTACAGTTCAAATACAAGGAGGCGTCCAAAGTAATCAGGACTTTTTGAATCTAGCGCCCCTAGTGGGGCCATCTATATGCCGACTGGTGCGTTAGAATCTGCTATTCTTTATCGACTCCCTGTGAGAATTTCATGACATTTCATCTATTGAAAGTGAAGTTATTGCGTTTTAAGTGCAGTATGTTTGTGTCATCGGTGCGAAAATGAGCTTCGACGACCAAAAATTGCTCAGAATTCAACATTCGAAGGACATCATTAAAGAGGTCAAAAAGGACAAAAACTTCCTTTATAAAATTGTGACTGGTGACGAAACGTGGTGTTTTCAATATGATCCCGAAACGAAATGCCAGAGTGCTGAATGGAAGGCGCCGGACGAGCCGAAACCCAAAAAATCGCGCCGGGAGAAGTCAAAAGTGAAGACAATGCTGATTTGTTTTTATGATTCCAAGGGTATTGTCCACAAAGAATTTGTTCCACCCGGTCAAAACGTTAATGCGGTATTCTACCTAGGAGTTTTGAAGCGTTTGGTGCGCCGTATTCGACGTGTTCGGCCCGAATATCGCGAAGATGGAAGTTGGCGTTTGTTGCACGATAATGCGCCGTCTCATCGATCGACGCTTGTGACCGATTATCTCACCAAAAATCACATTTTAACCATCAACCACTCCCCGTATTCACCGGATATGGTACCGTGCGACTTCTACCTTTTCGGAAAAATGCATTTGCCGATGAAAGGAAAGCGTTATGCAGACGTAGAGGCCATTCAAAAGGCTTGCACCGGCATACTGGCGGCCATACAGGCCAACGAGCTAAAACACTCGTTCGACATGCTTTTGGACCGTGCAAAAAGCTGTATTGAAGCAGAAGGAGACTATTTTGAATAAAATCAATTGATTTTGCCGAAAAAACCATTTGTTCTGTTTTTTTTTTAAAGTCCTGATTACTTTGGACATCACCTTGTATTTTCATTAAATACGGCGCAGAAGTGGTGCGAGATAAAAATATTGGGTCTTCGACGGAAATAATCCCCATAGACACCTCCACAACTTTGCCGAACATTTCAATCATGTACAACCGCTATATAAAAAGTTCAGAAATTTTACCGAGTACAGCGCTAATACTGTGACAGATAGAACTATTCGGACTTCGACGGAAATGGTCCTAATTATAACCTCTACAATATCGCCGAACATTGGAATCGTGTAGGACGTCCATATAAGAAGACATTTTGAAATATGCCATTGCGTCACAATTCAAAAATTGTTATTAAATACAGCGCTAAAGTGGTGGGAGATAGAACTATTGGGTCTTCGACGAAAATAATCTAGATAAAAACGTCCACAACTTTGCCTAACATTTCAAACATGCAAGACCTCTATATAAAAAGTTCAGAAAATTGTATCGACTGCAGCGCTAATACGGTGCCTGATAGAACTATTTCATGTGCGACCGACACAATGCCCATTATAACCTCCACAATATTGCCGAACATTATAATCATCTAGGGCATCCATATAAGCAGATATTTTGTAATATGACGTTTCGTCACAGTTCAAAAACTGTTATTAAATACAACGCCAAAGTGGTGGGAGATAAAAGTATTGGATCTTCGACCGAAAAGAATCCCCACACTATCGCTGAACATTATAGTCGTCTAGGACGTCCATATAAGAAGATATTTTGTAACATGACGTTTCGTCACAGTTCAAAAATTTTTATTAAATACAGTGCCGAAGTGGTAGGAGAAAAAAGTATTGGATCTTGGACCGGAAAGAATCCCCACAATATCGCCGAACATTGTAATCCTCTAGGACGTCCATATAAGAAGATATTTTGTAACATGACGTTTCGTCACAGTTCAAAAATTTTTATTAAATACAGTGCCGAAGTGGTGGGAGATATCAGTATTGGATCTTCGACGGAAAAAATCCCCGTAAAAACCTCCATAACTTTGCCTAACATTTCAATCATGCACGACCTCTATATGAAAAGTTTGCATATTTGTAACGACTACAGCGCTAATACGGTGACAGATAGAACTAATTAGTCTGCGACCGACATAATGCCCATTATAACCTCCATAATATCGCCGAACATTATAATCATCTAGGACATCCATATAACTAGATATTTTGTAATATGACGTTTCGTCACAGTGCACAAATTGTTATTGAATACAGCGTCAAAGTGGGGCGAGATAGAAATATTGGGTCTTCGACGGAAATAATCCCCATGAAAACCTCCACAACTTTGCAGAACATTTCAATCATGTACAACGTCTATATAAAAAGTTCAGAAAATTTATCGACTACAGCGCCAATACGGTAATGGATAGAACTATTTGGTCTTCGACCAACATAATCCCCATTATAAGGAACACAATTTCGCTGAAGATTATAGTCGTCTAGGACGTCCATATAAGAAGATATTTTGCAATATGCCGTTTCGTTACAGTTCAAAAATTGTTTTTAAATACAGCGCCGAACTGGTTGGAGATAGAACTATTGGGTCTACGACAATCATGCAGACCTCTATATAAAAAGTTCAGAAAATTTATCGACTACAGCGCCAATACGGTAATGGATAGAACTATTTGGTCTGTGACCGACATAATCCCCATTATAAGGTCCACAATATCGCTGAACATTATAGTCGTCTAGCACGTCCATATAAGAAGATATTTTGCAAAATAACGTTTCGTTACAGTTCAAAAATTGTTATTAAATACAGCGCAAAAGTGGTGCGAGATAGAAATATTGGGTCTTCGACGAAAATAATCCCCATAGAAACCTCCACAGCTTTGCAGAACATTTCAATCATGTACAACCTCTATATAAAAAGTTCAGAAAATTTATCGATTACAGCGCCAATACGGTAATGGATAGAACTATTTGGTCTGCGAACGACATAATCCCCATTATAAGGTCCACAATATCGTTGAACATTATAGTCGTCTAGGACATCCATATAAGAAGATATTTTGTAATATGACGTTTCGGCCCAGTTCAAAAACTGATATTAAATACAGCGCCAAAGTGGTGGGAAATAAAAATATTGGATCTTGGACCGAAAAGAATCCCCACACTATCGCTGAACATTATAGTCGTCTAGGACGTCCGTATAAGAAGATACTTTGAAATATATAGTTTCGTTACAGTTCAAAAATTGTTATTAAATACAGCGCCAAATTGGTGCGAGATAGAAATATTGGGTCTTCGACGGGAAAAATCCCCATGAAAACCTCCACAACTTTGCTGAACATTTCAATCATGCACGACCTCTATATGAAAAGTTTGCATATTTGTAACGACTACAGCGCTAATACGGTGACAGATAGAACTAATTCGTCAGCGACCGACATAATGCCCATTATAACCTCCACAAAATCGCCGAACATTCTAACCATCTAGGATGTCCGTATAAGAAGATACTTTGAAATATGACGTTTCGTTACAGTTCAAAAATTGTTATTAAATACAGCACCAAAGTGGTGCGAGATAGAAATATTGGGTCTTCGACGGAAATAATCCGCATAAAAACCTCCACAGCTTTGCAGAACATTTGAATCATGTACAACCTCTATATAAAAAGTTCAGAAATTTTATCGAGTACAGCGCTAATACGTTGACAGATAGAACTATTCGAACTTCGACGGATAGGATCCTAATTATAACCTCCACCATATCGCCGAACATTGGAATCGTGTGGGACGTCCATATAAGAAGATATTTTGAAATATGCCGCTGCGTCACAATTCAAAAAGTGTTATTAAATACAGCGCAAAAGTGGTGGGAGATAGAACTATTGGGTCTTCGACGGAAATAATCTAGATAAAAACGTCCACAACTTTGCCTAACATTTCAAACATGCAAGACCTCTATATAAAAAGTTCAGAAAATTGTATCGACTGCAGCGCTAATACGGTGCCTGATAGAACTAATTCGTCAGCGACCGACATAATGCCCATTATAACCTCCATAATATCGCCGAACATTATAATCATCTAGGACATCCATATAAGCAGATATTTTGTAATATGACGTTTCGTCACAGTTCAAAAACTGTTATTAAATACAACGCCAAAGTGGTCGGAGATAAAAGTATTGGATCTTGGACCGAAAAGAATCCCCACACTATCGCTGAACATTATAGTCGTCTAGGACGTCCGTATAAGAAGATACTTTGAAATATATAGTTTCGTTACAGTTCAAAAATTGTTATTAAATACAGCGCCAAATTGGTGCGAGATAGAAATATTGGGTCTTCGACGGGAAAAATCCCCATGAAAACCTCCACAACTTTGCTGAACATTTCAATCATGCACGACCTCTATATGAAAAGTTTGCATATTTGTAACGACTACAGCGCTAATACGGTGACAGATAGAACTAATTCGTCAGCGACCGACATAATGCCCATTATAACCTCCATAATATCGCCGAACATTATAATCATCTAGGACATCCATATAAGTAGATATTTTGTAATATGACGTTTCGTCACAGTGCACAAATTGTTATTGAATACAGCGTCAAAGTGGCGCGAGATAGAAATATTGGGTCTTCGACGGAAATAATCCCCATGAAAACCTCCACAACTTTGCAGAACATTTCAATCATGTGCAACCTCTATATAAAAAGTTCAGAAATATTATCGACTACAGCGCCAATACGGTAATGGATAGAACTATTTGTTCTGCGACCGACATAATCCCCATTATAAAGTCCACAATATCACTGAATATTATAGTCGTCTAGGACGTCCGTATAAGAAGATACTTTGAAATATGACGTTTCGTTACAGTTCAAAAATTGTTATTAAATACAGCGCCAAATTGGTGCGACACAGAAATATTGGGTCTTCGACGGGAAAAATCCCCATGAAAACCTCCACAACTTTGCTGAACATTTCAGTCATGCACGACCTCTATATGAAAAGTTTGCATATTTGTAACGACTACAGCGCTAATACGGTGACAGATAGAACTAATTCGTCAGCGACCGACATAATGCCCATTATAACCTCCATAATATCGCCGAACATTATAATCATCTAGGACATCCATATAAGAAGATATTTTGCAATATAACGTTTCGTTACAGTTCAAAAATTGTTATTAAATACAGCGCAAAAGTCGTGCGAGATAGAAATATTGGGTCTTCGACGGAAATAATCCCCATAGACACCTCCACAACTTTGCAGAACATTTCAATCATGTACAACCGCTATATAAAAAGTTCAGAAATTTTACCGAGTACAGCGCTAATACTGTGACAGATAGAACTATTCGGACTTCGACGGAAATGGTCCTAATTATAACCTCTACAATATCGCCGAACATTGGAATCGTGTAGGACGTCCATATAAGAAGACATTTTGAAATATGCCATTGCGTCACAATTCAAAAATTGTTATTAAATACAGCGCTAAAGTGGTGGGAGATAGAACTATTGGGTCTTCGACGAAAATAATCTAGATAAAAACGTCCACAACTTTGCCTAACATTTCAAACATGCAAGACCTCTATATAAAAAGTTCAGAAAATTGTATCGACTGCAGCGCTAATACGGTGCCTGATAGAACTATTTCATGCGCGACCGACACAATGCCCATTATAACCTCCACAATATTGCCGAACATTATAATCATCTAGGGCATCCATATAAGCAGATATTTTGTAATATGACGTTTCGTCACAGTTCAAAAACTGTTATTAAATACAACGCCAAAGTGGTGGGAGATAAAAGTATTGGATCTTCGACCGAAAAGAATCCCCACACTATCGCTGAACATTATAGTCGTCTAGGACGTCCATATAAGAAGATATTTTGCAATATAACGTTTCGTTACAGTTCAAATACAAGGAGGTGTCCAAAGTAATCAGGACTTTTTGAATCTAGCGCCCCTAGTGGGGCCATCTATATGCCGACTGGTGCGTTAGAATCTGCTATTCTTTATCGACTCCCTGTGAGAATTTCATGACATTTCATCTATTGAAAGTGAAGTTATTGCGTTTTAAGTGCAGTATGTTTGTGTCATCGGTGCGAAAATGAGCTTCGACGACCAAAAATTGCTCAGAATTCAACATTCGAAGGACATCATTAAAGAGGTCAAAAAGGACAAAAACTTCCTTTATAAAATTGTGACTGGTGACGAAACGTGGTGTTTTCAATATGATCCCGAAACGAAATGCCAGAGTGCTGAATGGAAGGCGCCGGACGAGCCGAAACCCAAAAAATCGCGCCGGGAGAAGTCAAAAGTGAAGACAATGCTGATTTGTTTTTATGATTCCAAGGGTATTGTCCACAAAGAATTTGTTCCACCCGGTCAAAACGTTAATGCGGTATTCTACCTAGGAGTTTTGAAGCGTTTGGTGCGCCGTATTCGACGTGTTCGGCCCGAATATCGCGAAGATGGAAGTTGGCGTTTGTTGCACGATAATGCGCCGTCTCATCGATCGACGCTTGTGACCGATTATCTCACCAAAAATCACATTTTAACCATCAACCACTCCCCGTATTCACCGGATATGGTACCGTGCGACTTCTACCTTTTCGGAAAAATGCATTTGCCGATGAAAGGAAAGCGTTATGCAGACGTAGAGGCCATTCAAAAGGCTTGCACCGGCATACTGGCGGCCATACAGGCCAACGAGCTAAAACACTCGTTCGACATGCTTTTGGACCGTGCAAAAAGCTGTATTGAAGCAGAAGGAGACTATTTTGAATAAAATCAATTGATTTTGCCGAAAAAACCATTTGTTCTGTTTTTTTTTTAAAGTCCTGATTACTTTGGACATCACCTTGTATTTTCATTAAATACGGCGCAGAAGTGGTGCGAGATAAAAATATTGGGTCTTCGACGGAAATAATCCCCATAGACACCTCCACAACTTTGCCGAACATTTCAATCATGTACAACCGCTATATAAAAAGTTCAGAAATTTTACCGAGTACAGCGCTAATACTGTGACAGATAGAACTATTCGGACTTCGACGGAAATGGTCCTAATTATAACCTCTACAATATCGCCGAACATTGGAATCGTGTAGGACGTCCATATAAGAAGACATTTTGAAATATGCCATTGCGTCACAATTCAAAAATTGTTATTAAATACAGCGCTAAAGTGGTGGGAGATAGAACTATTGGGTCTTCGACGAAAATAATCTAGATAAAAACGTCCACAACTTTGCCTAACATTTCAAACATGCAAGACCTCTATATAAAAAGTTCAGAAAATTGTATCGACTGCAGCGCTAATACGGTGCCTGATAGAACTATTTCATGTGCGACCGACACAATGCCCATTATAACCTCCACAATATTGCCGAACATTATAATCATCTAGGGCATCCATATAAGCAGATATTTTGTAATATGACGTTTCGTCACAGTTCAAAAACTGTTATTAAATACAACGCCAAAGTGGTGGGAGATAAAAGTATTGGATCTTCGACCGAAAAGAATCCCCACACTATCGCTGAACATTATAGTCGTCTAGGACGTCCATATAAGAAGATATTTTGTAACATGACGTTTCGTCACAGTTCAAAAATTTTTATTAAATACAGTGCCGAAGTGGTAGGAGAAAAAAGTATTGGATCTTGGACCGGAAAGAATCCCCACAATATCGCCGAACATTGTAATCCTCTAGGACGTCCATATAAGAAGATATTTTGTAACATGACGTTTCGTCACAGTTCAAAAATTTTTATTAAATACAGTGCCGAAGTGGTGGGAGATATCAGTATTGGATCTTCGACGGAAAAAATCCCCGTAAAAACCTCCATAACTTTGCCTAACATTTCAATCATGCACGACCTCTATATGAAAAGTTTGCATATTTGTAACGACTACAGCGCTAATACGGTGACAGATAGAACTAATTAGTCTGCGACCGACATAATGCCCATTATAACCTCCATAATATCGCCGAACATTATAATCATCTAGGACATCCATATAACTAGATATTTTGTAATATGACGTTTCGTCACAGTGCACAAATTGTTATTGAATACAGCGTCAAAGTGGGGCGAGATAGAAATATTGGGTCTTCGACGGAAATAATCCCCATGAAAACCTCCACAACTTTGCAGAACATTTCAATCATGTACAACGTCTATATAAAAAGTTCAGAAAATTTATCGACTACAGCGCCAATACGGTAATGGATAGAACTATTTGGTCTTCGACCAACATAATCCCCATTATAAGGAACACAATTTCGCTGAAGATTATAGTCGTCTAGGACGTCCATATAAGAAGATATTTTGCAATATGCCGTTTCGTTACAGTTCAAAAATTGTTTTTAAATACAGCGCCGAACTGGTTGGAGATAGAACTATTGGGTCTACGACAATCATGCAGACCTCTATATAAAAAGTTCAGAAAATTTATCGACTACAGCGCCAATACGGTAATGGATAGAACTATTTGGTCTGTGACCGACATAATCCCCATTATAAGGTCCACAATATCGCTGAACATTATAGTCGTCTAGCACGTCCATATAAGAAGATATTTTGCAAAATAACGTTTCGTTACAGTTCAAAAATTGTTATTAAATACAGCGCAAAAGTGGTGCGAGATAGAAATATTGGGTCTTCGACGAAAATAATCCCCATAGAAACCTCCACAGCTTTGCAGAACATTTCAATCATGTACAACCTCTATATAAAAAGTTCAGAAAATTTATCGATTACAGCGCCAATACGGTAATGGATAGAACTATTTGGTCTGCGAACGACATAATCCCCATTATAAGGTCCACAATATCGTTGAACATTATAGTCGTCTAGGACATCCATATAAGAAGATATTTTGTAATATGACGTTTCGGCCCAGTTCAAAAACTGATATTAAATACAGCGCCAAAGTGGTGGGAAATAAAAATATTGGATCTTGGACCGAAAAGAATCCCCACACTATCGCTGAACATTATAGTCGTCTAGGACGTCCGTATAAGAAGATACTTTGAAATATATAGTTTCGTTACAGTTCAAAAATTGTTATTAAATACAGCGCCAAATTGGTGCGAGATAGAAATATTGGGTCTTCGACGGGAAAAATCCCCATGAAAACCTCCACAACTTTGCTGAACATTTCAATCATGCACGACCTCTATATGAAAAGTTTGCATATTTGTAACGACTACAGCGCTAATACGGTGACAGATAGAACTAATTCGTCAGCGACCGACATAATGCCCATTATAACCTCCACAAAATCGCCGAACATTCTAACCATCTAGGACGTCCGTATAAGAAGATACTTTGAAATATGACGTTTCGTTACAGTTCAAAAATTGTTATTAAATACAGCACCAAAGTGGTGCGAGATAGAAATATTGGGTCTTCGACGGAAATAATCCGCATAAAAACCTCCACAGCTTTGCAGAACATTTGAATCATGTACAACCTCTATATAAAAAGTTCAGAAATTTTATCGAGTACAGCGCTAATACGTTGACAGATAGAACTATTCGAACTTCGACGGATAGGATCCTAATTATAACCTCCACCATATCGCCGAACATTGGAATCGTGTGGGACGTCCATATAAGAAGATATTTTGAAATATGCCGCTGCGTCACAATTCAAAAAGTGTTATTAAATACAGCGCAAAAGTGGTGGGAGATAGAACTATTGGGTCTTCGACGGAAATAATCTAGATAAAAACGTCCACAACTTTGCCTAACATTTCAATCATATACAACTTCTTTATAAAAAGTTCAGAAATTTCAATCGACTACAGCGCTAGTACGGTGAGAGATAGTACCATTTGGTGTGCGACACAACATAATGAACATTATAACTTCCACAATAATGCCGAACATTATAACCATCTAGGACATCCATATAAGCAGATATTTTGTAATATGACGTTTCGTCACAGTTCAAAAACTGTTATTAAATATAGCGCCAAAGTGGTGTTAGATAAAAGTATTGGATTTTCGATCGGAAAGTATCCCCACACTATCGCTGAACATTATAGTCGTCTAGGACATCCATATAAGAAGATATTTTGTAATATGACGTTTCGTCACAGTTCAAAAACTTTTATTAGATACAGTGCCAAAGTGGTGCGAGAAAGAACTATTCAGTCTTCGACGGAAATAATCCACATAAAAACCTTCACAACTTTGTCGAACATTGCAATAATGTACGACCTCTTTATAAAAAGTTCAAAAAAATTGCAAAAATTTGTATTGACTACACAGCCAATACGGTAGCAGATAGAACTATTTGCCTTTCGACCGAAATAATCCCCATTTAAGGCTCCACCATATCGCCGAACATTCTAACCATCTAGAACGTCCGTATAAAAAGATATTTTGCAATATGGCGTTTCGTCACAGCTCAAAAATTGTTATTGAATACAGCGCCAAAGTGGTGGGAGATAGAACTTTAGGATCTTCGACGGAAATAATCCACATAACAACATCCACAACTTTGCAGAACATTTCAATCATGTACAACCTCTATCTAAAAAGTTCAGAAATTTGTATCGACTACAGCGCTAATACGGTAGCATATAGAACTATTTGCTTTTCGACCGAAATAATCCCCTTTTAACCTCCACAAATTCGCTGAGCATTGTAACCATCCGGGATGTCCATATAAGAAGATATTTTGCAATATGATGATTCGTCACAGTTCAAAAATTGTTACTGAATACAGCGCCAAAGTGATGGGAGATAGAACTATTGGGTCTTCGACCGAAATAATCTGCATAAATACGTCCACAACTTTGCCACACATTTCAATCAGGTACGACCTCTATATAAAGAGTTCAAAAAAATTTCAAATATTTATATTGACTGCACCGCCAATACGGTAGCAGATACAACTATTTGCTCTTCGACCGAAATAATCCCCATTTGAACCTCCAAGAAATCGCCGAACATTCTAACCATCTAGGACGTCCGTATAAAAAGATATTTTGCAAAATGGCGTTTCGTCACAGTTCAAAAATTGTTATTGAATACAGCGCCGAACTGGTTGGAGTTAGAACTATTAAGTCTTCGACGGAAAGAATCCACATAAAACCTCCACAACTTTGCCTAACATTTCAATCATGTACAACTTCTTTATAAAAAGTTCAGAAATTTTATCGACTACAGCGCCAATACGGTAATAAATAGAACTATTTGGTCTGCGACCGACATAATCCCCATTATAAGGTCCACAATATCGCTGAACATTATAGTCGTCTAGGACGTCCATATAAGAAGATATTTTGTAACATGACGTTTCGTCACAGTTCAAAAAATTTTATTAAATACAGTGCCGAAGTGGTAGGAGAAAAAAGTATTGGATCTTGGACCGGAAGAATCCCCACAATATCGCCGAACATTGTAAACCTCTAGGACGTCCATATAAGAAGATATTTTGTAACATGACGTTTCGTTACAGTTCAAAAATTGTTATTAAATACAGCGCAAAAGTGGTGCGAGATAGAAATATTGGGTCTTCGACGAAAATAATCCCCATAGAAACCTCCACAGCTTTGCAGAACATTTCAATCATGTACAACCTCTATATAAAAAGTTCAGAAAATTTATCGACTACAGCGCCAATACGGTAATGGATAGAACTATTTGGTCTTCGACCAACATAATCCCCATTATAAGGAACACAATTTCGCTGAAGATTATAGTCGTCTAGGACGTCCATATAAGAAGATATTTTGCAATATGCCGTTTCGTTACAGTTCAAAAATTGTTTTTAAATACAGCGCCGAACTGGTTGGAGATAGAACTATTGGGTCTACGACAATCATGCAGACCTCTATATAAAAAGTTCAGAAAATTTATCGACTACAGCGCCAATACGGTAATGGATAGAACTATTTGGTCTGCGACCGACATAATCCCCATTATAAGGTCCACAATATCGCTGAACATTATAGTCGTCTAGGACGTCCATATCAGAAGATATTTTGCAATATAACGTTTCGTTACAGTTCAAAAATTGTTATTAAATACAGCGCAAAAGTGGTGCGAGATAGAAATATTGGGTCTTCGACGAAAGTAATCCCCATAGAAACCTCAACAGCTTTGCAGAACATTTCAATCATGTACAACGTCTATATAAAAAGTTCAGAAAATTTATCGACTACAGCGTCAATACGGTAATGGATAGAAATATTTGGTCTTCGACCAACATAATCCCCATTATAAGGAACACAATTTCGCTGAAGATTATAGTCGTCTAGGACGTCCATATAAGAAGATATTTTGCAATATGCCGTTTCGTTACAGTTCAAAAATTGTTTTTAAATACAGCGCCGAACTGGTTGGAGATAGAACTATTGGGTCTACGACAATCATGCAGACCTCTATATAAAAAGTTCAGAAAATTTATCGACTACAGCGCCAATACGGTAATGGATAGAACTATTTGGTCTGCGACCGACATAATCCCCATTATAAGGTCCACAATATCGCTGAACATTATAGTCGTCTAGCACGTCCATATAAGAAGATATTTTGCAAAATAACGTTTCGTTACTGTTCAAAAATTGTTATTAAATACAGCGCAAAAGTGGTGCGAGATAGAAATATTGGGTCTTCGACGAAAATAATCCCCATAGAAATCTCCACAGCTTTGCAGAACATTTCAATCATGTACAACCTCTATATAAAAAGTTCAGAACATTTATCGATTACAGCGCCAATACGGTAATGGATAGAACTATTTGGTCTGCGAACGACATAATCCCCATTATAAGGTCCACAATATCGTTGAACATTATAGTCGTCTAGGACATCCATATAAGAAGATATTTTGTAATATGACGTCTCGGCCCAGTTCAAAAACTGATATTAAATACAGCGCCAAAGTGGTGGGAAATAAAAATATTGGATCTTGGACCGAAAAGAATCCCCACACTATCGCTGAACATTATAGTCGTCTAGGACGTCCGTATAAGAAGATACTTTGAAATATGACGTTTCGTTACAGTTCAAAAATTGTTATTAAATACAGCGCCAAATTGGTGCGAGATAGAAATATTGGGTCTTCGACGGGAAAAATCCCCATGAAAACCTCCACAACTTTGCTGAACATTTCAATCATGCACGACCTCTATATGAAAATTTTGCATATTTGTAACGACTACAGCGCTAATACGGTGACAGATAGAACTAATTCGTCAGCGACCGACATAATGCCCATTATAACCTCCATAATATCGCCGAACATTATAATCATCTAGGACATCCATATAACTAGATATTTTGTAATATGACGTTTCGTCACAGTGCACAAATTGTTATTGAATACAGCGTCAAAGTGGGGCGAGATAGAAATATTGGGTCTTCGACGGAAATAATCCCCATGAAAACCTCCACAACTTTGCAGAACATTTCAATCATGTACAACGTCTATATAAAAAGTTCAGAAAATTTATCGACTACAGCGCCAATACGGTAATGGATAGAACTATTTGGTCTTCGACCAACATAATCCCCATTATAAGGAACACAATTTCGCTGAAGATTATAGTCGTCTAGGACGTCCATATAAGAAGATATTTTGCAATATGCCGTTTCGTTACAGTTCAAAAATTGTTTTTAAATACAGCGCCGAACTGGTTGGAGATAGAACTATTGGGTCTACGACAATCATGCAGACCTCTATATAAAAAGTTCAGAAAATTTATCGACTACAGCGCCAATACGGTAATGGATAGAACTATTTGGTCTGTGACCGACATAATCCCCATTATAAGGTCCACAATATCGCTGAACATTATAGTCGTCTCGCACGTCCATATAAGAAGATATTTTGCAAAATAACGTTTCGTTACAGTTCAAAAATTGTTATTAAATACAGCGCAAAAGTGGTGCGAGATAGAAATATTGGGTCTTCGACGAAAATAATCCCCATAGAAACCTCCACAGCTTTGCAGAACATTTCAATCATGTACAACCTCTATATAAAAAGTTCAGAAAATTTATCGATTACAGCGCCAATACGGTAATGGATAGAACTATTTGGTCTGCGAACGACATAATCCCCATTATAAGGTCCACAATATCGTTGAACATTATAGTCGTCTAGGACATCCATATAAGAAGATATTTTGTAATATGACGTTTCGGCCCAGTTCAAAAACTGATATTAAATACAGCGCCAAAGTGGTGGGAAATAAAAATATTGGATCTTGGACCGAAAAGAATCCCCACACTATCGCTGAACATTATAGTCGTCTAGGACGTCCGTATAAGAAGATACTTTGAAATATATAGTTTCGTTACAGTTCAAAAATTGTTATTAAATACAGCGCCAAATTGGTGCGAGATAGAAATATTGGGTCTTCGACGGGAAAAATCCCCATGAAAACCTCCACAACTTTGCTGAACATTTCAATCATGCACGACCTCTATATGAAAAGTTTGCATATTTGTAACGACTACAGCGCTAATACGGTGACAGATAGAACTAATTCGTCAGCGACCGACATAATGCCCATTATAACCTCCATAATATCGCCGAACATTATAATCATCTAGGACATCCATATAAGTAGATATTTTGTAATATCACGTTTCGTCACAGTGCACAAATTGTTATTGAATACAGCGTCAAAGTGGCGCGAGATAGAAATATTGGGTCTTCGACGGAAATAATCCCCATGAAAACCTCCACAACTTTGCAGAACATTTCAATCATGTGCAACCTCTATATAAAAAGTTCAGAAATATTATCGACTACAGCGCCAATACGGTAATGGATAGAACTATTTGTTCTGCGACCGACATAATCCCCATTATAAAGTCCACAATATCACTGAATATTATAGTCGTCTAGGACGTCCGTATAAGAAGATACTTTGAAATATGACGTTTCGTTACAGTTCAAAAATTGTTATTAAATACAGCGCCAAATTGGTGCGACACAGAAATATTGGGTCTTCGACGGGAAAAATCCCCATGAAAACCTCCACAACTTTGCTGAACATTTCAGTCATGCACGACCTCTATATGAAAAGTTTGCATATTTGTAACGACTACAGCGCTAATACGGTGACAGATAGAACTAATTCGTCAGCGACCGACATAATGCCCATTATAACCTCCATAATATCGCCGAACATTATAATCATCTAGGACATCCATATAAGAAGATATTTTGCAATATAACGTTTCGTTACAGTTCAAAAATTGTTATTAAATACAGCGCAAAAGTCGTGCGAGATAGAAATATTGGGTCTTCGACGGAAATAATCCCCATAGACACCTCCACAACTTTGCAGAACATTTCAATCATGTACAACCGCTATATAAAAAGTTCAGAAATTTTACCGAGTACAGCGCTAATACTGTGACAGATAGAACTATTCGGACTTCGACGGAAATGGTCCTAATTATAACCTCTACAATATCGCCGAACATTGGAATCGTGTAGGACGTCCATATAAGAAGACATTTTGAAATATGCCATTGCGTCACAATTCAAAAATTGTTATTAAATACAGCGCTAAAGTGGTGGGAGATAGAACTATTGGGTCTTCGACGAAAATAATCTAGATAAAAACGTCCACAACTTTGCCTAACATTTCAAACATGCAAGACCTCTATATAAAAAGTTCAGAAAATTGTATCGACTGCAGCGCTAATACGGTGCCTGATAGAACTATTTCATGCGCGACCGACACAATGCCCATTATAACCTCCACAATATTGCCGAACATTATAATCATCTAGGGCATCCATATAAGCAGATATTTTGTAATATGACGTTTCGTCACAGTTCAAAAACTGTTATTAAATACAACGCCAAAGTGGTGGGAGATAAAAGTATTGGATCTTCAACCGAAAAGAATCCCCACACTATCGCTGAACATTATAGTCGTCTAGGACGTCCATATAAGAAGATATTTTGCAATATAACGTTTCGTTACAGTTCAAATACAAGGAGGTGTCCAAAGTAATCAGGACTTTTTGAATCTAGCGCCCCTAGTGGGGCCATCTATATGCCGACTGGTGCGTTAGAATCTGCTATTCTTTATCGAATCCCTGTGAGAATTTCATGACATTTCATCTATTGAAAGTGAAGTTATTGCGTTTTAAGTGCAGTATGTTTGTGTCATCGGTGCGAAAATGAGCTTCGACGACCAAAAATTGCTCAGAATTCAACATTCGAAGGACATCATTAAAGAGGTCAAAAAGGACAAAAACTTCCTTTATAAAATTGTGACTGGTGACGAAACGTGGTGTTTTCAATATGATCCCGAAACGAAATGCCAGAGTGCTGAATGGAAGGCGCCGGACGAGCCGAAACCCAAAAAATCGCGCCGGGAGAAGTCAAAAGTGAAGACAATGCTGATTTGTTTTTATGATTCCAAGGGTATTGTCCACAAAGAATTTGTTCCACCCGGTCAAAACGTTAATGCGGTATTCTACCTAGGAGTTTTGAAGCGTTTGGTGCGCCGTATTCGACGTGTTCGGCCCGAATATCGCGAAGATGGAAGTTGGCGTTTGTTGCACGATAATGCGCCGTCTCATCGATCGACGCTTGTGACCGATTATCTCACCAAAAATCACATTTTAACCATCAACCACTCCCCGTATTCACCGGATATGGTACCGTGCGACTTCTACCTTTTCGGAAAAATGCATTTGCCGATGAAAGGAAAGCGTTATGCAGACGTAGAGGCCATTTAAAAGGCTTGCACCGGCATACTGGCGGCCATACAGGCCAACGAGCTAAAACACTCGTTCGACATGCTTTTGGACCGTGCAAAAAGCTGTATTGAAGCAGAAGGAGACTATTTTGAATAAAATCAATTGATTTTGCCGAAAAAACCATTTGTTCTGTTTTTTTTTTAAAGTCCTGATTACTTTGGACATCACCTTGTATTTTCATTAAATACGGCGCAGAAGTGGTGCGAGATAAAAATATTGGGTCTTCGACGGAAATAATCCCCATAGACACCTCCACAACTTTGCCGAACATTTCAATCATGTACAACCGCTATATAAAAAGTTCAGAAATTTTACCGAGTACAGCGCTAATACTGTGACAGATAGAACTATTCGGACTTCGACGGAAATGGTCCTAATTATAACCTCTACAATATCGCCGAACATTGGAATCGTGTAGGACGTCCATATAAGAAGACATTTTGAAATATGCCATTGCGTCACAATTCAAAAATTGTTATTAAATACAGCGCTAAAGTGGTGGGAGATAGAACTATTGGGTCTTCGACGAAAATAATCTAGATAAAAACGTCCACAACTTTGCCTAACATTTCAAACATGCAAGACCTCTATATAAAAAGTTCAGAAAATTGTATCGACTGCAGCGCTAATACGGTGCCTGATAGAACTATTTCATGTGCGACCGACACAATGCCCATTATAACCTCCACAATATTGCCGAACATTATAATCATCTAGGGCATCCATATAAGCAGATATTTTGTAATATGACGTTTCGTCACAGTTCAAAAACTGTTATTAAATACAACGCCAAAGTGGTGGGAGATAAAAGTATTGGATCTTCGACCGAAAAGAATCCCCACACTATCGCTGAACATTATAGTCGTCTAGGACGTCCATATAAGAAGATATTTTGTAACATGACGTTTCGTCACAGTTCAAAAATTTTTATTAAATACAGTGCCGAAGTGGTAGGAGAAAAAAGTATTGGATCTTGGACCGGAAAGAATCCCCACAATATCGCCGAACATTGTAATCCTCTAGGACGTCCATATAAGAAGATATTTTGTAACATGACGTTTCGTCACAGTTCAAAAATTTTTATTAAATACAGTGCCGAAGTGGTGGGAGATATCAGTATTGGATCTTCGACGGAAAAAATCCCCGTAAAAACCTCCATAACTTTGCCTAACATTTCAATCATGCACGACCTCTATATGAAAAGTTTGCATATTTGTAACGACTACAGCGCTAATACGGTGACAGATAGAACTAATTAGTCTGCGACCGACATAATGCCCATTATAACCTCCATAATATCGCCGAACATTATAATCATCTAGGACATCCATATAACTAGATATTTTGTAATATGACGTTTCGTCACAGTGCACAAATTGTTATTGAATACAGCGTCAAAGTGGGGCGAGATAGAAATATTGGGTCTTCGACGGAAATAATCCCCATGAAAACCTCCACAACTTTGCAGAACATTTCAATCATGTACAACGTCTATATAAAAAGTTCAGAAAATTTATCGACTACAGCGCCAATACGGTAATGGATAGAACTATTTGGTCTTCGACCAACATAATCCCCATTATAAGGAACACAATTTCGCTGAAGATTATAGTCGTCTAGGACGTCCATATAAGAAGATATTTTGCAATATGCCGTTTCGTTACAGTTCAAAAATTGTTTTTAAATACAGCGCCGAACTGGTTGGAGATAGAACTATTGGGTCTACGACAATCATGCAGACCTCTATATAAAAAGTTCAGAAAATTTATCGACTACAGCGCCAATACGGTAATGGATAGAACTATTTGGTCTGTGACCGACATAATCCCCATTATAAGGTCCACAATATCGCTGAACATTATAGTCGTCTAGCACGTCCATATAAGAAGATATTTTGCAAAATAACGTTTCGTTACAGTTCAAAAATTGTTATTAAATACAGCGCAAAAGTGGTGCGAGATAGAAATATTGGGTCTTCGACGAAAATAATCCCCATAGAAACCTCCACAGCTTTGCAGAACATTTCAATCATGTACAACCTCTATATAAAAAGTTCAGAAAATTTATCGATTACAGCGCCAATACGGTAATGGATAGAACTATTTGGTCTGCGAACGACATAATCCCCATTATAAGGTCCACAAAATCGTTGAACATTATAGTCGTCTAGGACATCCATATAAGAAGATATTTTGTAATATGACGTTTCGGCCCAGTTCAAAAACTGATATTAAATACAGCGCCAAAGTGGTGGGAAATAAAAATATTGGATCTTGGACCGAAAAGAATCCCCACACTATCGCTGAACATTATAGTCGTCTAGGACGTCCGTATAAGAAGATACTTTGAAATATATAGTTTCGTTACAGTTCAAAAATTGTTATTAAATACAGCGCCAAATTGGTGCGAGATAGAAATATTGGGTCTTCGACGGGAAAAATCCCCATGAAAACCTCCACAACTTTGCTGAACATTTCAATCATGCACGACCTCTATATGAAAAGTTTGCATATTTGTAACGACTACAGCGCTAATACGGTGACAGATAGAACTAATTCGTCAGCGACCGACATAATGCCCATTATAACCTCCATAATATCGCCGAACATTATAATCATCTAGGACATCCATATAAGTAGATATTTTGTAATATGACGTTTCGTCACAGTGCACAAATTGTTACTGAATACAGCGTCAAAGTGGCGCGAGATAGAAATATTGGGTCTTCGACGGAAATAATCCCCATGAAAACTTCCACAACTTTGCAGAACATTTCAATCATGTGCAACCTCTATATAAAAAGTTCAGAAATTTTATCGACTACAGCGCCAATACGGTAATGGATAGAACTATTTGTTCTGCGACCGACATAATCCCCATTATAAAGTCCACAATATCACTGAACATTATAGTCGTCTAGGACGTCCGTATAAGAAGATACTTTGAAATATGACGTTTCGTTACAGTTCAAAAATTGTTATTAAATACAGTGCCAAATTGGTGCGACACAGAAATATTGGGTCTTCGACGGGAAAAATCCCCATGAAAACCTCCACAACTTTGCTGAACATTTCAATCATGCACGACCTCTATATGAAAAGTTTGCATATTTGTAACGACTACAGCGCTAATACGGTGACAGATAGAACTAATTCGTCAGCGACCGACATAATGCCCATTATAACCTCCATAATATCGCCGAACATTATAATCATCTAGGACATCCATATAAGAAGATATTTTGCAATATAACGTTTCGTTACAGTTCAAAAATTGTTATTAAATACAGCGCAAAAGTCGTGCGAGATAGAAATATTGGGTCTTCGACGGAAATAATCCCCATAGACACCTCCACAACTTTGCAGAACATTTCAATCATGTACAACCGCTATATAAAAAGTTCAGAAATTTTACCGAGTACAGCGCTAATACTGTGACAGATAGAACTATTCGGACTTCGACGGAAATGGTCCTAATTATAACCTCTACAATATCGCCGAACATTGGAATCGTGTAGGACGTCCATATAAGAAGACATTTTGAAAAATGCCATTGCGTCACAATTCAAAAATTGTTATTAAATACAGCGCTAAAGTGGTGGGAGATAGAACTATTGGGTCTTCGACGAAAATAATCTAGATAAAAACGTCCACAACTTTGCCTAACATTTCAAACATGCAAGACCTCTATATAAAAAGTTCAGAAAATTGTATCGACTGCAGCGCTAATACGGTGCCTGATAGAACTATTTCATGTGCGACCGACACAATGCCCATTATAACCTCCACAATATTGCCGAACATTATAATCATCTAGGGCATCCATATAAGCAGATATTTTGTAATATGACGTTTCGTCACAGTTCAAAAACTGTTATTAAATACAACGCCAAAGTGGTGGGAGATAAAAGTATTGGATCTTCGACCGAAAAGAATCCCCACACTATCGCTGAACATTATAGTCGTCTAGGACGTCCATATAAGAAGATATTTTGCAAGATTTAGATTTAGAT
Source organism: Xylophagus ater (assembly GCA_963422695.1). Classification (NCBI taxonomy): domain Eukaryota; kingdom Metazoa; phylum Arthropoda; class Insecta; order Diptera; family Xylophagidae; genus Xylophagus; species Xylophagus ater. Next base: position 321,208 of record CAUJSI010000005.1, read on the forward strand.
TTTATTATTTGAGACTTTTTTTGAACATAAGTTTATGTAATACATATGTATATCAATACAATTATTATTAAAAATATAATTTGCTGGCTTATGATATGCCTAGCTTATAGCGTTAAGTAATTTATAGAAGACTAATAAAGTTTAGACAATTAAATTCTTTTTTATAGTATTAAAAACAATTATACTTGTAATTGGTGCTTGCTCCCGGCACTACCTTTTGTAGATAAGCTTAAAATTAATTGAACAACTTAGAACTAGACAGAGAAAACAAAACAAATAAACCAGTTCAATGGCTTATAATTTAACTATGATTTAAAGATAAAGAAAATAACAATAATAATATTAAATACAAATTAATAATTACTCTTTCTCTTTATTTAGTCAGAGATTTAAAATGCAGGTGGGATGCAAAGCGATAACTGAATCCATCACCAGGTTTATTGCTTAGTTAGTTATATTCGGATTTTCCCAGAGAACTAGAGAGGCAAATTAGGGTTAACCCCTATAGACTTCAGGTGTACTCTTGCTATAGAATTTTAAAGTGTGCATATTCTCATCAATGGGGCTCATTAAGTCCGCGCAGCTTACATTGAGAATACTAATTGGAGAGGCGTAATACTCAGACCCCAATGGACTGTCTGAATTCCTATCAGATATACCTCTGATTAGCGGGTTGGAGTGGTCTTTTAGTTTCATAAATCTGCTAAATGCGTGACGTAGCATATATAAAATGATGGGTGTTATTCTAGATTGATCATACAAAGTATTGTTGGGGAACCACTTTCCATCGATCCTTCTGTATTTAGAGATGCAGTGCCTAATTATTTTCCTTTCAAAGATTTGGAGTTCCGAAGCAACATTTGGGGTTATAAAGAGCCAAATTCCAAAAGCATATGTAACGATTGGTCTAATTAGCGACTTATATATTAAAAGCTTAGTTCTGGGTTCCAAATCAGGGGAGTACAGTAAGGATTTGAGGATAGCAAAGGCTTTTCTAGCTTTATTAAGCACGAATCTTGCGTGCGAGTTAAATTTTAGTCTGTGATGGAATTTTACCCCTAAATATTTAATTTCTGTTTTTAGAGGGATAACTTGTCCTTGAATATTTAGCCTTAGATTCTTGCTTTCTCCTACCGCTAAGTAATGGCCTTTCTTACTTGCATTACGAAAGCAAATTAACTCACATTTTCCGAGATTGATTTTTATTCCCCAATCATTGTAAAATTCCAACACTTTGTTTAGAAAAGATTTAACCAGGCACAGAGCATCATGTGGGCGGGTGGTAGACGCAAAGAGAATAGTATCGTCAGCGTAAAAGATCGCTTTAGCAATACTTCCGGATAGTGGGAAGTCCGATAGGAAGATATTAAAAAGTTTTGGGCCAAGGATGGAGCCTTGAGGGACACCTGATTTGACCTCTACGAAGTCCGATCTTTCATTACTGATTTGTACGAATAGCTTTCTGTTGTCGAGAAAACTTAGAATGATTTTCAACAGTTCTGGTGGACATTTCAATGAGAGTAATTTAAACAACAGCCCCTTGGACCATACGTTATCAAAAGCTTTTTCAAGATCAATAGCACAAGCCACCGTGCATTTCTTTTGGCGAAGGTTGTGTATGATCGAGTCTTGAAAATATAATAACGCATGTTCCGTAGAGTGAGCACGCTCAAATCCAAATTGCGAATTCGGAATTATGTTATTATCTTCGCAGAAAATCTCAAGTTTGTCCAATAAACACTTTTCAAGAATCTTTCCAATGTTTGAAAGCATTGAGATCGGTCTAAAATTATTGATATTGTTTGAAGTTTTGCTTTTCGCAATGGGAATTAGTTTTGCAACTTTCCATACATTAGGAAAGTAGCTATTGTTTAGGCAGTTATTGACGATGATCGTTAAAAAGGGGGAGATTTGTTGAGAAGATTTGACCAAAATAAAGTTCGGAATTCCATCCGGACCAAACGATTTTTTCCTATTTAGATTTTTAATAATAGAACTTATTGAGTTAGATGATACAAAGAATTCAGTGCTTGACGGCTTAGATGCTCTATTATTGTGATTGAAGCATGATAAAGTGCGCGTTGTATTAATTGAGAAAGAGTCTATGTCCCTATGTACTTTCTGATTTAGTGTTAAGTTATTCTGCGGATTTTTTTCATCGAATAACCCAGAATAAAAGCATTTAAATGCACTAAGTTTATCAGAAATGGAGTAAAGTTCACGACCTTCATCAATCAAACATATATTAGATAAATCTAAGTGTGCAGAGTTTCTCCCAGTTAATTTAAATATTTCTTTAAAGGCCTGTGGAGATGGCTTAATTAACTTGAGCCTATTGCGAAAGTTTTCATTTATTTCAGTCCGAATTCTATCTCTTATGATCTTACTAAGACAGGAAATGCGGGCGGACCATTCCTTGTAAATATTATTAACTCTATTTAGGGAATTGTGGAATATGTTTTTTAGGATGCGGAGCCAGATTTTCCTTGTTTTTATCAATTTAAGAGTTAGATTTGAAATGTGTCTGTAGAATTTATTGCTGCCAACTTCAATTAGATTGGAATGATTTGCAATGCAGCCATTCAAAGTGTTCGTAAAGGTTGTGATATGGTTATCAATTTCACTATTATTTAGATTGCGATTGTCAGGAGGTAACGAAAACGATAATTTAGAGCCAATGTCTCTGAGAAAGTCATTCCATTTAGTATGCTTGTACGATCTGAAAGTACAAGGTTGGGATCTAAATAGATCGAGCCTTCTGAAGTTAATGTTTAGTACAAGTCCAAAGTGATCGAATACAAATGGGATTGTATAGCACTCAAAATTCTCAGAGCTCGGAAAATTCAGAACTGAAGAGGAAACCATGAAAAGATCAATGTGAGATGAAGATCTAGGGAAAGAAGGTCCCGCATTTAAGATCTCCATGTCCAAGAAAGGTATATTTGTAAACCACGAGTGTAGATGAAGTCCATTGGAATTGCGTTTAGAGTCTCCCCAGAGCTCGTGTCTGGCATTAAAATCACCACCGATAATGGCGCCATTGAACTGTCTAGTTAAGTTATATAATTTATCGAGGTCATTTTTAATGTTAACACCTAGGTTACAAGGTATATATATTGCTGCAAGCAACAATTTATTGCAATTGCCTAGGTGACCAACATATGGGAGACTCACTAGAGTGACCGAGATAAATTCAAAGTCCAAACCAATTGTGTCAAATTTAATGCCCTTTTTAATTAAAATTGCAGTACCCCTGCCATAATCATTTCTGAATATTTCATACCCTTCGAAGGAGGGTTTGTGACTATTTTTAAAACAAGTTTCGGTTATGAAGGCCGCTAAAGGATTAATTTCTGAAAGTTCTCGTGAGAGAGACAGTCTTTTTTCGTGTGAAACCAAAGAGTTAACGTTAATATTAAGGATTTTAATGTTGAACATTTTATTTGTTGCTGATAGAGATACAGAAATTTATATAAGACTGCGCTTTTTCTTCTAGGTTTGATAGTTTTAAGTAGCTTGGCCAAAATTCGTTGACTTTTGTTCGTAAGACTACAAAAGGTAGTCCAAAAAGAACATTGGATTCTTCCATAAAGTCTAGAAGAAAATCATTACTTGCTGTGTTATTGAAACCTGAGGACTTAGGACCTAGTACTTTGGCAAATGAAATTTTAGGGTCTACAAAATTATTAACTGCTTTATCTATAAATTTCTTTCTGTTTTCCGTGACTAATTTTGACTGGGCCCTAATGCTTTCCTTCCTTTCTATATATTTCTTAAATTCCGGACACCCTCTAAAGTTAGCTGGATGTCCTTCCTCATTGCAATTGGCGCAGACCGCTTTAGGCGGGTTTTCCCCTACGTTATTCTTTGGGCAACCGTCTTTCTCATGGTCTAAGCTACATTTCACACATCTTCTAACAAGATTACAGTTTTGGCTAACATGACCAAATCTTTGACACTTATAACACTGAGTGGGACCTGATCTGATAATTTTCTCCCACCAAACTTTTTGAATTGCTGGTTATCTGCTGCTGCACCAGACAGTTTTCTTTTTCTTTTCCAAATCCGAACGATTTTTTGAAGGCACAAAACTCCACTTACTTGTGATAGCACCCTCCACCGACAACTTGCTGTGCTCGTTATGTTGTATTCCGACCTCCATGGGGGACGTTAAGTCATTGTTGTTATTTTTAGAAACACTTTTAGTTTTAATTTCACCACTAATTTCAGTGTCACTATTATTTTTACTTCTTTTTTTTGGGTTGGCCCCAACCATATTAATAGTTTCCTTTATATGTGGAAAAATATTCTTTGCTACCAGGTTTGGTTCCGTTTCTGTTGAATGCATAGAATGACCCTTGGAGGCTGCAATCGGGTTTGACATTTGGCAAAGGTCAGTCATAATTGCTTCTTTTTCCTTTTGATTGAGCATTTCCGACGGGAACACGAAAGGGGCACGCACCGCAGTTGCAGCGGACGCCTTTTTCTTTTTTCTTTTTGGTGTAATTACCAATTCTTCTTTTTTAATATTTTTTGGAGGAAGACGAATTTTCTCCCTTCACAAATTAACTTTTTGTAGTTTTAGTGGAATGAACTCACCTAATTCTTAATAGGAATAGGTTTTTTGGAAAAAAAACTAAAAAAAAAACAAAAAAATTTTCCGAATTTCCTTTTATTTGAATAATTTTTTCACGAGCTTTTTTCAAAGCGACTTGTCATCCAGCCAGAATACTAGATCTCGAAAAGAAAAGGATATTTTGCAATATAACGTTTCGTTACAGTTCAAATACAAGGAGGTGTCCAAAGTAATCAGGACTTTTTGAATCTAGCGCCCCTAGTGGGGCCATCTATATGCCGACTGGTGCGTTAGAATCTGCTATCCTTTATCGACTCCCTGTGAGAATTTCATGACATTTCATCTATTGAAAGTGAAGTTATTGCGTTTTAAGTGCAGTATGTTTGTGTCATCGGTGCGAAAATGAGCTTCGACGACCAAAAATTGCTCAGAATTCAACATTCGAAGGACATCATTAAAGAGGTCAAAAAGGACAAAAACTTCCTTTATAAAATTGTGACTGGTGACGAAACGTGGTGTTTTCAATATGATCCCGAAACGAAATGCCAGAGTGCTGAATGGAAGGCGCCGGACGAGCCGAAACCCGAAAAATTGCGCCGGGAGAAGTCAAAAGTGAAGACAATGCTGATTTGTTTTTATGATTCCAAGGGTATTGTCCACAAAGAATTTGTTCCACCCGGTCAAAACGTTAATGCGGTATTCTCCCTAGGAGTTTTGAAGCGTTTGGTGCGCCGTATTCGACGTGTTCGGCCCGAATATCGCGAAGTTGGCGTTTGTTGCACGATAATGCGCCGTCTCATCGATCGACGCTTGTGACCGATTATCTCACCAAAAATCACATTTTAACCATCAACCACTCCCCGTATTCACCGGATATGGCACCGTGCGACTTCTACCTTTTCGGAAAAATGCATTTGCCGATGAAAGGAAAGCGTTATGCAGACGTAGAGGCCATTCAAAAGGCTTGCACCGGCATACTGGCGGCCATACAGGCCAACGAGCTAAAACACTCGTTCGACATGCTTTTGGACCGTGCAAAAAGCTGTATTGAAGCAGAAGGAGACTATTTTGAATAAAATCAATTGATTTTGCCGAAAAAACCATTTGTTCTGTTTTTTTTTTAAAGTCCTGATTACTTTGGACTTCACCTTGTATTTTCATTAAATACGGCGCAGAAGTGGTGCGAGATAAAAATATTGGGTCTTCGACGGAAATAATCCCCATAGACACCTCCACAACTTTGCCGAACATCTCAATCATGTACAACCGCTATATAAAAAGTTCAGAAATTTTACCGAGTACAGCGCTAATACTGTGACAAATAGAACTATTCGGACTTCGACGGAAATGGTCCTAATTATAACCTCTACAATATCGCCGAACATTGGAATCGTGTAGGACGTCCATATAAGAAGACATTTTGAAATATGCCATTGCGTCACAATTCAAAAATTGTTATTAAATACAGCGCTAAAGTGGTGGGAGATAGAACTATTGGGTCTTCGACGAAAATAATCTAGATAAAAACGTCCACAACTTTGCCTAACATTTCAAACATGCAAGACCTCTATATAAAAAGTTCAGAAAATTGTATCGACTGCAGCGCTAATACGGTGCCTGATAGAACTATTTCATGTGCGACCGACACAATGCCCATTATAACCTCCACAATATTGCCGAACATTATAATCATCTAGGGCATCCATATAAGCAGATATTTTGTAATATGACGTTTCGTCACAGTTCAAAAACTGTTATTAAATACAACGCCAAAGTGGTGGGAGATAAAAGTATTGGATCTTCGACCGAAAAGAATCCCCACACTATCGCTGAACATTATAGTCGTCTAGGACGTCCATATAAGAAGATATTTTGTAACATGACGTTTCGTCACAGTTCAAAAATTTTTATTAAATACAGTGCCGAAGTGGTAGGAGAAAAAAGTATTGGATCTTGGACCGGAAAGAATCCCCACAATATCGCCGAACATTGTAATCCTCTAGGACGTCCATATAAGAAGATATTTTGTAACATGACGTTTCGTCACAGTTCAAAAATTTTTATTAAATACAGTGCCGAAGTGGTGGGAGATATCAGTATTGGATCTTCGACGGAAAAAATCCCCGTAAAAACCTCCATAACTTTGCCTAACATTTCAATCATGCACGACCTCTATATGAAAAGTTTGCATATTTGTAACGACTACAGCGCTAATACGGTGACAGATAGAACTAATTAGTCTGCGACCGACAAAATGCCCATTATAACCTCCACAATATCGCCGAACATTATAATCATCTAGGACATCCATATAAGTAGATATTTTGTAATTTGACGTTTCGTCATAGTGCAAAAATTGTTATTGAATACAGTGTCAAAGTGGTGCGAGATAGAAATATTGGGTCTTCGACTGAAATAATCCCCATAAAAACCTACACAACTTTGCAGAACATTTCAATCATGTGCAACCTCTATATAAAAAGTTCAGAAATTTTATCGACTACAGCGCTAATACGGTAATGGATAGAACTATTTGGTCTACGACCGACATAAACCCCATTATAAGGTCCACAATATCGCTGAACATTAAAGTCGTCTAGGACGTCCATATAAGAAGATAATTTGCAATATAACGTTTCGTTACAGTTCAAAAATTGTTATTAAATACAGCGCAAAAGTGGTGCGAGATAGAAATATTGGGTCTTCGACGGAAATAATCCCCATAGAAACCTCCACAGCTTTGCAGAACATTTCAATCATGTACAACCGCTATATAAAAAGTTCAGAAATTTTATCGAGTACAGCGCTAATGCGTTGACAGATAGAACTATTCGAACTTCGACGGAAATAGTCCTAATTATAACCTCCACCATATCGCCGTACATTGGAATCGTGTAGGACGTCCATATAAGAAGATATTTTGAAATAAGCCGCTGCGCCACAATTCAAAAATTGTTATTAAATACAGCGCAAAAGTGGTAGGAGATAGAACTATTGGGTCTTCGACGGAAATAATCTAGATAAAAACGTCCACAACTTTGCCTAACATTTCAATCATGTACAACTTGTTTATAAGAAGTGCAGAAATTTAAATCGACTACAGCGCTAGTACGGTGATAGATAGTACTATTTGGTGTGCGACACGACATAATGAACATTATAACTTCCACAATAATGCCGAACATTATAACCATCTAGGACATCCATATAAGCAGATATTTTGTAATATGACGTTTCGTCACAGTTCAAAAACTGTTATTAAATATAGCGCCAAAGTGGTGTTAGATAAAAGTATTGCATTTTGGATCGGAAAGTATCCCCACACTATCGCTGAACATTATAGTCGTCTAGGACATCCATATAAGAAGATATTTTGAAATATGCCGCTGCGTCACAATTCAAAAATTGTTATTAAATACAGCGTAAAAGTGGTGCGAGATGGAATTATTGGGTCTCCGACGGAAATAATCTAGATAAAAACGTCCACAACTTTGCCTAACATTTCAATCATGTACAACTTCTTTATAAAAAGTTCAGAAATTTCAATCGACTACAGCGCTAGTACGGTGATAGATAGTACTATTTGGAGTGCGACACGACATAATGAACATTATAACTTCCACAATAATGCCGAACATTATAACCATCTAGGACATCCATATAAGCAGATATTTTGTAATATAACGTTTCGTCACAGTTCAAAAACTTTTATTAGATACAGCGCCAAAGTGGTGCGAGAAAGAACTATTCAGTCTTCGACGGAAATAATCCACATAAAAACCTTCACAACTTTGTCGAACATTGCAATAATGTACGACCTCTTTATAAAAAGTTCAAAAAAATTGCAAAAATTTGTATTGACTACGCAGCCAATACGGTAGCAGATACAACTATTTGCTCTTCGACCGAAATAATCCCCATTTGAACCTCCACAAAATAGCCGAACATTCTAACCATCCAGGACGTCCGTATAAAAAGATATTTTGCAATATGGCGTTTCGTCACAGTTCAAAAATTGTTATTGAATACAGGGCCGAACCGGTTGGAGTTAGAACTATTAAGTCTTCGACGGAAAGAATCCACATAAAAACCTCCACAACTTTGCCTAACATTTCAATCATGTACAACTTCTTTATAAAAAGTTTACATATTTGTAACGACTGCAGCGCTAATACGGTGACAGATAGTAGGATTTGGTCTGCGACCGACATAATCCCCATTATAAAGTCCACAATATCGCTGAACATTATAGTCGTCTAGGACGTCCATATAAGAAGATATTTTGTAACATGACGTTTCGTCACAGTTCAAAAATTTTTATTAAATACAGCGCCAAAGTGGTGGGAGATAGAACTATTGTGTCTTTGACTGAAATAATCCTCATAAAAACCTCCACAACTTTGTCGAACATTTCAATCGTGTACGACCTCTATATAAAAAGTTCACAAAAATGTTCAAAAATTTATATCCACTACAGCGCCAATATGGTGGCAGATGGAACTATTTGGTCTGTGACGGAAATATTACTCATTATAACCTACACAATAATGCCGAACATTGTAATCGTCTAGGACATGGCTTCCCAAACAGGGGGCCGCGACCCTAAATTGGGTCGCCTAGATTTAAAATTGGGCCGCGTAAAATCTGTGAAAGCTTGAAAAACGTGTAGTAATTTCAAGAAGTTTTTTTACACAATCATAAAATCTGTAATCATGCCGTAAAAACGTTTCAATGGGAACCCTGAACCACACTGTCAAGACTCATTGAAATGATTCTTCACTGGGTAGAAAATTATTTTTCAAGTAACACTTCCCTTACTGGGATTTTCATATGACAGAACGGCTGTGTTCGTTTATTCATTCCGAATATTCGGAACATTATTTTCCATGAATTTCAGTTTTTTTATTCATTCGGAACGTTCCGGTGTATCCAAATTTTATTTCTTTATTCATTCTGGAATATTCCGAACGCATTATTTTTGTAGGACGTCTCGAGATGGAGCAAACAGAATGACTGTGTTCATTTATTAATTCTAGAATTGCAATAAAAGGAATTGAATTCTCGATATTTTATACTGAATTATCCCGAATAGAATGAATAAAGAAACAAAAATGGAATAAAAAGAATAAATTTTATTCTTTCTATTCCAATTCTAGAATAAATAACCAAACACAGCCAACATTTTTGCAACGAAGTATTGGCAAATAAAACTACGAAATCTGGCAGACTAAAGAGACACTCACAAACAAGGCAAAAAAACCCGACACAATTGGGGAGGAACTGATTTTACCCGCAGCAGTGAAAATTGTTAAGATAATACACGACAAGAAAACTGCAGAAGCAGTAAAACGAGTGCCAATGTCAAATAACACTGTTAGTCGAAGAATAGAGGAAAGTAACGATATCCTTGAACAATTAATATTCCGAATCAAAAGTAGTCCCAAATTTTCAATACAACTCGACGAAACCACCGTCGTAACAAATATGGCTCAACTTATGACATATGTGCGTTATACTTTTAATAATGAATTTCACGAAGATCTTTTATTTTGTCGTCCTTTGTAAGCAAGAACAACAACAGAAAAAATTGTTTGAAAAATTACCCAATTTTTGAAGAAAATAATTTAAGTTGGAAAGATTGCCTTGGTGTGTGCACTGATGGTGCAGCCGCCATGACAGGAAAAATAGCCGGATTTGTTACACTAATTAAACAGCAAACTAATGCTACTGATATAATTTTCACGCATTGCATCATCCACAGAGGAGCATTAGTAGCTAAAAAAATTTATCCAGAATTGCACAAAGTTTTGCAGGACGTTGTTTCAATCATTAATTATATTAAGAGTCGAGCTCTTAACAGTCGACTATTTTCAAACCTCTGTGATCTCTGAGATATGGGATCCAATTATCACGCACTGCTGGTTCATGCGGAGGTAAGGTGGCTCTCAAAAGGAAGAACGTTAAAAAGGATGAAGTTCAAATATTTCTTATGGAAAAAAATTCCATAATGGAAGAGTTGTTTCCTAATAAAAAATGGTTGTGTTCTATTAATTATTTGGCAGATATATTTGAAAAGCTAAACGAATTAAATAGTTCTCTTCAGGGATATTGATATTGATATTGTTTTTATTGAGACTTAACGAGTACATAGAAATTTTACAAATGTAATATTTTTATTAATACTAAGCTTTAAGGAAAATAATGTTTTGCTGGCTTATAATTTGCCTAGCTTAGAACTAAACGGAATTCAATAAGTTGTACATAAATACAAGATTCAGTCTTTAATTATAAGAATTTTTAAAGTAAGCAAATAAAAGTTAAGTGAAAAGTGCTTGCTCCCGGCACTACAGTCTTAATTTTAACTTAAAATTACTTAAAACTAGGCAACAAAAGAAAATAAAGGAAAACAAAGGGTGCTACTTGAGCCCCCCGACTTACAAAAACATGTAAGAATATCAAAAATTAAAATTGGCGTTACCAACATCAGCATAATAAAGTTAAAATTTTTTGTTTTTTCTTTATACTACAATAAATATTACAAAAGTTGCTTTTTGTACTATAAGTAAGTCAAAAAGGCACATAACATGAAGTATGCTCAAATTTAATTCATGAAGGCGGAATGCAAGTGGAATAATTGCTTATACATTATATATTCGAACATTTAAACACTTAGGTTGATCAAGATTAAAATCAATACTTGATTTCATTTAAATTATCACTTACTTTGATTTATCAGTATCCACGTAAAGAACTGAAGAGGTTCACATGAGTTAATTAATGCTATCCTCTGTAAACTTCCGGAGAAGTTCTTTTGTAAAATTCCAATGTATGCATATCAGTTCCCGAGGGGCTCATTAGATCGGCACAGCTCTCGTTAATGATGCTTATCGGAGATGCATAGTATTGAGTACTAAGTTGACAGTCCCTATTTCTAAGAAATATGTTTTTAACTATGGGGTTAGGGTGGTCTTTTAATCTATTGAACCTTTTTGAGGCTAGACGTAGCATATATAAAATTAAGGGCGTTACTCTTGATTTAGTATATAGAGTGTCGTTAGGATACCATTTTCCGCCCGGTCTTCTATATTTTGAAAGACAGTATCTGATTATTTTGCGTTCGAAAATCTGCAGTTCAGTTGCTACGTTTGGCGTTATAAACAGCCAAATACCGAAAGCATAGGTGATAACTGGTCTTATCAAGGTTTTGTGCATTAGAAGTTTGGTTCTATGTTCCAAATCCTGTGAGTTTAATAGTGGTCTCAGTATGGCTGCTGCTTTTTTAGCTTTATTGAGCGTATATCTAGCATGCGGGTTATATTTTAGCCTGTGGTGAAATTTAACTCCTAGGTACTTTATTTCCGTTCGCAGGGGAATTGATCTACCCTCAATGTTCAGTCTTAATAGTTTGCTCTCCCTCACGGCTAGATGGTGACCCTTTCCACTAGCGTTACGGAAACAAATTAGTTCACACTTGTCTAGATTTATCTTTATACCCCAGTCATTATAAAAATTAATTGCTTTTGTTAAATGAGTTTTAACTGCATGGAGCGCTTCATCTGGTCTCACGCTAGCCGCGAATAATATGATGTCGTCGGCATAAAATATGACATGAGAGATGTTATTGGCGTTTACGCCAGGGAAATCAGATAAGAAAATATTGAATAGTTTGGGACCAAGTATAGAGCCCTGTGGGACTCCTGATTTAACCTCTACCACATCTGAGATTTCGTTTTTAATCTGAATAAATAACTTTCTATTTTTCAAGAAGTCAACTATGATTTTTAGGAGTTCTACTGGGCACTTTAGCGAAAGTAATTTGTAGATTAGGCCTTTAGACCAGACATTGTCGAAGGCTTTCTCAAGGTCGATAGCACAGGCAACTGTACATTTTTGCTGTCGGAGATTGTGAATGATTGTATCCTGAAAATGCAAAAGGGCGTGCTCTGTGGAATGCGCACGTTCGAATCCAAATTGCGAGTTTGGAATTATGTTATTGTCTTCACAGAAAGTCTCCAGCTTGATCAAAAGGCACTTCTCAAGAATTTTTCCAAAGTTAGATAGCATAGATATAGGTCTAAAATTTTTAATATTATTTGAAGTTTTGTCTTTTGCTATCGGTATTAATTTAGCTATTTTCCAAGCCTTGGGAAAGTATCCATTATTTAAACAGTTGTTAATAATAATTGTCAACAAAGGCGATATTTGTAGGCAACATTTGACTAGAATAAAGTTTGAGATTCCGTCCGGCCCTGAAGATTTTTTCCTATTCAAAGTTTGAATAATTGAACTAACTGATCCAATTGAAACAAAAAATTCTCCGTTAGTAGGATGAGATGCAGGATTATCCTGGTTAAAGTGAGTGATAGGGCTGATTGAACGGTTAGAAAACAAATCAACATCTCTGTGAATTTTGTAATTTAATTCAATATTATGTTGAGGATTTTTTTCCGAAAATAGATTGGCATAAAAGCCGTTAAAGGCTCTAAGTTTATCGGGAACAGAATGGTATTCCCGCCCATCCTCCTGCAAGCAGGATTTTGATAAGTCAATCTGAGTGGAGTTTTTTCCTGTAATTCGGAATATCTCTTTAAAGGCTTGCGGAGACGGTTTAATCAACTTTAATCTATTTCGGAAATTATCATTAACTTCCATCTTTATCCTATCCTTAATTAGCTTGCTGAGGCAGGAAATGCGAGAAGACCACTCCTTATATTGGTTATTGACTCTGTTTAGATTGTTGTGGAAAATTCGTTTCAAAATGCGGAGCCAAATTTTCCTAATTTTGAGCATTTTGTGAGTCAAGTCTGACAAGTTTTTATAAAATTTGTTGTCCCCAACCTCAATGACTTTGGAATGAACCGCAGTACAATTATTCACCGATTCAGTCAACGAGGCAATGTGATGGTCAATTTCGCCGTTGCTTAAATTTCGGTCTTCAGGGGGTAAAGACACTGATATTTCCGAGGCTAGGTTATTTCGAAAATTATTCCTATTGGTTTTTTTAAAGGATCTAAATGTGCATGGGTCAGATTTAAAAGGGTCGAACTTTTTAAAATTTAGACTTAAGAGTAGTGCGAAGTGATCGGAGGCGTAGGGTAGAGTATTACAATTAAAGCTGTCAGAGTTCAAATCATTCAGGACTGATGAAGACACTAAGAAAAAGTCTATGTGAGATGAGGATCTGGGAAATGTTGGCCCAGCATTTATAATTTGTAAATTTAGAAAAGGTCCGTTCATGAACCATGAATACAAGTGCACTCCGTTGAGATTTCTTTTCGAGTCTCCCCAGTATTCATGTCTGGCGTTGAAATCGCCACCAAAAATAGCTCCATTATATTGAAGCGATAACCGGTAAAGGTTATCCAAGTCGTTTCTGATAGCATTACCTAGATTACAGGGAATATATATCGCTGCAAACAATAATTTTTTGCAGATTCCATCATGATCCACGTATGCTACTGAAATTAAAGACGCTGAGATTAATAGGAAATCAAAACAAACTGTTTCAACTCTTATCCCCTTTTTGATTAGAATCGCTACACCTCTGCCTTTGTCGTTCCTAAATATCTCGTAATCATCAAAAATTGGATTATGTCTATTTTTTAGGCAGGTTTCTGTAACGAAAGCCACCAATGGTTTTATATCAGATAATTCCTTGGAAAGAGAAAGTCTTTTATCATGTGAGACCAGCGAGTTCACATTTAAATTTAAAATTTTGATACTGAACATTTTTATTTATTTGAGAGTAAGCTACAAAAATGAATATATGCACGCATTTTCTCAGTTTGGTCTGTGATTAGTTTATATCTAGGCCAAAATTCTAAAACCTTGTTAACAAGGTTTTATATGGCATACCAAAAAGTATATTTGATTCATCTAGAAATTCAGTCATTATTACTTCAGCTGAGTTACCCATTGAGGATTTTTGGGCAACCACATTAGCAAAAGTTAATCTGGGGTTAGTGAAATTGTTAATTGATTTGTTAACGAATTTGCGTCGATTTTCAATATTTAATTTTAACTGATCTTTTCTTTCTAAGTATTTTTTATATTGAGAACAGCCCCTATAGCTAGCTGGATGTCCCTCTTGATTACAATTTATACACAGAAGCTTTAGGGGATTTGTACCTACATTTTCCCTAAGACAATTGTCCTGTTCATGGTTGGAGCCGCACTTTACGCACCTTCTCTCGAAAGCACAATTTTGGCTAATATGACCAAATCTTTGGCACCGATAGCATTGTATTGGTCCCGATCTTTTTATTTTTTCCCAATAAACCCTTTGATAAAGCAAATATTTTAAATTTATTAGCTCATTAGCTTCTTGCCCTGGTTCTAATTGAACTACAAACATATTTAAATTAATGTTTTGTTCCCTAGATCTTGGTGTCGAGAAAGGAGAAATCGTGGCTATAGCAATATTTGGAATTTTTTCCCTAATACTTTCAAGTATTTCCTCAGGAGAGTAATCGCTCATAATTCCCTTCAAAAGCATAGTGACCCTCCTCAGTTCTTTTGGTGTAAATGTGAAACCGTTTACATTAGCCGATTTCAAAGTTTCTAGTAAGTGTTTATGTATTTCGCGATCTGTTACTAAGAGTTTAAACTTACCAATGCCTGTATTTTGCAATTTCAAATTTACATTTTTTGTGAATTTTTCCTTGATGGAGTTAATTACTCCTCTTGCATTCCCCCCCTGGAAATAAATTGGAGGGCACCAATTCAATTTTTGTTTCAAATTGTCTGTAATTGTGTTATTATTATTTAAATTATTATTTATTAAATTAACATTAGATGTATTTTTATCTCTGGTGGCCCGTTTAGGGTTTATTTCTACTTCCTGGTTTCCAATATCCTCCAGTGCCTTAAAACGGTTCTGGTGCTCTGGAGTTACAAATTCATTTACCTTTGTGCTTTGCTTTTTAAAATTCTTAGCTGGCGCAAATTGCCATTCAAAATCTTCGGAAGAAACGCCAGAAACGTCCATACTATTTTCATTCATAATATTTGTTGCTGATGTTTGCGGTCGGATAAAACCCAAGATTATTTTTGGATCAGATGCCAGCGGCACCTCAAAACACTCGGAACTGTTTTCCAGTATCCCTGCCAAGCTATCATTAATTTCGTTGAATTTATTTTTTTTTCCTTCTTCGATTAGTTGCTTCCAAGTTCATGCCTTTGCCTTTTTGATAATATTATACCCGACTCCTCCATTTTGGCGTGAGTCCCCTTTCTTATTTTCCCAATCGATGATATTTTTATTATTTATTATAAATACTTTTTCCACAAACACATATACCTATATACGTATATACATGTATGTGTGTTTCAAAAATGGATTTATTTAATATAAATAAATATCTCTTATTTTCTTGTTGTAATAATAAAATATTAAAGAAAACAAGATATATTTCTAGATCTCGTTCAACTTGTTTCTTCTTGCTGTTTAAAAATTAATTCCTCAAATAAAAATTCAAATATTCAAATTTGACGTCTATCCGTTAGAAAAGATTTTTTTAGCCCGTTCTCTTCAGGGAGAAAACACTAATATTCCAAATTTGTGTGATAAAATCCAAGGATTTAATAAAAAAATTTAAATTTGGAAGATAAAAATAAAAAATGACAACATTGAGATGTTTCCATGTACAAACATTTTCATAGAAAAAAATGAGTTGCCATTATCTTTGATAAAAAATGTTATGCACAATCCTAATTCTTTAGAAAAACAGTTTCAAAAATAGTTTTCTCTGATTTAAATACCGAGAAGTATGACTGGATCGGACAACCGTTTTATATTAAGGTTGAAAAATTGCAACATATTGATTTAAAAATGCAGGAAGAAGTAGAAGAACTAACCACTGATGCAGGTCTAAAATTGTTATTCGGTAACGAAAATTTAAATAAGTTAAAAATTCTGGAACTTTTTGCTATCACTTATATTATAAAATTCGTCCAGCACTGTCGAAAATTGAACCACGCTTTGACTTGCTGGTAGCAAAAATGCAACCACATACCAAATAATTTTTATTAATTATATTATATATAAAATTTTTATGTTATTGTGTTTTTTTTATACTTGTTTTCGTTAATGGATGATAACGATCCTTTATTTTTATATTCTTAATAAAAGAAACTGTTTATTTGAATTATGAATACAAAATCTATAAGTAATACACATTAAAATGAACTACATATTAGAGTTTTTTTTACTATAGTTTAAAAACATAGTTGAATTTACTCAAGTGGTAGTTTTATTGCATCTAGGTAGGGTCGGCATTTTTTTTTTTGTTTTTAAAAAGGGTCGCGCTGTAAAAAGTCTGGGAAGCCCTGGTCTAGGACGTCCATATAATGAGATATTTTGTAATGTAACGTTTCGCAACACAAAATCGTTACATAATTTTTGTTAAACGCCCTAATAGAAGTACTATATTTCACTTCAAAAATGATTTTTCTTATATACATTCTTAAAACTTTTAATTTTGAAAGTTCGAGCCACTGTAATTATGTGATGGAATTATTTGGTTGCGTACCCAACTAGAGTAATTTTTTTTAGCTTAAAAAATCTAGAAATTCTTTTTCTAGAAAAATAATGAAATTAAAACAAATAATATTTCGCGAGACGTCTATTTAAAGTATTCTTTTTACTAAATATAGTAAAACAAAAAGCAACAAATATAACAGAAAAAAAAACTGACGAAAACCAGGTACGATTCAAGATTCAAATCAATTTGAGTTTTATTGAGAATGCTATCCGCACCTACCATACAAATATTTAGCTCCAGATATATGGCATAAAATTAGCAATAGTTGCATGTACTAAATAGGGCATGGTGTGATTAATTACTTTTCGAAGTTTGTGAACAACTCGTTAATTGAGGCCTTAAGGTAATTAATTCCTTCCTATGTAAAAAAAACTTGACTAATTTTCAAGAGAAAAAACTTATTATATGGAAGAAAAATAAAAAGAAAAATATTCTCTTAAAAGTACATATGATTCTCTTTATTAAGAAAATGTTAGATACATTACATTATGTTAGCAAAACAGAGATAGAAACAGATTTATCTTTAATAAAGAATTCTAACACTTATGTAAAAAATAAGAGTCACTATTCCAGTGGCGTGTGACAATAATTTTCTGCACCCTATGTATCTTTCTGTAATCACATTTTTTATAATTCAACACATTTAGATATTGTGCCGATTCGCTTGTCTGTATTCCGGCAGTGCCTGCTGGCCTACATTCCGCACCTCGTAGCGCTAAGAAATATCTATGAAAGTGTAATATCTTTGTGACTAACTTTGGTGACATTTTATGATTGTGTTCGAAATAATAGGCAGAAAAACAATTTTGTTGTGTCAGAAAAAGAGTAAACGAATTTCAATAGAACAATTTCAGCTAACAGTAGTAGAAAAATTAATAACACTACATCGTAGCCTATCTTAAACACATCGCTTTACTATCAACGAACACGAACTTATAATAAAGATACTGCAAAAATAGTTTTGAAATTTTAACTTTAAAGAGAGTATAGAAATAAACCTGTAAAACCAAATGACCAGTTTTTTTTTTTTTTTTTTTTAAAGCAAGATGTGCAGGAAAAGTTCTGCACGTTCGTTGTTTTATTATTATTCTCTGCACACCCTGCCTGATAACCCACCGAACGCCACTGCACTATTTATACAGGAACTAACACTTAAAATATAAACAAAAATTCTCTTCTACCTTTTATTCGTACATGCACCAATACTTGAAAGCGTGTTGTAAAAATACAATATTTATAAGGAAACGCGTGGTTTTTGTTTACAGATATTGAGTTAAAAAAAATTTGGATTGCTTTCTTTGTTTCATTCTTTCTTTAGTGCAAAACCCATAAGACTTGTAATATATTTGTGTGTTAAGGTTCAGTGCATTCATTTAAGTTCAAGATATAGTTAAAGTTTGGTTGCTGGCAACACTATTGTTTTTTAGGTTTTTGCATGTAAATACAAATAAGACCATTACGTCAAAAGACCTAATGGAGTAAAGAACTAAATAAAGCTGAATAATAAAAAGTTATTGTTTTATTTCTAATAAGTTCACAGAACTTATTACATGGTGTCAGAAGTTAAACACATATAAATAGTTATCGTAACTAATCAACATCTTGGAGGAAAAAAAAAAAAAAAAAAAATATATTCATAAATTGAAAATTTTACAAGCGTAAAACCAAAGCAAAATGGCGGCATCTCAGATGGAATTTAGATTACCGAAACCATTAGACTGTGCGAACATACCGAATGAATGGCCAAAATAGAAACAAACATTCTTAATATATTTGCGAGCCAATAATCGCATAAATGATCCTGAAGAAATTAAGATCGCCACATTCTTGTGGCTAATAGGTGTCAAAGGCGTCGAAATATTCAACTCACTATTCCCAAACAATGGTGATATCGAAAGCATGTTCGGACAAGTACCTATACAACAAGAAGAACAACAGCCTCCAAATAATAACGGTGACGGTGCGTCACCACGAAATAATGAAATTAATGTTCAACGCACACTCGCAATAGTAATCAAAGCTTTTGATGAATATTGCGTACCCCGGAAATACTTAGCTAAGGAAGCATTCAAATTTCACGCAATCATACAAAAAGAAAAACAAGCATTCAGCGAATTTGAAACGGAATTGCGAACACAACTTCAATACTGTGGATTTCAATGCACAAACGCTAATTGTCAAACATCATATGCTAATCGCATGTTACGAGATCGTATAATTGTCGGTGTACAAGACAAAAAATTACAGTTAAAATTACTTGATAGTCGAGATGGACCCTTGGAGAAAATAATCGATGTATGTAAAGTGTTTGAAGCAGCAGGAGCGCACAAACAATTGTTGGATAAAGCTTTATCCACAAAACAAGAGACAACAGCAGTTAATAGAGTCGAAGCAAGTGAACAACAACAGTCCTCAACTAAAACAACCAAGAAAAAAATTAGCTGCTTCAACTGTGGTCAACCTTACAATAGTAATCATCGTCTTCACTGTACAGCACGGGCCGTTGAATGTAACAACTGTGGACGACAAGGACATTTCGCAAAATATTGTCGGTCTGGTAGTAGACAAACAGGAAGTTGGGAGACAGCATTCAAAAAATCGCAACAGGAGAGAAGCCAACCACAATTGAACTCGGTTGAGGTCAATGTAAAGGAACTAGGTAATAATAATAATTTAGCATTAATGGACAATGTATCTAAAATTAACTGTAACAAAGATAAACTAAAATATAAATTTTGTAGAGTAAAAACACATCAAAAGTCAAAAAAATTAGGTAGTGATGGTTGGTTCAAAACATACCTCATTCAGGATTGTGCTATTAAATTCAAACTTGACACGGGTGCTGACGTCAACTGCATACCAATAAATATTATTAAAAATCTATCAAATTACCATATTCAAAAAACTAATGATGTATTGACTGATTACAGTTCAAATAAATTAGCGTTATATGGCACAATTAAACTAAATTATCTTGACGTTGAGCAAAACACAGAGCATAGTGTTACATTTTATGTTGTTGATGATGCATTTGAACCGTTACTTGGGTTAAAGGAATGCACCTCCTTGGGACTGATTAAGCGAATTTCTACTGTGCAATCTTTACCATCTGAATCGAAAGAATTTGTCGAACGTAATAAAGACGTCTTTGAAGGTCTAGGCAAGTTGCCTGGCAAGTGTTCAACCACACTCAAGCAGGACTCTGTTCCCACATTGCATTACAAAAAACGCATTCCATTAAGTTTACTGGAAAGGCTAAAAGAACAAATTGATAGCATGGTCGAATCAAAAATCATAACACCAATTGATTATCCAACCGATTGGGTAAATAATTTGCAAATTGTTGAAAACGCAAACGGCTCCGTACGCATTTGCTTAGACCCAAAACCCTTAAATAAGTGTATTAAGCGCGAACATTTTTTAATTCCAAAATCGGAAGACATCCTCAGTCGATTGTCCGACCAACAAATCTTTACGGTCTTGGATTGTAGTAACGGGTTTTGGCAAATGGCATTAGAGAAAAAAAAGTGCTGATTTAACAGCGATCATGACACCTTTTGGTAGATATCGTTGGGACCGTGTTCCCTTTGGACTCAATAATGCACCGGAAATGTTTCAAAAGAAAATGGTCCAAATATTCGGAGATATACCGGGTGTGGAAGTTTACTTTGATGACATATTCATTGGTGGCAGCATTGAATCACATGATACAAGTTTAATAAAAGTACTAGAGCGTGCAAGAATAAATAACGTTAAATTTAACTCTTCCAAAATACAATACCGTCAAAAGCAGGTTAAATTTATGGGTTATATCATCACCGAAGGTCGCATCAAACCTGATACCAAATACACAAAAGCCATAATTGATATGCCAAAACCATCTAACAAAGCTGATGTTATGCGCTTGTTGGGTCTATTCAAGTATCTAGCAAGATTCATTCCGAACCTGTCTCAAAGATCAGCTAACCTGCGGGAGCTCACAAAAAATAATTCAGTTTGGACGTGGTCACTACGTCACAACCAAGAGCTAAACGATCTATTAACATCCATCAGTACAACACCGATTCTCGCGACATATGACCCCAATAAAGCAACGGTCATACAAACTGATAGTTCCAAAGATGGATTGGGTTGTGTATTACTCCAGAACAGTCAGCCAATTGCTTATGCATCACGAAGTCTCACAAGTAGTGAACAAAAATGGGCACAAATAGAAAAAGAATTATTGGCTATCGTTTTTGCGTGTGATCGCTTTCATCAATTTTTGTACGGCCGTGAATTCACAGTTCAATCTGATCACAAACCATTAGAAGCGCTGTTTAAGCGTGAAATCGATGATGTATCCGCTCGATTGCAAAGAATGTTTTTACAATTATTAAAATATCCACGGATGTCCATTAAATATACTCCAGGCAACGAAATGTTGGTTTCTGACTGTTTATCAAGGGCCGCTCTAAATGAGCCTGATTCAGAATACAAAGAACTGACGGGAATGATACACGCACTAACCAGAAAAGTTTGTTTATCGAAAGATAATTATGAACTACACGTTGAAACACTTAAAAATGATGAAAAATACAGTCGTATAGTTGAATACGTCGTTAATGGCTGGCCATCATTTCATCAACTTGATGATTTCAGCCAGGCATTCCATAAAATTAAAAATCAACTCCACTATGAAAATCAATTATTGTTCAAGGATCACAAACTAGTTGTTCCCAAACAATTACAATCACAAATCTGTAAATCGGTTCATGTGTCACATTTAGGCATTGAAAAGACGTTAGCTCGTGCGCGTATGCAATTCTTTTGGCCTGGTATTACTAAGGATATAACAAATATGATTCAAGGATGTGTTGTGTGTGAACAATTCAAACGTAAAAACCAAAAAGAGACACTTGTTCAAGACGAAAAACCCGAGTATCCATGGCAAAAAGTGTCTATGGATTTGTTTGAATATGCCGTTCGTGATTTCATAGCGATAATTAATGCTTATTGCGGATTTTTATGTTCAGAACAAGTAAATAACAAAACATCAGAATGCATAATTAAAGTGTTGCACAACATTTTTACGCATTATGGTTACCCCACGGAAATAAGATCTGACAATAGCCCTTTTGGCTCACGCGAATTTGAAAGATTTGCAAACGACACTAACATAGTGTTTAAATTCTCTAGTCCGCGCTATCCACAAAGCAACGGCTTAGCTGAAAAAGGCGCAGCTATAGCAAAAAATATCTTAAAACGTTGTTATGAAGAAGACCGTGTTGACGATTTCACTTACCGTATTTTAGAATACAACGCGACACCTGTTGCAAGTATGAAATTATCACCAGCACAATTATACTTTGGTCGTCCAATAAAAACAAAGTCACCCATATCAGATGAATTGTTGCACAGAATTGAAACGAAAGAATCAATGGTTCAAGGAGAAATTGATCAAAAAAGAGAAGCAACTGCCAATCTTGAGTGAGGGTGACCCAATCATCTTTAAGAAAAATAGCAAAGAATGGAGCTACGGAAAAATTGTTGAAAAGATTAATAACCGCTCATATATTATAGTAGATAACTTCAACAATTATTTCCGTCGCAATCCTAAATTCATATCTATAACAAAAAATAATGAAATTAATACTAGTGACGTGCTGTGTGAGGAAAGTAATACACTTACTGACGAACATGTCACTGGCAATCCACATAATTATAATTTGTCACAAAGTAGCTCGGATCAAAATTGTAACACTGCAGATGCCGAGCGATTAGGTATGACTCCCAGTGCATCAGAGTGCTGTGAACCTGCTGATCAAGACAGCTGTGCAGTGACGAGAGGTTTAGAGAATAGTTCAGCCGCAACTCAAACATATAACACGAAAAGTGGTCGGTCAGTAAAACCACCTGATAGATATGGCGACTGGATCTAACCACATATAAAAAAAAAAAAAAAAAAAAAGAAGGAAGCGTGTAATATATTTGTGTGTTAAGGTTCAGTGCATTAATTTAAGTTCAAGATATAGTTAAAGTTTGGTTGCTGGCAACACTATTGTTTTTTAGGTTTTTGCATGTAAATACAAAAAAGACCATTACGTCAAAAGACCTAATGGAGTAAAGAACTAAATAAAGCTGAATAATAAAAAGTTATTGTTTTATTTCTAATAAGTTCACAGAACTTATTACAAGACTAGTATAAGACTAGTAATGCCCTCGCTTATTCCAATTATCTTATGGGAAGCACGCTGTAAAATAGAGTATATTTGATTTATAGGTTACTTCATTCTTTCTAATGGAAAATTTGTAATTTTCTTTCCTTATTTTGTGCGGAATTTTATGTTTCTGTCATTTTCAAACAAAGCATTGGGAAGATCTCGTCTAGTTGTCCCTTTTCAACATTATTATTCTGTTAAATGAAGGAATTAATTTTTTTGGCGTTGAATATTCAAAATTTGGATTAATTTTGTTTGCGGAATTAATTACTTGTTCTAGTACTAGTGCTAAATACTATTTACCAGATGGTGGATAGTGCAAATCAAAGC
Source organism: Xylophagus ater (assembly GCA_963422695.1). NCBI lineage: Eukaryota > Metazoa > Arthropoda > Insecta > Diptera > Xylophagidae > Xylophagus > Xylophagus ater. Next base: position 344,856 of record CAUJSI010000005.1, read on the forward strand.
TTTTTCGTTTATTGCAATATTTAGATTTAACAGAAAATTATTTGAATCTTGAACCGTACCTGATTTTCTTTACTCCTTTTTCTATTATTTTTATTGCTTTTTATTTTATTTTGTTAAAACAATACTTTAAATAGCCGTCTCGCGAAATATTAGTTGTTTTGATTTTATTATTTGTCTAAAAAAAGAATTTTTTTTTTTTACTCTAGTTGGGTACGCAACCAAATAATTCCATGAAACAATTTCAGTGGTTCGAACATTCGAAATTAAAACTTTTTAGAACTTATATAAGAAAAATCGTTTTTTTTTTGAGAAAGTAAATTAGCGCCTGGTAGGAATCTCTATTAAACACAGGTATACTATGTTTCTATCACCTTCAAATCTTGCAATTTTGCGAGATTTCGCCAAATGGACATACAAATCTACTGGATTTCCCATTCAAATAGAGGATTTCAAAATCTTGAGATTTCATTGAGATTTTTGTTTCAATCCTGAAAATTTATTCCGCGCTATTCAGCATGTGTCAAAATTGGCAAATTGTCAACCCTGAATGATTGTTCTCAATAATTTGACTTGCGCGGCTTTCTTCGGTGTTTGAATTTATTAAAATGATGTACTCGCCTGCCTTTGTAATATTTTAACACACATGAATTTCGTCTCCTTTCACACAAAAATATAATTTTTTTTAATATGATCAGCTGGTGCTGTAAAAGAATTATTTTTTGGGATCTTTCCATTCTAAATTCTTTTCTTTTTTTGGAATTCCCGTTTTCAGAATTGTAAACCTCAAATCAAATCTCGCAGCCACGTGGAAATACTTTGAAATCACTCTCTCCAAATCACGAGATTTCAGGGAGATGGAAGCATGTTATAATATTGTATATTTTAAATGTAAAGTACACGTTTTTAAGTTTTATGCTTTTTTGCTTTCTTTACACAGAGTGTGAATATGTTAAATCTTTGGGACAGTGAAAAAGTTCGAAATCGAGATTTTTAATCATTTTCATGTTTTGGGGTCCCTTGAGTCAATGCCTACTACATCACGGCCCATCTGTACACGCTTTTTTTTAGTAATGACGTCTTTGATTTATGAATAATTTTTGACATTTCGCGTCGAAATTTTGCTTCTGTTGAATACAATTTATGTTGATTTGTGTCGAAAAAAATATAAGAATTAATTAATTTTAATAAAATTAACGTAAGTGAAGTGAAAATATAAGAAGATAAAAGTGATATTTCTATATTGTCAAAACTTATGCTTTTAGAATAAAAATGGTCCACATAAACAATAAAATTCAAAATTTTCTATTGCCGGTGATATTTGGAAATGCCGAACTTAAAGTGTATTTCCAAAAGTAAAAAAAAACAATATAAATTTCAAGAATATTTAGGAAAACCTAAAGGAATCTGTGCTGGTCAATCTAGATTATTTTGAATTTACTTTTTCGCGGCCTAAGTGAGGTAATTTTAATTTTTTTGCATGTTTTAATAAAGTGGTGAAAAATGCATTTCCAAAGGTAAGAATTTTTATGAAATATTTCAAAAAATAATTTTACACGATTAGATAAATATTCAATCTATGAACAAAAAAAATAACATATTTAAAATTACTAACTTCTTGCAGATGCGTGTATGTTGTGTTCCCGAATGTCCTTCTACTTACGCGAAAGGAACAGAATGCTATATGTTTCACTTTCCACGGGATGAGGATATGAGGAAAACCTGGCTGAAACATATCCCCCGAAAGAACTTTAGATTAAGTAAGAACACTCTTATATGCTCAAAGCATTTTGCACACCACTTTCTGGTGAAATTTGATATGCTGAAATTGGCTGAAGGTATCAAAAATTTTCGTTTTTATGTAAAATTTTTTTGAACACTACGTATTTTAGAATCTGAAGTTCCTGTCCCACGAAATGGACCTTAAAACTGGACTCTATCCCAACTATTTATCAAAATTTTCCAAAATATTTGAAAACCGTCACGAAAGGAAAAGATCCGGAAAATCGTCGGAGGAAATTGGAAGGGACGAACGAAAACATCGACGAGAAGTGGATCATATATTTATATCTCAACGGTAAAAAAAATTTTGTCAAAATTCAAATGCATTTTAGGATAGACTCTAAAATGAAATTTATTTTCAAAATTAGAAAATTTAATTGCGCGTTTGGAGACGTTAGAAGACGATTCCACGGCTGAATTTTCGAAAGATTCTTCAGTCAAAAATATATTCAAACTGGAATCGAACTCCTTATTGAAAATGAAACAGATGACAGCACAAAAATAAAGTCTTTAAATTTTATAAAAGAGCAAATAAATTTGCTTTACACGAATCTTAATCGGTATTCGCCAGATGCAATACTTTTTGCGTATTTATTTTTTCATACTGGTCCTCTCGGATATAAACACCTTCGAGCATTGTTATTAACCCTCATACAAATTATTTAAATATGTTTAGTTCGTGTAATTAAAGTTTTGGCGTCGCAACTCAATATTTAAATGAGAAATTTTAAATTCTTGAGACTGATGAAAGGTACGTTAATCTCCTTTTGGACGAAATTTATGTAAAACCTAATATCACTTTAAGAGGTAACATTCACGACACATATGTGAATCAAAACTAGATAAAATAAGTTGCGATATTAAATTAGATCACTTTAGGGCCGGTTTGTTCACTCTTGGTCAACTTTAATCCATGATTATTCCAGTGGTTAACCATAGATTGCGTTTGTTCACCAAAATTTTAATCAGAGAATCCATGGTTTGGTTAGTTAATCTATGATTTCGTTAATCAGCCGATTTTCCATGATTAACGCTAATGGAGTTTAGACGAGAAGTTTCCGTGCATGCAACTACTTGTGTTAGAGTTTAGACGAGAAGTTTCCGTGCTGTCATAACCACTTGTGGAATCTGTCTGATTTGGAAAACTATAAGAAGAAGAAGAAGATAAGAGAAAAAGGAACAGAAAAGGCCATACGCCGCCATTATCAGACTGTCACGGTAATTTAATATAAAATTTTAAAGAATCTAATTTAAGTGAAGAAAATCAAGTAACTGTTTTGTTCATAATTTATTTTTGTATTAACCAATGTATTTCTATTTAGAGAATAAATTCTTCATACTAATTACACTACTCTTACTGCTCTTATTGCGGAATATTATTGTATTGTATTGTAGTATCAGGTTATATACTGTGGCGAAATCAGTATTTAACACGCCGAATATTTATTCTTGAGAAGTCGCCATTCACAATTTGAGCCGCCCCTAAAGGAATTGTTACATACGCCATGCCAAAGCAGCCTTTTAACAAATGCCATTTAACCCATGATTTACTGGCATTTCGTTTGTTCATGCTTGGTTTTCACACAGCGTTTTACTTTTGACATTGTATTTTGACATTGCATTTTGACATTCATATAACATTCAGTGAAAATATTGAGTGACACAAAATTAATAATAATAAAATAGCAAGAAATGGAGTGCAATTATAATTATTAATTATGTCCTTTCTATACGAAGCCTCGAAAATTCGACTTGATATTGAGTTTTCGACAATTTATTGTTAAAATACCGATGATATGATTGAAAATTTTTTAAGTTAATTTAATTTTTTTTTATTGTTTTAAATAAGTACTATTAAATTCATAAAATTGGATTCATATTGTCTAATCAATAAGAATATAACCGAAATAAATAAATCAGAAACAATTTCGCGATATTCAACAAATCGCCAAATCTAGCAGGTCATTAATCATTCAACACGGATTTTTGGGTTCGAAATCACTTTTGTATACTTTTCACATATTATCCAGATTTGCTCCCCATGAATGTGTTTAGAGAATGAATATAATGAATAATGCACTCAATTAAAAAAGATTATTTTGTGTCTCCTTGTGTCCTTTCATTTCATTTTCATGCAAAAACCATATCATGAACATTTTATGAAATATGTAAACAATTTTATTACACAAATTCAAATTTATATTAAATTTACTCAAAATAATTAATAAATAATAAAAACATTTTAAATAATTGCCGAAATCAATTATTTAAAAATCCGAAAATTTAAATTGATCATGGATTAAAATTTGACAGATGCATTGGAAAACATTGGAAAACCACTGGAAAAATGGAAGAATCTATGGTTTGGTAATCAAGGTGAAAAAAAAGTGAACAAACGCATTTCGTTAACCACAGATTCATAATCATGGATTAAGAAAAATCTCTGGTAACCAAACCACAGATTTAACCAAGAGTGAAGAAACCGGCCCTTAACATTATTATTAATCATAAAAAGTTATTTTCCTCAATATTTTTTTATGTGACATAATCCAATTTCGGAAGTTAACAACTTTCTAAAATGACAAAAAAATGGCATTAAAGCAATAAAAATTCACATCACCACACTTTAAAACAATTAATATTTCAATTATTTAGCTGTATTCTGCGCACACATGTTATGTTATGTTAGATTTGACATAAAAGAATATTTTTCCTTTATTTCGTATTCTGCACACAAATTTTATGTTATGTTAGAGTAATTTCTTATTTCACATAGAGCGAATCTAAAATGATCTGAATAGGTCATGTTAGAATAGTTTAGGGATAATTTGAGTGCATTTGTCAGAAATTTGAGCTAGTATTAAAAAAAGAGAAATATTTTCAATACTACTCATGCGCTGTTCTTCATTGTCGATTAACTAGAATAGAAAATAATTGTAGTTCACCATTTGTACATATTTCTTTACATATTTTGTAATTTAATATAAAAAATATTTCATGAGGATAAGATTTAAATAAAAAATATCCAATCAGACATGTTAAAATGATAAAAGTATTTAAAAATATTTATTTTTTCATCACTAAATATTTGGAAAAAATTTAACCTCACTTTTGAAAATTAAATAAATTTTGCGTCATATTTACTTTTATTTAACTATTAATTAACTAATTTTTATGTTAATTTGAAAATTTTCTTAAAAATTACTACTAAAAACTTTTAAAAAATACACTAATTAAATAAAATATTTAAACTTCAAACCCTAATGCACTAGAAAAGAAAGTCTGATACGTTTTCTAGACCTAAAATATCCCGTATAAGAATTTTCGCAGAATACGAAATTCCAAAATATTTTAGAAATTATTTCAGAAATGAGGGGAAATCAACATAACATAACATAACTTACAAAATCGCAGAATAGGTCTAATTATTAGAATTTTACTTTTAACATGAAAATATTAATTTTTATTGAGAAACGCGATTATCAACAAAAAAGATTTGTTGACATTTTGTTATCCCAATGACGTCATATAATGCCATATGCAGTCAAATTATATCTATAGGTTTATATAGGGTGATTTTTTAAGCCTTTCATTTTTAATTTACAAAACAAAATAAGAAAAATGTAAAAAGTATATGAAATTTTTAGCAGCATTTTATGGTTTTTCTATGGTTTAACTGAATCTGGACATGTGGTTTCAGCAGGACGGCGCTACCTGGCACACAACACGGGAAACAATGGACCTATTGAAATATGAGTTCGATGAGCAATTTATCTTACGTTTCGGTCCGGTAATTTGGCCGCCTAGATCGTGCGATTAAAGGCCCCTAGATTATTTTTTGTGGGGTTACGTGAAGTCACTCGTCTATGTCGATAAACCAAATTCAATTGAAGCCTTGAAAGACAACATTACTCGTGTTATTAGCGAAAAACCAGCCGAAATGCTCGAAAAAGTGCTTCAAAATTGAACTTCTCGAATGGACCACTTAAAACGTAGTTATGGTCCACATTTACATGAAATAATCCTTAAAAAGTAAATGGAAAGAATTGATTTGTCAATTTAAATTTTTTTAAAAATTTTATATACTTTTTATATTTTTCTGTGTTTGTTTCTTAAATTAAAAACCAAACGGGTGAAAAATCGCGCCTTATTTAAGATTTAATAGGCAAGCGGAGGCATAAACTCGCTTTAATATACTTGTGCATGAAGTAGCGTTTTTAGACGGAAGTGTCAATTTTGGAAGGAAAACATTGGGTTTTTTCAATTTCTAATATTTAGCGCGTTTCGAATTCCAAACAAAATTCTTTCGAATTATAAAATAAAACTTAAAAAATTTGCAAAATTAAGTCCCGGTTTGTTCACTCTTGATCAAATCTGTGATTAGGTAATCACAGATTTTGCTTAATCCATGATTATGAATCTGTGGTTAACGATATGCGTTTGTTCACTTTTTTTTCACCTTGATTACCAAACCATAGAATCTTCCATTTTTCCAGTGGTTTTCCAATGTTTTCCAATGCATCTGTCAAATTTTAATCCATGATCAATTTAAATTTTCGGATTTTTAAATAATTGATTTCGGCAATTATTTAAAATGTTTTTATTATTTATTAATTATTTTGAGTAAATTTAATATAAATTTGAATTTGTGTTATAAAATTGTTTACATATTTCATAAAATGTTCATGATATGGTTTTTGCATGAAAATGAAATGAAAGGACACAAGGAGACACAAAATAATCTTTTTTAATTGAGTGCATTATTCATTATATTCATTCTCTAAACACATTCATGGGGAGCAAATCTGGATAATATGTGAAAAGTATACAAAAGTGATTTCGAACCCAAAAATCCGTGTCGAATGATTAATGACTTGTTAGAATTGGCGATTTGTTGAATATCCCGAAATTGTTTCTGATTTATTTATTTCGGTTATATCCTTATTGATTAGACAATATGAATCCAATTTTATGAATTTAATAGTACTTATTTAAAACAATAAAAAAAATTAAATTAACTTAGGAAATTTTCAATCATGTCGTCGGTATTTTAACAATAATTTTATTATTATTAATTTTGTATCACTCAATATTTTCACTGAATGTTGTATATAAATGTCAAAATATAATGTCAAAAGTAAAACGCAGTCTGAAAACCAAGCATGAACAAACGAAATTCCAGTAAATCATGGGTTAAATGGCGTTAATCACGGACAATCGGCTGATTAACGAAATCATGGATTAACTAACCAAATCATGGATTCTCTGATTAAAATTTTGGTGAACAAACGCAATCTATGATTAACCACTGGAATAATCATGGATTAAAGTTGATCAAGAGTGAACAAACCGGCCCTAAGTGTAGTTTCTGGTTGTAGCAGCAAAAAAAATCGAAAACTTTCTATAATTTCCTTTCACACGTAAGTTCTTTACAAATTTGTTATTAAAATGGGCGATTTCTCATTATTGCTGTATAAAAAAAAGGTTTTATAGTGTTTATTCAATTCTAATTAATCAAACAGCAAGTAAGTTAATTCTTAATTTATAAAAAAATTTGTGTTTTTGAATCAAGTTTGTATCTAAATCAAAACGCGAAACCGACCTTCTTTTTTATTTAAATTAAATTTAAAACAAAAACTACGAGTGACAGTCATTATTTGGTCAAAATGGGGGCAATTCTTAAAAATCATCGAAATTTTTGAAAATTCAGGATTTCCAGCGCAAACAGATGCATTTCTTTGACCCAGGTGCAATTATATTACCAAAAAAATATTTTGAAAAAATATCAATTGCTGTCTATCATATCTATTATAGGCTACGTTTACACCGAGACTTAAAAAGAGACTTAAGTGCTTAGGTCGACCTAAATATGACGGTGTAAACACGCCCAAAGTAACTTAGGTTAGGTGACTTAAATTGAAGACTTACCTTAAATTTAAATCGACTTAAAAACTTTTGACAGATAACAGCTGATTTCTTGATATCCAAGTTCTATAAATGTTCACATATGACATTGTTTTAGACTTAGGTCTAGTACGGTGTAAACACGTCTGACCCAAACCTAACTTTTAGTTAGGTGACCTAAAAATTTGTCGGTGTAAACGTAGCCATAGATAAATTTTTAAATACAAGATATGTACTTTTATATTTAAAAACAAAATCAGGATTCCGTTCACTCGATCACACCGGTGTAAAAAAAAACTCGGTCTAAGTTAATGTCAAAAAAACCGATGTCGAAAAATGTAAATTTTTTGCGTGTGAACGTAGTCGTAGTCAATTAGTGTCATTTTGAAATGTCAATTGGAGAAAATGCACATTTATAGTATTAAAAATCTTGTTGTGAACAGAATTTATAAAGGGTCTTTATGTAACAAAATATGATTTTGAACTAAACTTTAAAATAAAAATACATTTCATATATAGAACAAATAGGAAATAAAAAGAATTCAGCAAGTTGCTTAAAAACCCTCGTTGCCATATTTCAACATTCCCCTTCAACGACGATTCCCATACGATTTCTAAATTTTATGAAGAGCTGCTTATTTAAACCCTTGGTCATTGCATCAGCCAACTGTTCATCAGTTCGAATATACTCCACTTTTCCATCTCGAATGATGTCTCTGATAAAATTAAATTTGACATCCACAAGATTCATACGCTTATGATCAGCGGCATCTTCCACTACCTTGATACATCCTTGATTGTCTTCATAAAGTGTTACGATTGATAAATTTATTCCATATTCATGAACTAATGAGTGTAACCATAACGCCTCACATGTTGCATTACAAAGTGCGATTAATTCAGCCTCGGTTGAAGATAGAGTAACACATGACTGTTTCCGTGTTGACCAAGAAATTGTTGAACCAAACAACTTAAATACATATCCAGATACCGATTTTCGAGCATTTATATAATTTGCCCAATTAGCATCCGCAAAACCAAAAAGTTCGTTATTACCTTTATTACGCTTGTAAACCAACTTAGCATTAATCGTTCCCTTAATATAAGATAATATAAGATTCTTTTTAAATAATTCCAATGCTCATTTTGTGCATTGTTTTTGAAATGAGTAATATAATTAACTGCTGCACAAATGTCAGGTCTAGTTGCCAACATTCCATACATTAAACATCCTTTTAAATCTTCCATCGCTTTCAAATCATTGCAAATCAAAATTGCATCATCTACATATAACAATGTAAATTTTGATTTGAAAACTAGAAAATTATTAAATTTTTCATTCAAAACTCTTGAAGCTTGTTTTAAACCATACAATGATTTATTCAATTTACATACTAAATTTTTATTTCCAACTTCAAAACCTTTGGGTTGTGCCATGTATATGTCTTCCTTTAGCTCAGCATTCAAAAACGCAGAATTAACATCCATTTGATGTACACATATTTTAAATTGATTAGCCATAACCAGCATAATACGAAAAGTCGTTAATTTGACAACAGGTGAATACGTTTCATTATAATTAAAGTTTTTAACTTGCGTTTGTGACCTGGAATACGAAAGCGATGACAGCCAAATTTTCCTGCAGGCATAGCGAGGTTTTCATTCTTAATTCCAGTCTGGTTTTGTTTTTTGTTTGCTTCATCCAGCAACCTTCCAAATCGGCATCTTCAACTTTTGCACCAGTTGATTTTAATTCACGCACTAGTCTATCAAATTAGAATAGATGATCCTGCATAGAGCTGTTGTCTGAATATTTCAATAAAAGCATTTTCCTTCGAGTAAATAATTGACCTGAGATGCTTTTCCTTTCAAAAACAGAGTCCAATGTTTTCAGAATTTCTCGCGTAGTTGTTTTCCCCTTTGCGTATTCTAAATGTGAATCAGCAATTCGATGCACAATAAAAGAAACACATTTCCTTTCAAGTCTTCTGGCCTTTTCCGTTTGATCAAGATTTTCAATTTTTGAAACAATACTTTCGATATCTTCCTCGATGTATTTCGTTAAATCATGTACATTTAATAACGCCATTAACTTAAATTTCCAATTACTATAATTGGACCCATCAAAATGATAGATTTTAACAAAATTATCACCCTCCATTTTGAATTCCAAGCCAGCACACAGTATTCCACGCGTTCAGAAGAAAAATATTGCGTGTATATTTCCACGTATTCAAAACAAATAAAAACAAATATTCCGTGTATATTTCCACGTTGAAAAGATTATACAAATCTTAATAAAATATTCCGCGTGTAAATTAATACAAAATTTTATTTAAAAAAATAAGTGTTCTGAGCCCATAACCTATTAAAAATCTTGTTTTGAACAGAAATTATAAAAGGTCTTTATTTAACAAAATATGATTTTGAACTAAACTTTAAAATACAAATACATTTCATATATAGAACAAATAGGAAATAAAAAGAATTCAGCAAGTTGCTTAAAAACCGTCGTTGCCATATTTCAACATATAGGTTAATTAATGTGCTGTAATTATTAAAATTACTTTCATGAAATCCATTTATTTTTAATATTTAATTTAGTAGGAAGTTTTTATATAAAAAACATATTTTATGGCTTCGCTTTTTGTTATAAGTTTAATATTTTGAATTTTTTCGAATTTAATTCAACGAATTACTTTTATAATACGAGGACTGTTTGCACAACGATCTCGAAAACCAGTCTAACGATTCTCACGAAACTTGCGAGTAAGGGGTCTATGGGGACTAGAAATTGATCTAGATAGATCTCACCTCTGAGAGAATTCGTTTTACCCTCCCCTCGACACCTTTTGGTACCGCTTGGTATTTTCGAATTGGGTAGTTCGATCTGCATGAAACTTTACAATATTATTAAGGGGGCTAAGGCGTTCCGATATTTCCACGACAAACCTCACTTTTGCCCTCCCCTTGATACCCCTGGCCTGGTATTTTCAAATTGTGAGGTCCGATCTCAATGGAATTTTATAGTATTACCAAAGACAGTAAATTATGATAAGATGTGTAAAATTGGGTTTGCCCACAAATTTCGACTTAAAAAACTAAATGAAATATAAGGAAAAAATATACGAGGAGAATTCTTTCTTATTTTTACATTTTGTTTTTGAGATTTGGTTTTTGTACTGGATTGATAGTATAGACAACTTTTTTCAAATCATTTAAAGAAATTAAGCTTTGAATTCACTCATTTTGTAAATCCCGTGTATGAGTATATTTTGTTCTTGGTTTTTTTTTTTTTTCTAATTTTAGAATTAAAGCGTTTGATGGCAGAGAAACTTGTGTTCTATTCTATTATGGAGAAATATGAATTGATATATTTGGTGTAGGTTTTTTGCTGGCCTGATCTTAGAATTCAAATGTACTTTTAGAAATATTTTTTATGCTCGATTGTGTGTGTAACAAGTTAATGTCGATTGTATTATATGTATTTTTTGAACAAATTTTTTTCTCAGAGTTTCTCGTGTACTTTTAGATAATGCTAAATAATAAAATCTTTCGAACTTGGGCCAAAAATTGAATTGAATTTTGTTTTAAGTAATCGACATATTCATTTCTTTTTTAAAAATTATATAGTAGAATATTGATATTTTATGGTCAACTAAGGATTATTGGATTTCCGTAAATATTCCGTATATATATAAAGATATGAAGATTATTATATAATATATTTATTTGGAAGAATTTTGTCTAACTCATTTTAAGTACTTTCGACAGTTAATATGTGATGATATTTGGCAACATACCTTTTTCTACAATTTTAACATCGAATGTTGACATAATTTGTTTCAGGAATGCTTTGAATAACCAAATAACTGATTTCATGATGTCGTGTTAGAAGGTTGGAGAATATATATCAGGATTATTTATTCATTTCAAATTTTTAAGCGTGGGTGTTTTGTAAAACTATTGGGTAAACTATTTCCATTTTTTTTGACCCAAGAACAATTCTTTTTTAATAGAACCACAATTAAAAAATTTAGAACTTCCTTTCGATGTTTTAAACATTGGTTCTCAGCAAACCAACTGGGGTAAAATTCATTAGTTCTTTGAATGCATTCCTCGATAATTTTTGCTTTTAAGTTGGTAAAATGCAAATAATTATCAAATTAAGTTTCATATATTTGAAAATGCAATTTGCAAATTTCGAAAAAAAGATCGGAAGGATTTTGTAGAAAAGTCCTTTCAATAGTTTTGTCGAAATTTTTGTGTTTAATAAGTTTTTCCGACGGTAAAAGAAAATCACATTCGTCTTTATTCATTATCATGGCACCATTTGGACAGTTTATTTTTTTCAAAATAATTTTTAAAATTCCATAGCCGACAATATATCTTTTTGCTGGGTCTGCGACGTCGGAATTACTCTTGGAGTTTCAGGTTTCATTTATTTTCGCATCTTTTTCTATATCATCCAAAACAATTTCAGAACTTTGTGCCAATAATCTGGATATAATTTCATTAGAATTATCAATATAAGTATATTCTAATGGGTTATCCCAATTAAGTAAAATGTCTTCATCAGTTTCACAATTCTTATTTGCATATGAGAACGTTATAATTCTCATTGACATTAGGCGCGCAACTATTCCATTGAACTCGTTGGATACTAGGATTTTTGTTATTACCGCCCTTTGCCCGAATTTGCGCAAACATATTCTCTAATGGATCCTGATTTAGTCGAGATGTTAATATAAAGTTAATTTCTTATATTTTTTAATAAATGAGGAGGATCATGTAATGCAATTATTTTCCTCTGATTATAATAGAAATATGGCTTCTCTTTATTAATATCTAACAGCCTATAGCATTTTTAATTATTCATAGCTTGATCGCACACTACAGCTCTAACCGTAAGCCCTATTTCGAAGCATACTTTTACATTAGCCTCTAATTTTTGTTTTAAAATGGCACTATCAATGCTGTTCTCAGAAACAAAATAACTAATTATATATTTCCAATTAGAAAACAAGCCCCTGATCATGAAAACGCATATTTGTTTTCCTAGTAATAATTTCCTATCATTTTCATCTAAATGCACTAACCCATCTACGAGATCATGAGATGTATTATAAACTAAATCTCTTCTGATTGATATTTCATCAAATAATAACACTGCCTGCTTACACTGCTTGTCCATTTTATTAACCAATTGTACCAAATTTTTTATTAAAAGATCATCAAAACCTGGTTGAAGTCGTTTCACAGGACTCCACTTATATATAGCTGACTGACTAGGTAAGTGAAGACCTAAATCATCACGCAAGAAATTATAACAAGATGCAGACTTATAATTGACATTTTGAGATATTTTTGGATATCATTATAGCTATTCTTTTCAGCTAAAATGATTTTAAAAAATTCTTTGCTATTTAAGTTTAGGCTAGGTAACGAATCGATATGAGCATCAATGGACTTGTTTTCTTTCAATTGTTTTATTTTTTCTAACAACATTTCCTTTTCTTTCCATAATTGCGTGCATTCCTCAGAAAAACTCTTAGCATTCTTTTTATAATATTCCAATGTTTAGAACATCGAAAGGAAGTTCTAAATTTTTTGATTCTGGTTCTATTAAAAAAGAACTGTTCTTGGGTCAAAAAAAATGGAAATATTTTACCCAATAGTTTCACAAAACACCCACGCTTAAAAATTTTAAATGAATAAATAATCCTGATATATATTCTCCAACCTTCTAACACGACATCATGAAATCAGTTATTTGGTTATTCAAAGCATTCCTGAAACAAATTATGTCAACATTCGATGTTAAAATTGTAGAAAAAGGTATGTTGCCAAATATCATCACATATTAACTGCCGAAAGTACTTAAAATGAGTTAGACAAAATTCTTCCAAATAAATATATTATATAATAATCTTCATATCTTTATATATATACGGAATATTTACGGAAATCCAATAATCCTTAGTTGACCATAAAATATCAATATTCTACTATATAATTTTTAAAAAAGAAATGAATATGTCGATTACTTAAAACAAAATTCAATTCAATTTTTGGCCCAAGTTCGAAAGATTTTATTATTTAGCATTATCTAAAAGTACACGAGAAACTCTGAGAAAAAAATTTGTTCAAAAAATACATATAATACAATCGACATTAACTTGTTACACACACAATCGAGCATAAAAAATATTTCTAAAAGTACATTTGAATTCTAAGATCAGGCCAGCAAAAAACCTACACCAAATATATCAATTCATATTTCTCCATAATAGAATAGAACACAAGTTTCTCTGCCATCAAACGCTTTAATTCTAAAATTAGAAAAAAAAAAACCAAGAACAAAATATACTCATACACGGGATTTATAAAATGAGTGAATTCAAAGCTTAATTTCTTTAAATGATTTGAAAAAAGTTGTCTATACTATCAATCCAGTACAAAAACCAAAGCTCAAAAACGAAATGTAAAAATAAGAAAGAATTCTCCTCGTATATTATTTCCTTATATTTCATTTAGTTTTTTAAGTCGAAATTTGTGGGCAAACCCAATTTTACACATCTTATCATAATTTACTGTCTTTGGTATTACTAAGGGAGCTAAGGGCTTTCGATATGCATTCTAAAAATATCACTTTTTAGATACCTATCGGCAGCGATAAATAGTAATTGCAAAACAATCAAGCTCCCTGAACCTCATTATACGAATCATGTTGCATTTACAATCGGATTCAATTACTCTGAGACAGACTGCATTAGGAATTACAATTCATGGCCAATTGAAATTACTATTTCCAACTGTCTCCAGTATAACTTGCCAGGTTCATCGGGACCGGGGCTTTCGCATTCTGACGTATTCCTCTACCCATTTTGATCAGCAATCGACTATTTCAATTCAACCTAACCGTGCTGCTAAGACCAGAAGTAGAGAAAGAATATCCGAAATCATACGCCATCTTATTACTTCTCAATCAGAAGTCACGCTACACGCCGAATAGCCGTTACCGAGGACGGACCAAATCAACGTCTCGAAGTAGATCGTCATAGTCATTCTGTTTAAAATCACTGTTCAGAACTACTGAGCATATTTAATCATTATCTTATACACACAGACACAGTGCAGAAACACCAAACAGATTGTATCATGATCTCATACACATAGACGCAGTACAGAAATATCAAACATCACGATCTCATACACATCTAGAGAAAACCAAAAGAATAGAATTGTGTTCAAAGGGAAAGCAAGAGAAATGAACTGTGGGTATGCAGCTTGTTTGGATTCGTCAAGAAAAACTAATGAGTTCAAGTTTATTTTTCTGGCGCTCGTATTTATTTTTACATACTGAATTCATAACACATTTTGTAAGTTTTGGTGGCATTTTAGAATAAATATTTTAAAAAATTCATTGTTATCATTGTTCATACAAAAATTATTAAATTATTCTACCCCAAACAATCACCAATCGAAAGATCAAACTTTTTGTACAATTCTAACATCGATTTTCAAATCTTTAAAAATGGCAGCAGGACGACCACCAAAGAAGCGTTACTTCAATTTTAGTGGAAGAAGCAATGACTCAACTCAAGAAGAACCAGAAGATGATAACGCCAACTTGCCAGGATCATCGCGACCGGGGCCTTCGTACACTGACCTATTGCCCGAAACACTACATTCTGATGAGCAGCCAACTACTTCAACTCGACCTATCCGTGCTGCTAAAACAAGAGGTAGAGAAAAAATCTCCCATATACTTAATTCTTCTCAATCAGAAGAGCGGGTTGATTATTTTAGGCGTCGCTTTTTACATGAAACCGACGATGAACGAAATCAGCGTCTTGAAGTAGTTCGTCGTTATGCCTGGCTTTGCTGAAATACTGCACAGCTACCGACTTATAAAATCGCGGCAGCAAGAAACGTTGAATACTTGCGCCTAGGACCATTTAATGTCGCCTGTATTCAGTGCGGAGCATTGCATTTTCCAGAAGAACGCGTACGAAACACAACAGATGTTCATTCTTTCGGCGATTGTTATCTTCATGGTCGTATTGAACAACGACCAGCAGAATTTCCCAACGAATTAACACTACTTTTTGCATGTCAACATCCTGTAGCCAATGAATTTCACGCCAAAGTACGATCTCTTAGTGCCTGTTTTGCCTTCACATCTTTCAACGTGGCTGATGATAGAATATGCAACAATCGTGGAATCTACAGTTTTGTGGCCGGCAGTCAAATCTATCATAAAATAAATGCGGCTCAACCTACTCGAAATCAATATGGTGAATACGAGATATCCAGATACGCTCATTTGTATTTCGTGGACCCGGACACTGCAGTAGAGGTGCAAACCAATCACCAGGGTATTAGTCGAGAGCTTATTCAGCTTTTAGAGAAAATTATGAGTCACCAACACCCGTTCGCCCAAGCATACATGATGATGAAGGAGGAACTACAAGAGAGTAACCAGCGCGCTGCAGTCGCCAATGTTCCATCGCTGAACGTACATCTACCTTTTACAGTGTGCGCTGGCAATGATCCACGACGCTTCAACGCTCCAACCTACAACGAAGCAGCAGCAATTATTACCCTCAATGTCGACCAAAGTCTTCCAGAAAATGAAATGGCTATTCGTGAGCGCGGAAAGAAGATAGTCGTCTTAAAAAATATCGTTAGAACCATTCACCTATCCGCTCTTTTATCCACGTGGAACCTCTGGGTACTCAGTCGGACTTCCACTTCAGATACCATATGCAAGCCGGTCGCACATGACCCGTTTGGAATTAGCCTAATATCGCTTGGCTTTCCCTCCACATCATGCAAAATTCTTCTTGCGGATCCTAACATAAATGACCTAGATTTGCGCCTGATCAACTTTAACGCGCTTCACTTCAGTGGCCGTTTGCTCCAACAAGACGTTGTCGACACCTACATCAGAGTAGAAAGAGATCGTCTCCAATGGATCAAAGCCAACCAGAAGACGCTTTTAGCCGATCAGTATACCGAAGTGACACATTTTCTCATCAATTTAGCCCAACCGAGAGACGCTGCCGTGGGCGAAAAGATCATTCTGCCGTCGTCATTTCCAAAATAAACCCGCTATTATAACGAACATTTCGAGGACGCTATGGGGATAGTGCGCCGATATGGTCCTCCCGACTATTCATAATCATTACAGTCAGTCCGATTGGTCCGAGCTTAGAGAAGCAGCATAGATTCAATTCGACGACGAAACCGCAATTCAATAACTTGCCCAAAACCGTCCAGATCTCGTCGCTAGAATCGCCAAACGCAAATTTAATCAAATCATCGCCGACATCTATATGAATCACATCTTCGGAAAGACCGAGGCTTTGGTATACACCGTCAATTTTCTTGCTCAGCCAGAGCTATCTCTTCTACGTTTACTGCTTTTCCATGTGAAAAATGCGACTAGCTTTGATAACCTTCTAATTGTTAATAGTGTTTGGTATGCCACCTAAAAACAAGCCTGCCTTGCCAGAAGGCTCATCTTCAATGATCAAACATGGATAGACGGCCTGCGAGAGTCAGTCATATCAAAGATGCCGCGGGCAATGAGAACGTTTTATACAAATTCAAATTTTTGGCTCAAATGAAAACCCGAAACGCCTATGGGACACGTTCAAAGAAAACCTAGCTGGAGACTTCATTTGCGAAGCTCGACGAACCGGCAGCACCAAAGATAATGCAAGCAAACGTGCGTATCCCATCATCGCCTACAAGCTAGACACAGAGGCCACCGAAGGCCACAATTTCCAATTTTTGGTGCACAACTATGACATGGACAATATTGAAAACTATGTCGATGAGATGTATATAGAAGTCTTAAACGTCGACGAATCCGCACCCATCGGCAACCGCATGTATCTCCAACTCAATAATGAGCAACGCGAAATAATCGACGCTGTAATGCAAGCAATAGAAGACTATCGTCCGATTCCCAAATGTTTTTTCATTGATGGACCATGTGGGACCGGTAAAACCTTTGTGTACATTGCGCTCTATCATCTACCCCGCGGTCACCATCTCAACGTCAGATGTATGGCTTTCACTGGAATAGCAGCGATTTTGTTACCGGACGGACATACATCACACAGAACTTTTGGATGTGAAGTGCCGCTAACGTCTGGCTCAATATCTTCCATCAAACCAGGATCAGCAAGACCTTATCGACTCGCAACCATCGAACTTTTGCTAATGGATGAAGCTCCAATGTTACCCAAATACGGCCTAAATAACATGGACCAACTGCTTCGTGTCATTGGACATAGCGATTTGCCTTCTGGTGGAAGAGTAATAATCTTGGGCGGTGATTTCCGACAATATTTACTGGTTCAGCCACGAGCTAACAAAAGCGAACTACTTGACTTATCCATTTAAAAAAGCAACTTATGGCGTTACTCGCTTACTAAGAATATGCCTGTGGACCCAGAAGAATTCGCGTGCTATTTGCTGCAACTCGGAAATAGAGAATTGGCGACAAGCGAACTTGGCGAAATAGAGTTTCCGAGCAACATAATCTCAAACGGGGACCTTATCGAAGAAACCTTTGGAGCATTTCTGGCCAGTGGAAACTACGAAAATATGAAAAAGTGCGCAATTCAAAATGCTACCAGGTGAAGAAAAGTTTTACAAAAGCTTTGTCTCTGTTAAAGACTAGATGCTTCTGAAGGATTCTGCAACGGAATAAGGCTGATAGTGACCGAGTTATGTGATAACCTCATCAAAGCTAAGATCGTCACTGGCGAATATTCCGGCCGTGAAGTTCATCTTCCAAGAATTACGCCTGATTCGAACAAATCTTAACTTGGATGCATCATGCAGCGCCATCAGTTCCCTGTAAAACCAGCATTTGCCATAACGATCCATAAGTCTCAAGGCCAAACCTTTGAATTTGTTGGTCTTCTCCTTCTTTCAGCGGTCTTTATACATGGCATGCTGTATGTTGTTTTTCCCGGGTCAAAAGACGAAGCGCTCTGAAAGTCGCCTTACCACCAGAAAATCCACGGCACGCTCGAAATATCGTGTGTAAAGACATCTTGGATAAACCAAATACGACGCCTGTACCAAATAATGCAGCTACCCTAGTGGACTATCCCGACTATATGGAAGACGTTGCAATTGATGAATAAACTCAAACTTAAGTAATAGTTTCAGTTTATTCATGCGAATCTCAACAAGTACTAATATATAAACAAACACTAATTACATTTTTATTGTATTTCTTAACAGTATAGCCTTTGATACATAAAAATATAATACAAAAAATATCATAAATACTATCACTTACAACAACTATAAAATTAGATAAGGTTTTGCAAAAAACGGCTGCATAAAAAATGGATGTTTACACTAACCGAGTTTGTAACAACGCTTGATTTTTTAGTGATTTATCGGGGAGGGTGATCCTATGCCTATAAATTCCTGTATTCAAAACCTGCAAAAACGCATAAGCGCTTACCGGATGCTTTAACAAAATGCAGCCACACAAAATGATTAAGATAAAAATTTATGGCTATAAATTGTAAACCTATAAATAAACTGGGTAAATATTCTAGCTAAAATATGCTTAGCGCAATTTTTAAAACAAAAATATCTTTAGACTGAATTCAAGCATAAGAAAAATTTGAGAAAAGGTGAAAGAAAGTTGAGAAAAATTAAATTTAAAAAAATCAATTTTTCTCACGCGGGCATTTAGGCAGCAATATTTTCTGGTGCAATTTATTTAGGCAAAGATTTGCTTAGGTGCAATATTTTTAGACAAAGATTTGTTTAGGTGCAATTTGTTTAATGCAATTTTTTGGCGCAAAAATGTCTTGCGCAATACCAAAATGCATATAAAATTATAGGTGTAAATTTTTTGCGCAATGCATACTGTCGCACAAATCAATTTGCGCAAATTTTATTGCACAATTATAACCAACCCGTTTGGCTGAATTCAAGCATCTGAAAAAGTGAACAATAAGTTCCCAAAAGGTTGCCGAAAATTTGTTGAAAAATTGCCAAATATTGAAAAATATGAAAATGTAAGAACTTTCACATTTCTAAATTTTTCGCAATTTTTCGGTCATACTTTAACTTTGCCTTACCGAGCAAAGCTCGGTCTCCCGGTACTTGAATATAAACTTATTACTAAAACTATAATTTTTTATAAATTTGCCAAATAATTAAAAAAAATTCTAATTTCATAAAAAATTTAACTGACGAAATAGGAATGACAATAATCGGCATTGTTCGAAAAAAGTTACTAAAATCGACACCGATGTAAACCAGTGAACGAAAGAGTGTCGGTGTAATGACATCATCGTAGTCAAAAAATGTTGACCAGTGAACGCAAAAGTGTAACCCAGCAACTCCATTGGACTTATTTCAAGACTTATTTTCAGTCTACGGGCGCATTTGATGTCCTAACATTTTATTTGTAAAAATGGTGTTATGTTGTTTCAACTAAAAATGCGTTACGGTTGACAGGAATGAATGAATATTTTTTTCTAAAAAAAAAAATGTTCTCATTAAAAAAAATTATTTTGAAATAAAATTTTTGATATATCAATCCTTCCCGGAATTATAATTAGTAGATACTAGACTCGAGATATCAAAAATTTCTCAGAAAAATGCATTACGGTACGTCAATGCAATAAAGATTCTTTCTAAAATCCATCCCATGATCATTACGAATATTTCTATTATTTTTGTCATAAAATAATACGAATTTTAAACCAAATTTATTTTTAAATGAAATTCACTAAATTGTAAACATTTTATTTCTGTCGTATGAAGGCACCAAATTAATTTTTTCTAAAAAAATTTCTACAAATTAGAAATATCTAGAATATCGAGAAAACCTATTGCAATTACATATATTCGTATGCATTCAATTCCTAGAGAATCCTGGATAGCGGACGGTGAGAGTCTCGCAAAACCACTCGGCCTCATCTGGTTTACGGATGGGTCTAAATCGAATGCAGGAACTGGGGCAGGTGTCATTGGTACGGTGCCCAAAAAGGCAATATCTATCGCCTTGGGCACTCATTGTTCAGTCTTTCAAGCTGAAATTTTCGCCATAATGACATGCGCCAATGAGAACCTAAACAGGGGCTACAAAAACCTGCATATTAACATCTTCTCGGACAGCCAAGCTGCACTACAATCTCTGAGTGCAGTCAAGATAACATCTTGCATCGTCCAAGAATGCCTCAACACCCTCAACAAACTAGCTGAGCACAACAGAGTTGTACTCAACTGGATACCGGGACACCTCGGGCTCCCAGGCAATACAATGGCGGATGTACTGGCCAAGATGGGCACCATTAGGAAACCTATCGGGCCGGAACCCATCATTGGTATTCCTAAGAGCACAGCCAAACTCTCCATCAGAGAATGGATTACCGTACAACACAAAATTCAGTGGCGAAATGAGTCCCTACGACAATCCAAAATTTTCATAACGGAACCAGGCCTTGTCAGGGACTCGT
Source organism: Xylophagus ater (assembly GCA_963422695.1). Classification (NCBI taxonomy): domain Eukaryota; kingdom Metazoa; phylum Arthropoda; class Insecta; order Diptera; family Xylophagidae; genus Xylophagus; species Xylophagus ater. The sequence goes on from CAUJSI010000005.1 coordinate 366,053, forward strand.
TACTGAAGTTGGACCGTAATAAAACCAGAGTGCTGGTGGGCGCCCTCACGGGACATTGCCTTCGCAAGCATTTACATATCATATGTATCCTATCTGATCCCACCTGTCGTAAGTGCAGAACCGTTGAGGAAACTTCACTACACGTTATTAGTTTATGTGATGCCTTAACGGGCCTGCGAAAGAAGATCTTCGGAAAACCATTCTTGACCTTGTCGGATGTCCGGAATCTGAAGGTGGAATCTTTAATCGATTACCTGAAGAAAACAGAACTGTTTCCATAGTTGGGACAAGCTACCACTCCGTAAACGGTATACAGGTAATTAATCTTTTTTCCCACAGGTTTTCTTAGAAAACTTGTGCGATCCCAGGACATATGTCCAGATTCTCCCGAGGGTACAATGGGCCGAAAGGCCTAAGTACGGGGTGCTTTGGCACCAACCTCCTTATAAAAAAAAAAAAAAAAAAATGCATTCAATTCATTGCCAACATTTTTAATTTCAATATGTCAAAAATAAGTCTCGAAAAACGTCTTCCTCAAAAAGTCCATGTTTATGTCCGACTGAAAAAAATCAAATTGTTGGAGTCTCCACTAGACTTTTTTCAGTCCGACTGAAAATAAGTCCAATGGAGTCGTGTGGTAACTTTTAGTCGCTTTTAGTTACATTTAGTTGGTGAGTGAACGCAGCCCAGAAAAGCGATCAATTAGACAAGCTAAACAAATTAATATTATTTAAGGGCATGTAGTTTATTTTAATTAAAAATATATAATGTAGATAAATGTTGATAATATTAGCTACTTTCTTCGTATCACCAATTTTTTTAATTTACCAGCTGGTAATAAATATTATTAATAATAATATTATTTAAAGAAAAAATATGTGAGCACATACATATTTACAATTAATATTAAGTAATTTAATTGTGTATGTTTAAGAGAAACCTGACTTTTGGAATAAATAACGCAAACATTTTTTTGGAATTCGGATGTTCCAGAATGCATTAGCATTTAGCTCATTTATAGTGCTCCTCCGAATTGATATTTAAAGAAAAAAAAAATTTTTTTTGTAAGCCTCATTTTTAGAAAAATGAAAATGCTGACTTTTACAGCATCTTGGATGAATTTTAAGAACCGCCTTATTTGGACCATTGAATTAAGATTCATACTTGAATACAGCAATAATGAAAATTAAATTTAAACATTTAATTCAAAAGAATTTTGTTTGGAATTCGAAACGAACTAAAAATTAGGAATGAAAAAAAAGTAGAGCTCGTTAGTTCCCAAACTTGCGAAATTAATTGATTATTTTTGACAATTCGTTGAACCAATCAAATTGCTTAAAAGACTTCGCAAATTTGCGAAGCTTATGTCAGAAATAAACATGCCCTGAAGCTGATTATCTTCTCAAACTTGCAAAGATAAATTTTTCATTTTTGACAGGTACGATTTTGAACTTATTTTAACGAGTTTTTCTTTCGGAAGTGAGTATGAAATTGTATAAAATGTCAGAAGAAAGGGAATGAATAGAATTTTTAATTCAAAATGCATTTTATTCAAAAAATAACTGACTGCCTAATGTCATTGCTGCGAAAATGAAAAATTATATTTGCGAAACGTTGTCACGGTTGCAGATTATTTTAAGTTTTATGTGGCCAATCGGAATGATCTGTCAAACTTGCGAGAAATCTTCTCAAAAATATGCAAATCGTGTGACGATCCTTCGATTTCAAAGAAAGTCTTCGTACACAGTTATCGTAAAAACGAGCTTTAGCCTATCCTGTTCTCTTTAATAAATGGTAGGTATACATTTCTAAATTTCATATTATTCGATACGTAAATATATTCAATCATAATCATTTCATAAATGGATTTAAAAAATTTAAATCAGTTTGCAGTTGGACCTTGAACAATCCGCGCACGTTTGAAGCTGTGGAAGGGTTTTGCAGTTAATGAAGAGGAAAGCTACAAACTCACATAATCGTAACACATAATAAAAATCGTTGAAAAATGGCGAAATAAAGCATTGCTTTGGCCAAGTAAATCGCCAGCGCTAGCCTTTTTCCGACCTTGCGTGCACAGCCGTAAATTGGCTCTAGAATAACATCTAGATTATGAAAACTAGAATTCGAAAAAATAATAGTTTAAATAAATATCAAAACTTTAATAACTTCCAATAAATTTTATTGTCATAAAATAAGACGAGCAAATTAGACAGTTGTATAAAGACCTATAATTTTACTAATTACATAGTACTAAAAGATGTATTATGAATTATATTAAATAAATTTTAATTAAAAATATGTCTCACTTAGAAATAAATGCAATTATTAGATGTTACAAGTTATTTTAAAACAGAAAGAAATAGAAATTATTATGTTTCATATAATTCTGTTTCATCGAAAGAAATCAAAAATAATACACAATAAATAGTTTTCAAGTTGGATTGCGATTCTCTGAAAGATTCCACATAACTATTAAATTTTTGTTAGAAAACTGTGATATAAACATACAGTAACTGAAAATCGGCCTATAGCCGAGTTTTTGATGCCCCATGATAGATATAGAACAGAAAAGCCGTCAAAACACAATATTTCAAGGTTTTTTCTTCATAACTTTGTTTCCTAATATCATAAGTCTAATCTGCAAATTTTATTCAAATCGGTGTATTAGTTTTTACATCCAAAAAACTGTATGAACAGGCTTATTTTCTCCTACGATTATTTCTTTCTCCACTATCCGACAAAATTTACTGAAATTTACCATGCTACCGTCTATATATGTAGTATCGGCTATAGGCCGATTTTCAGTTACTATATGTTTTACAAAGAGTATTAACGAGGAGGCATGCTTTGCAACGCCGTGCCAAAAATATGTTAAATAAAGACAAACAAAATATGAGTAATTATAAAGTACCCTAACTTCCTATCTCTGCCGTCACGACGTTTCGACAGATTTCTATAAAACAGAAATTCTGTTTCATCTCCCTCAAATCTCGAGATTTTGCTAGATTTCGCCAAATCTACATCCAAATCTACTAGATTTCCCATACAAATAGAGGATTTCAAAATCCTGACGTTTCAACGAGATTTTGTTGAAATCTCCTTCGAAATCTCGTAAAATTTTTGTGTCAATCCTGCAAACTTATTCCGCGCTATTCAGCAAGTATCAAAATTAGCAAATGGTCGACCCTTTTCAATAATTTGAATCGCGCGCCTTTTTCTTGTGTTTGAATTTGTTTTTTCGTTTTGTAATATTTTAACAAACATGAATTTTGTCTCCATTGACACAAAAATATATATAAAGTTTTTCAATATGTTTTAAAAGAATTATTTTTTCGAATATTTCCATTCAAAATTCATTTTTTTTCCTAGTTTTCAAAATTGTAAACGTCAAATGAAATCTCGCAGGGAGATAGAAACACTTCCAAATCTCGAGATTTCAGGGAGATGGAAACAGAGTATTTGTTTATTTGCTCATCATTTGATTTCGTACTTGCATAAAAAGTAGTATCAAGAGGTAGCGAATTATATACCAACCAAAATTCTTTTTGGCCAATATTCAAACCATTTCAAATTATTGCTGAAATTATGCTTATTTTTTTGTTCTTCCCCTATAGACTCGAAAACCACAATCGATTTTAATAAAATTTGATACATGTAAAGATGTCTTTCCAACTTACATTATAGGGTACTTGGATTTTCAATATGGGTTACGATGCGGGAGGGGAATATAAAAACTTCCCTAATTCGGTCAATAGAAGTCGGATTTTTATGAAACTTGGAATGTATATTTTGAATACGCCAACTGAAAAAATAGAATACATCTTAACTAAAGGGCCAAAATATAAAAGCGAAAATAATTCGGTCGGTAATAGTCAGATTTTCATGAAACTTAGAATGTACATTCTGGATAGGTGGTCAACTCGGTGGGGGTGGCTGCGGTAGAAATATTAAGACGTCAAAAAATTGTAATATTCTAGGGGCATGTAGACCCAAAGGAACGCCGGAGAATTCAACTGGTTTTCAAATATTTTCCTATCCACTGCTGATATGGCGTTTACACGATCTGCTTGTACTCGAATTCAATACAAAAATTGTCAATATGAACCCAAACCGTCTTCAATCCGACTTTAGTTGTTCCGATCACAAAAATCGTTCTGATCGACTTCAAATTGACTTCAAAATTTATAATGGAGTACAAAAAAAGGCGAAGCATAACCTAAACAAAATTTTTTGAAAGCGACTGTCAATTTGAATCTGATTTGAAGTCGATTTCAAGTCAATCTTTCAATCTGGTAAAATTAAAAAACCCAGGTTGATTTTCAAGTTAATTTTAAAGTTCCCATGTAAATGCCATAAAAGATAGCTGCATATTGTAGGCATGGGTGAAGGAGAAACATGACTCTTGCAATTCCAAATTGGAAATGAATAAATACATGCGAAATGTATACGCCAATGCACAAACACTAGAAAAAAGTTTCTGACGTTATCCACGTGTTTTCTAAAAAAGATTCTATTCTCCCCATTCTCTCCCTTTCTGGATTCCGTTCACTCGATCACACCGGTGTAAAAAAAGTCGGTGTCGAAAAATGTAAATTGTTTGCGAGTGAACGATCGTAGTCATAGTCGTAGTTAATTAGTGTCATTTCGAAATGTCAATTGGAGAAAATGCGCATTTATAGGTTAATTAATGTACTCTATTAATTAAAATTACTTTCATGAAATCTATTTATTTGTAATATTTATGCCCGGTTTGTTCACTCTTGATCAACTTTAATCCATGATTATTCCAGTGGTTAATCATAGATTGCATTTGTTCACCAAAATTTTAATCAGAGAATCCATGATTTGGTTATTTAATCCATGATTTCGTTAATCAGCCGATTTTCCATGATTAACGCCATTTAACCCATGGTTTACTGGAATTTCGTTTGTTCATGCTTGGCTTTCACACTGCGTTTTACTTTTGACATTGTATTTTGATATTGCATTTTGACATTCATATAACAACATTCAGTGAAAATATTGAGTGATACAAAATTAATAATAATAAAATAGCAAGAAATGGAGTGCAATTATTATTATTAATTATGTCCTTTCTATACGAAGCCTCGCAAATTCGACTTGATATTGAATTTTCGACAAATTATTGTTAAAATACCGATGATATGATTGAACATTTTTTAAGTTAATTTAATTTTTTTTTATTGTTTTAAATAAGTACTATTAAATTCATAAAATTGGATTCATATTGTCTAATCAATAAGAATATAACCGAAATAAATAAATCAGAAACAATTTCGCGATATTCAACAAATCGCCAAATCTAGCAGGTCATTAATCATTCAACACGGATTTTTGGGTTCGAAATCCCTTTTGTATACTTTTCACATATTATCCAGATTTGCTCCCCATGAATGTGTTTAGAGAATGAATATAATGAATAATGCACTCAATTAAAAAAGATTATTTTGTGTCTCCTTGTGTCCTTTCATTTCATTTTCATGCAAAAACCATATCATGAACATTTTATGAAATATGTAAACAATTTTATTACACAAATTCAAATTTATATTAAATTTACTCAAAATAATTAATAAATAATAAAAACATTTTAAATAATTACCGAAATCAATTATTTTAAAATTCAGAAATTTTAATTGATCAAGGATTAAAATTTGACAGATGCATTGGAAAACATTGGAAAACCACTCGAAAAATGGAAGAATCTATGGTTTAGTAATCAAGGTGAAAAAAAAGTGAACAAACGCATTTCGTTAACCACAGATTTATAATCATGGATTAAGCAAAATCTGTGATTACCTAATCACAGATTTGATCAAGAGTGAACAAACCGGCCCTTAATGTAGTAATAAATATTTATATAAAAAACATGTTTTATGATTTTACTTTTTTTTGTAAATTTAATATTTTAAATTTTTTTCGAATATAATTCAACGAATTGAATATAAACTTATTATTAAAACTATACCTTTTTAGTTTCAAAATGGGAATAGTAAACTTCAAAATGAGAATAGTGAACTTCAACATGGAATAGTAAACTGCAAAATGAGAATAGTAAACTTCAAAATGGGAATAGTAAACTTCAAAATGAGAATAGCAAACTTCAATATGAGGTTTTTTATTTTAATTTAATTTAAAACAATTAATATTAATACAAAATATTTGAAATTAAATTTATTAATATAGCATATTTTCTAAGCTAAGAGCTGCAGTGAATTTTCTTTGAATGCTTGTGATGCAATTGGCACATGTGGTTGGTGTAATTGTCTGCAGACCTTCTTCCATAAGGCTTTCTAAGGCTCTTACTCTCTGTTTTTTGACGGATAATTCGTTTCTGCTGTTAAGAATACTTGACAACTTTCTTGAGAGCTCTCTTTTTACTATTCTCATATTGAAGTTTACTATTCTCATATTGAAGTTTCCTATTCTCATATTGAAGTTTACTATTCCACTTTGAAGTTTACTATTCTCATTTTGAAACTGAAAAGGTATATAATTTTTCTATAAATCTGCCAAATAATAAAAAAAAGATAATAAATTCAAAAAAATTTGTTTTGAATTCAAAATCCAACTGACGAAATAGAAATGACAATAATAGACTACGCCCCATGACATTGGTCGAAAAAAGTTACTCAAATCGACACCGATGTAAACCAGTGAACGAAAGAGTGTCGGTGTAAGACGTCATCGTAGTCAAAAAAAGTTGACCAGTGAACGCAAAAGTGTAATTTAGTCGTTTTTAGTTCCATTTAAAAAAAAAATTTTCATCACTGCAGCTAAAAATGCAATTATACTATAAGAACGAAAACACGTGATATATGCGAGATTTTTGATCTGAAAACAATTTATTAAACAATTTCCCATGTTCCATTTTATTCTCTTTCCTTTGTAAAATTATTTCCACCATCCTAATGATCGTCGTATAACTACTCTCTAAGGCCTAAATTATAGAACTATCATCAAAATGAAGAAAATTATGAAGTAAATGAAAACTGATCGTTTTTTCTGATTTTCCATGAAAGAAAAATTTCATTACTTTTATTTCATTTATTTGCATAAAGTTACTAGCAATAATATTTTATTTCATAAGCAGTGGATTAATTTAATTCCCTTTGGCGAACGAGCCTTTGGAATCATAAAATATAAAATGCTTAGACATTGTACAAAATTAAACTTTCATACACTGCCTAATAATTTTAGGCATTCTATAAAATACCGTATTTTTCACTTTACATAGGTAACATATTTGTAATCACCATAAAAAACATATTAATTTAAGTAAAATAAATAGATTACTACATTAACTTAGTTTGTCGACGAACTGTAGCCTTAACTGTAACTGTAGTAAAATATATTAAGTATTCTCTAATAATACTTTCCGTATTTCTCATGCAAAAAACAGACTTCCATCTATATTTTGAGATAAGTCCCGTGGATACCACGGTAGTGTGCATCAACGGCTTTATATAAAAATTGTAAGAGAAAAGAATATCACATTATATCTGGGCTGCGTTCACTCACCAACTAAAAGCTGAAAGAAGTTTTCAAAGATAGTGATCCAAAAGTAAGGCAAGCAGTACTTGTTTTTGACGAAGTCCGCATTCGTCGAGGTGTGGAATATAATTCCAAACATAATTCCAAACAAGACCTAATTGAAGGGGTTGTAGACAATGGATCTGAAAGGAAAAATATTCCAGCACCTGAGGCGTGTACGTTTCTAATCAGAGGCTTATTGTCTAATTGGACCTATATAATACGGCATGTATTATCAGCAGGTCCAATCCATGGATCGGATTTGAAAACATTGATTCTGGCAATTTTAAAAGAATGCAAAAATTCCAAAATTGAAATATCAGTTCTTGTTTGTGATCAAGGATCTAACAACCGAAAATGCTATAAATTGCTAGGAATTTCTTCAGAAAACCCGTTTTTTATTTTCCAAGGAAATTTAATTAACGGGTTTTCAGAGGATGACTCACAATGACTTACAATGCACTTCATGATGAAGTCCAAAATATAGCCAGAGTTTTAATCTGAAGATAATATAAAAAAAAAAAAAAATAGCCAAACTCTAATCGACAATTGCTATTAGAGTTTAGACGAGAAGTTTCCGTGCTTGCAACTACTTGTTAGATGAGAAGTTTGCGTGCTGGCATAACCACTTGTTTAAGCTGTCTGATTTGGAAAACTATAACAAGAAGAAGAAGATAATAATAAAAAAAAGGAACAGAAAGAAGCGATACGCCGCCATCATCAGACTCTCACGTAATCAATATAAAATTTAAAAGAATCTAATTTTAAGTGAAGAGAAATCAAGTAACTGTTTTGTTTATAATTTTATTGTATTAATCAATGTATTTTTGATTAGAGAATAAATTTTCTTCATACTAATTACACTACTTATTGCCGTTATTGTATTGTATTGTGGTGTGAGGTTAAATACTCTGGCCTCAGTATTTAACACGCCGAATATTTATTCTGGAGAAGTCGCCATTCACAATTTGAGGTGCCCATAAAGGAATTGTTGCATACGCCGTGCCAAAGCCGCCTTTTAACAATTGCAATACTAAATTCGTATACAAAAAAAAAATAGCCAGCCGTTATTGAAAATTTCAATATGAAATATCTTCTTATCAGATGCACAATTCAATCAAGAATGAAACAATTACTCAAAAAGAATGCAGAAAATAGGAATTTCACATGCCTCTAACAAAACCATAAATAATGATAAGATGTGTAAAATTGGGTTTGCCCACAAATTTCGACTTAAAAAACTAAATAAAATATGAGGAAGAAATATACGAGGAAAATTCTTTCTTATTTTTACATTTCGTTCTTAAGCTTTGGTTTTTGTACTGGATTGATTAGTATAGACAACTTTTTTCAAATCATTTAAGGAAATTAAGCTTTCAATTCATTCGTCTTATGAATCCCGTGGATGAGTATATTTTGTTGTGGTTTTTTTTTTCTTTCTAAGTTTAGAATTAAAATATTTGATATATAAGCATATAAGCAATTTGTGGCATTGAATATATCTTATGGAGAAATATGAATGGTATGGATTGATATATTTGGTGTGGGTTTTTTGCTAGCCTGATTTTAGAATTCAAACGTACTTTTAGAAATATTTTTTATGTTCGATTGTGTGCATAATTTCATAATATTGAATGTATTATATTTTTTCTGTGAGTTCCTCATTCTAATCGTATACTTCTTGCGCTCAAGTTGTCTTTAGAAAAAAAAAAAAAAAAAAGAGTGATTCTTTGAATTTAAAACCAACAGCCCTTTTCAAGGCTAACAAAAAAACGAATTTCCTCAGATGTTGCATATCTGGTTGCAGTGGGAAACATTTTTCATCAAATGTTACTTTCTTTCGTTTTCCGAAAGATATAAATTTGTTTGAAAAATGGTGCCATAATTTGCAACTAAGTCCAGAATACTGCAAAAAAACTATTGTGCGAATCTGTAGTCGTCATTTTGAGAAACAATTTCTCGGTAGAAGAAAATTAATCGGAGGAGCGATACCTACTCTTTTTTTGGGGCACGCAGAAAATGAAAGAATTTTTTTAAACTCCAAGCTAGAAAGAAAAAAATATAGAAAATGTTGTATGGAAAGCTGTAAAAGTTTGGGCAAAGGGAAATTTTTTGCGTTTCCAAAGAATGCAAAATTAAGGCAACAATGGATCAGTATTTGTCGTTTGGAAGAAAATTGTAATACAAAAAATAAGTTTATTTGCGTAAAACACTTTGATGCCGAACATATAGGAAAACAAAAACTTGTGGCTGGTACTTGTCCTACATTTGGACCAATAGAAAAGTTGAACGACAGTGTTTTAAATAAAATAATATCACTAGATATAGATTATAATTCGAAAGATCAGATATGTGATGTTTACGAATTTAACGATAATAGTTTAGACGAAGTTCCGCAATCAGTGTTGATACCAAAGAAAACATACAATGGGCCTGCTTCCATAAATAATATTCTTAATAAGGAAAGTGATATTAGCTTAAGTGAGCTGAACTGTCTTAAGTGTCCGTCGAATTCAAGGCGAAGGGTTTCTGATTCCGTCGAAGACATTCCCTTTTGTAGTCAATGTAGGAGGATACAAGAAAAATTGGAATATTATAAAAAGAATGCTAACAGTTTTTCTGAGGAATGCATACAATTACGGAAAGAAAAGGAAATGTTGTAAGAAAAGATAAAACAATTGAAAGAAAACAAGTCCATTGATGCTCATATCGATTCGTTACCTAGCCTAAACTTAAATAGCACAGAATTTTGTAAAATGATTTTAGCTGAAAAGAATAGCTATAGTGATGTCCAAAAATATTTGTCTGAAAATGTCAATTATAAGTCTGCATCTTGTTATAATTTCTTGCGTGATGATTTAGGTCTTCACTTACCTAGTCAGTCAGCTATATATAAGTGGAGTCCTGTGAAACGACTTCAACCAGGTTTTAATGATCTTTTAATAAAAAATTTGGTACAATGAGTTAATAAAATGGACAAGCAGTGTAAGTCGGCAGTGCTATTATTTGATGAAATATCAATCAGAAGAGATTTAGTTTATAATACATCTCATGATCTCGTAGATGGATTAGTGCATTTAGGTGAAAATGATAGGAAATTATTACTAGGAAAACAAATATGCGTTTTCATGATCACGGGCTTGCTTTCTAACTGGAAATATATAATTACTTCTTTTGTTTCTGAGAACAGCATTGATGGTGCCATTTTAAAACAAAAATTGGAGGCTAATATAAAAATATGCTTCGAAATAGGGCTTACGGTTAGAGCTATAGTGTGCGATCAAGGTATGAATAATCAAAAATGCTATAGGCTGTTAGATATCAATAAAGAGAAGCCATATTTCTATTATAATCAGAAGAAAATAATTGCATTATATGATCCTCCTCATTTATTAAAAAATATAAGACATACACTCAAAGATTTCACTATTGAGACTCCTGACGGACCTGCGAGTTGCGAAGTTATAAAAAGTGTTTATAGCATAGACGGAAAATCAAAAAAATATAGGTTGTGTCCAAAGATAACAAAAAAACATATTGAACCAGGGGTTTTTGATAAAATGAATGTCAGACTTGCAGTGTAAGTCCTGAGCAATAGTATGGCAATTATTTAATTATTTAAATGAATTCAAAGAATATCCTACAAAATTGAGTCTCCCTGCAAAAAAAAACTATTGTTTTGACGGATTATATCTTACAATTATTGGTATTTTAAATTTAAGTACGGATATATTTTCGGACAAATATTTAAAAATTAACTTTATATTAACATCTCGACTAAATCAGGATCCATTAGAGAATATGTTTGCGCAAATTCGGGCAAAGGGCGGTAATAACAAAAATCCCAGTGTCCACGTGTTCAATGGAATAGTTGCGCGCCTAATGTCAAGTAGAATTATAACGTTCTCATATGCAAATAAGAATTGCGACACTGATGAACCCATTTTACTTAATTGGGATTGCAGAAGTTGCGAGTCTTGTTCACACATGTAAGAAAAGTGGCGCGCAATCTGAAGTTTTTATGCTGCTGCAACAAAAATGCTGCAACCATAAAAAAAAGTTGCAGAGGTGTTCACACATAGCATGCAGCTTTTATTGCTTGCAACTTCCTCGGAGTTTTTTCGTGTATGTGTTCAAAATTTGACGTCTTGTTTTGATTTGACGTCTTTTAATTTGAAGTCTTGTTTTAATTGTGACATTTAATTATTGAAATAAAATAATTTATGACGCGAATTATGTGTTGGAGATGAGTTGTCTTTTAAACATTTTTTGCAAATATCGGCATCGGATTTTGATTATCTTTTGGAAAAAGTGGGTATCCATAATAAAAAAAAGGGATACTTTTGAGAAAAGCAATAACTCCTACTGAACGCTTGGTTGTAACATTAAGGTTTTTAGCGACAGGTAAGGATTTTAAATTATTTCCTAAATTGTCAGTAAGATTCTGTTTTCAGGTGATAGTTATAAATGGCTAATGTATCTATTCCGTATACCAGCGAACACCATTTCAACTATAATACCTAAAACATGCAATGCCATTTTTAATGTATTAAAAGACGAATATTTAAAGGTGACGAATAAATTCTTCTTTTTATGGTAGTGAAAATTTATTTAAAAAATTGGGTTCATAATCAATTGTTACAATAACATTTTCAGACGAGTCCGTTTCAAAGCAAAGTTGTTCACAAGATGATGATGATGAATGTGGTGTTGAAGAATGAGGCGGAACTAATAATTCACGTGCTCCATATTCAGTTGAAACTTCTAATATTTGTTTTTGAATTGTAGTTTTCAATTTAAATTGCAAATCCGGCGAATGAACGAAATTCTGTCGCTACAAACTCCCCAAAGATAGAATATTCGTCTCTCATATTTGATAGAACGCCCATACATTTCTTTCGGATGGAACAATTTCACCAGGAACTTGGAGAAAGGAAGCTGCTGGTTTAGAACCACTGACGAGAAATTCACAAAGAAATGCAAACATGACTGCAAAAAATATTCGGGAAGAATTCAAAGAATATTTCTGTCGCGAAGGTGAAGTTCCTTGGCAATGCAATTTTATTTAAATACTAAATATGTACAATATAAATAAACTAAGTTAAAGAACATAAATTTTTGCAAATATATTTTATTGGTGATGAAGAAGAACAAATTAATATTCGATGCGAGAGTAATAACATAGAACGAGCTCAAGAACGAGACATCGTGGCAAACTTACAAACATTTATCGCCGAAAAAAATTCCCTCATTCGATTATTTAAGCATGCATCAGAGAGAATGATTAGTTATTATCTGATTGTCATTAAAGCAGACAAAATTTCTCAGGGAGAGAGCGCACGAAGACCCAATGCTCCAACCGTCAGTGATGTTGGAGTAGTGATCGTGGGGGTTGTAGCAACGTTAAATTTTAGTCAAATTAATCAAACAAAAAATACTGAAATAATTACAGTGAAAAAGAAAAATAAAATCGTAAAACAGCAGGGTCAGCTAGTAGGTATTTTGTAATTTCATATCAAAAATATTTCATGAGGATAAAGTTTAAATATTAAATATTCAATGACAAATGTTTCAATAAAATACAAGCATTTAAAAATTATTATTTGTCCATCACTAAATATTCGAAAAAAATGTAGGGTGTAATTCTCAAATCGTTAATTCGCCCTGTAGCCACAAAGATACGATCAATGCCGAAATTCCTATTCTGGAATCATATGTATATGTAACTGTTCTATAAGTTGCTGTCAAATCGTCTAAAACTTAACCAGTGGGGTAAAAATGTCGGAACTCTTTAAAAAGTGACATAAAATTAGAAATTGTGTGTTAATAAAAGGAAAATTAAAGTGAAAATTATTTAAATTGTTTGTGAAACAGATAAAAATGAAAGTAAATCAATAATTCCAGGAAACTTTTTACTTTTTACTAATTTTTTTTATATTGGAATTTTTAAATTCTTTGGACGTAATTCATCGTTGGAAAGAAAAAAGAAAAAAAAAGAATAGTTTTGGTGTAAACAAATAAAAAAATTTTTTTAAAATAATTTTATTTCAAAAAAAAATTGCGCGCGGAATCATCACAACACTACTGCAGAGGTATTGATTACACAGCTGATGTTGGTATTATCATAACTACAGGATATAGTGAATTATCTAACAGCCAATCGCAAGCAGTTGAGATATCCTGTCCAATTATGAATTCCATGCAAAAATCAAGTTATAAACTACAAGACACTCCATCGCCGAATTCGACAAAAACAGCGTCTTCATGTTTATCTACATTTGACATCAGTAATTAACTCATTTTTGTAGCAATGTTGTGCATATGTCTCACTATTTAAACATATGGTAATTAAAAATAATACTGTAAGGTGCCTTGTGATTAAAATATTATAAAGAAATTGTAATTTTATTATGTACATACCTTTAAAAAATCCTTTATAAATTGCTTCACACGTTTTTGGAATAATAGTGGAAGGTGACTGTGGCGATATAATTGTAGAATATTTCAGCCATTCGTAGGTTCTTCCAGTTGCTAAAAATCTTAAAGTCGCTGTCAACCTTTCATGAGGCGATATAGTATTCCTCAGTACAGTTTTTTGTTTTTCGATTAATGGCGTAATTAAAGAGGCTTTTAATTAAAGAGCAATAAACACACCAAGACTCTTCACGTGCTGGACATATGGAATAAGATGCCATTTAAAAAGATAGGCGGAAGAATATCCCTAATCGGCCTGTGGTAAATTACTAAAGCCTGCGTCTTATCCGTATTAAGCTGGAGTTTATTTTTAGCTGCCCAATGTACAACTGACTCTAGATCTTGGTTGATCAGATCAACTCCATCACACGCCGTAATGGATGGACAGGGAAAACTAACTGGATGTCATCAGCGAAGATATGAACCAATGAGTTTTTCACCGCCAGACGAAGATCATTGATATAAATAATAGAGAGAAGCGGACCAAGGATAGAGCACTGAGGAACGCCACTGCAAATTGGTCTGAGCTGGGTGGCCACTCCATTCGCTGCAACGCATTGGAAACGATCAGATAAATAGGAAAAGATAAGATCGCAGGCAGAATTTGAGAAGCAAAACGGCTCCTTTAACTTTAAGCAAAGGATATTCAAATATGACAACGACGGTTTTAAAGCAACTTGCTGAATTCTTTTTATTTTCTATTTGTTCTATATATCAAATGTATTTGTATTTTAAAGTTTAGTTCAAAATCATATAGTGTTAAATAAAGACCTTTTATAATTTCTGTTCAAAACAAGATATTTAATAGGTTATGGGCCCAGAACACGTTTTTTTTAAATAAATTTTTTTATTAATTTACACGCGGAATGTTTTATTAAGATTTGTATAATCTTTTCAACGTGGAAATATACACGGAATATTTGTTTTTATTTATTTTGAACACGTGGAAATATGCACGGAATATCTTTCTTCTGAACGCGTGGAATTCTGTGTGCTGGCTTGGAATTCAAAATGGAGGGTGATAATTTTGTTAAAATGTATCAATTTGATGGGTCCAATTATAGTAATTTGAAATTTAAGTTAATCGCGTTATTAAATGAACATGATTTAACGAAATACATGGAGGAAGATATCCAAAGTATTGTTTCAAAAATTGAAAATCTTGATCAAAAGGAAAAGGCCAGAAGACTTGAAAAGAAATGTATTTCTTTTATTGTACATCGAATTGCTTAATCACATTTAGAATACGCGAAGGGGAAAACAACTGCGCGAGAAATTCTGAAAACATTGGACTCTGTTTTTGAAAGGAAAAGCATCTCAGGTCAATTATTCACCCGAAGGAAAATGCTTTTATTGAAATATTCAGACAACAGCTCTATGAAGGATCATATATTGGAATTTGATAGGCTAGTGCGTGAATTAAAATCAACCTTAGATTTTGTTAAAGGAAGGTTGCTGGATGAAGCAAACAAAAAACAAAACCAACGCTGTGGCTGCAGGAGAATTTAGCTGTCATCGCTGTCGTATTCCAAGTCAGAAACGTAAACATTGTCGTGTTTATTTAAATAAATTGAAGAATAAAAAATCTAATAACAATAAAAGGAATAATCGTCCAAAACATAAAAGCAAGAGTGAAACCGAGGAAAACGCTGTAGTGGTTTTTATATTTGAAAGTACTGACAATGAATGAGTGTTTCATGTTGCAAATAATGAAATCAATTTTGTTTGGACTCTGGTGCAACTGAACATATGATCAATAACAGGAAATTCTTCACGGAAAGTAAAAAATTGGATATTCCTAAGGAAATTAAAGTTGCTAAAAATGGTGTTAAATTATTTGGAACAGAAATAGGAAATATAAAAGGTAAAACTATTGTCAACGGTATTGAAAGGAAATGTGTTATCAATAATGTTCTTTATGTTAAAAATTTAACATGTAATTTACTTTCAATTAAACGACCGGAATCAAATGGTCTAAAAATTGTTTTTGAAAACGGAAAGGTTGAAATTTTTAAAAATAATGGTTTAGTTGGCACAGGATATTCAAATGGAAAATTGTTGAATTCAAGGTTATATTGAATGATGACAATGAATCAAATCTATGTAAAACTCAAAATGATTTGTTTCTGTTACATCTGCGGCTTGGACATTTGAACAATAATGACATAATTAAATTAAAAAAAAATGGAATGGCTGATGGTATCAATAATTTTGGAATTAACGATGAGAATAAATTTTGTGTCATGTCAATATGCAAAACAACCTAAATTACCTTATCATAAACCGATAGAAAACAGATCTAAACGTCATCTGGAATTAATTCATAGTGATGTCATGGGACCTGTAACACCGGAAGGACATAACGGTGGAAAATATGTTGTAAGTTTTATTGACGACTATACACATTTTTCTGTTGTTTTTATAATTAATAATAAATCTGAAGTTCTTGGGAAATTCAAGGAATATTATAAAATGTGTAACTCGCAATTTGAAAGGAAGATATTTCGTTTTCGGTGTGACAATGGTGGAGAATATAGCTCAAAGGAATTTGTTAATTATTGTAAAACAAATGGAATTAAAATTGTGGCACCTTATTCTCCGCAGCAAAATGGTGTTGCTGAACGGTTTAATAGAACTGTAATGGAAAAGGCTCAAACTATGATTTTCGAATCTGGAATACAAAAGAAATTTTGGTCTGAAGCAATTCTATGCGCAACATATCTTATGAACAGAAGTTCAATTTTCAATGATCATTGAAAGTTTGTGCAAGGAAACCAAAGCTGTCAAATTTAAGAGTATTTGGTTGTAATGCTTATTGTCAAGTCACGGATGAACGTAGAACCAAACTGGATGCAAAAGCAATCAAATGTATTATGATGGGACATGCATCTTCAGGTCATCGATTATACGACCCTGACTCCAAGAAAATAATAATTTCGAGGAATGTAGTTTAACGAAAATATTGAGGAAACACGGTCATTTTATAATGTTTTTGTGAAAAACAATGCTGTTAGCGATGATGACAACGTTCTAATTGATAGCAAAAATGAATCAGCAGAGAATATAAAGGATAATGATACGACTACTACTGGAAATGAAACCTGTGATAATAATCGTAAGGAAATTAGAACTGTATCTGGTAGATTGTCAAAGCTCCCTGAAAGGTATTATGATTATGAAATGTCATCATTGGTATATGCTTTAAACGCGGAAAGTTTTGCGGAAGACTTGCCAAATACTTTTGATGAGGCAAGGAATAGAAGGGATTGGCAGCATTGGAAATTAGCTATGAAGAAGGAAATCGAATCCTTAACGAAAAACAAAACTTGGACATTGGTTGAACCACCAAGGCATCGGAAAATAACTGATTGTAAATGGGTGTATAAAATTAAAAGGAATGAAAGCGGAGAAATTGAACGCTATAAAGCTCGATGGGTTGCTCGCGGCTTTACGCAAGTTAAAAACTTTGATTATTATGAAACGTATTCACCTGTTGTCGAATTAACGACTTTTCGTATTATGCTAGTTATCGCTAACCAGTTTACAATGTGTATACATCAAATGGATGTTAATTCTGCATTTTTGAATGCTGAGCTAAAGGAAGACATATACATGGCACAACCAAAAGGTTTTGAGGTTGGCAATAAAAATTTAGTATGTAAATTTATTAAATCATTGTGTGGTTTAAAACAAGCTTCAAGAGCTTGGAATGAAAAATTTAATAATTTTCTAGTTTTGAAATCAAAATTTACATTGTTATATGTGGATGATGCAATTTGGATTTGCAATGATTTGGAAGCGATGGAAGATTTAAAAGGATGTTTAATGTATGGAATGTTAGCAACTAGACCTGACATTTGTGCAGCAGTTAATTATATTACTCATTTCAAAAACAATGCACAAAATGAGCATTGGAATTATTTAAAAAGAATCTTGAGGTATATTAAGGGAACGATTAATGCTAAGTTGGTTTACAAGCGTAATAAAGGTAATAAAGAACTTTTTGGTTTTGCGGATGCTGATTGGGCAAATGATATAAATGGTCCAAAAACGGGACAATTTGGATTTGCTTCTTTTCGTTTTATTCATACTTTTTGACAACTCCGTAACTCTAGTTGTCACTCCAATGTCGTTCGTCCGTTTCACTTCTACAACAGCATTCGCATCCGACGTAACTTGTTGGTCTCGTAGATTTCATTTGTGGAATCTGGAATCTGATTCCTCCAACGTTAACGGGAACTCCACATTTCCGCATCGCAATAACCTACCTTCAATGTTTACGCTCACTCCATTCTGCTTCATGAAGTCCAGGCCCATGATACAATCGTCCATTATATCAGCCACCAAAAACGTATGTCGAAACACATACTCATCTAGCCCCAATGCTAGAATTACTTCACCCAGAATCGGAGATAATTCCCCTGCAACTGTTTGAAGAACACTGTTACTGCTTCTGCTCATGTGTTTTCTACTAATGAGCTTCCTGTTCACAATGGATCTACTTGCGCCAGTATCTACGATGATCCTGCATCGATGCCCAGCAATTACTCCTTGCGTCGTCAATCTGTCATTACTCTGTTGTAGGAGAGAGACTGATACCATAATCGGTGCTTTTGTCTGGTTGGGGCACTGCCGCTCTAAATGCCCTTCTTTACCGCAGCACCAGCATTTCAGTCTTCTTTTAGTATCTGTCAATTCCATTTCCTGCATAGCTTGTTGCACATCCGCCTTTATCTTTTCGGTTAGTTGGCCTATTGTTAGTTCTGTTGAGTCTTCATCAACCATAGCAGCTCGTACCATTGGAACCGCCCTTGTTGCTCTCTTTGCAGCTTCCAATGTCAACGCTACAGCCAACACATCGTGCAACATGTGCTTTCCACTAATCCGGATCTTGAACTGAATGTCTGCGTCACGAATGGCATTAACAAATCTTTCTACAGCCAAGTCGTTCTGGAGCTCTCGGGGATAATCGGGGTATGACAAGTATACCAACCGCTCAATATCTGCTGACAACTCCTGAAGTGTCTCTCCAGATTCTTGCATTCTGTTGACGAGCTCCATTCGGTATACGTCCTTCATGTGGTTATCCCCGTATCGAATGTCCAATTGTGTTACAATGTAATTTTAGTCCTTCTCATTTTCCGGTGACATTGTCCGCAGCAAGTTTGCTGAATTTCCACGCCAAGCCAGAATTAATGCTGTGGCTTTTTCTTTATTGGACCAGCCGTTCGCTCCAGCAGCCGCTTCAAACTGTCGTTTATACACCGGCCATGATGTTTGGCCGTCAAATATTGGTGGCTTCATCCTTCTATTCGATGGCTCAACATTTGGTTTGGATTCCTTTATTTCCGCTACTTTTCCTTCTATTTCTGCCACTTGTTGTTCCAATTTCTGGTCCAATTTCTGCTCAACGTTGCTGACTTCGGTAGTTATTTTGTTCTCTAGGTCTGCGGTATTGCTTTTCATTTTATCTTCCAAGCTCGCAATACTGGATTCCACCTGAGTTTTCAAATTACCCATACTGCACTCCATTTTGATTTCCAGTCCAGAAACGCTCGACTTAATTTCGCTTTCAAGACTAGATTTCATTTCATTCTGCATGTCAGATGTACTTGCAATCTTACTTTCAAGACTTGCAGAAGTCGAATCTATTTTACCTTGTAAACTCGAAGCGGTTGATTTTAATTCACCTTGTAAATTGGAAGCATTCGATTTCATTTCATCTTGTAAACTAGAAGCATTCGATTTCATTTCAGTCTGAAGACCGATCATCATGGCCGTAAGCGTCTTTAAATCATCTTGAACACTTGTTGTTGTTTTAGCCGCGTCTTCGTTGGTAATTTCTTCTTGGTTTCCCTCTTTCAGAATTTCACTAAAGTCGAATATGCTACTGTCTAGTTCTCTTGCTACACATTCAGCGATTATTCTTTTCTTTTTGCTAAGTTGGTTTACAAGCGTAATAAAGGTAATAACGAACTTTTTGGTTTTGCGGATGCTGATTGGGCAAATGATATAAATGGTCGGTATCTGGATATGTATTGTGACGTGCTACCCGTTTGGTTCGATGTTATGAAAATGATAGCACTTTTTATTTATGTGAATTTAGTGTATAAGCTTTATTTATAATTATTTCTGCGTTAACAATTAGTCTTAAAAATATTTGTCTATCAATAATTTAATTATTAGAAATTATTTATCACAGTTTATAAATATGCACAATCACTATTTCAATAATTGATCACCATTTCACTTTTAGATTCAAATCACTCTCCTAATCGCTTCCCACAAATAATCACGTTTCAAATCTCTGTTTTTATACAATCTCGGACGAAGCTTAGACTTCAACTGTTTGATTAAAACTGATCTGATTGCACCAGTTTTCTTCCGTATTTATAGTAAAAGTGGCCTGTCTTGCACCTGCTAAAAACTTCTCGTTTGAACGTTGTTCTTTCTTACATACTCAGTGTTCTAAACTCGAGAAATTTCCTGCATGTAAACATTTTTTCCATTATTTGACAAGAAGCTTATTCTTGACGTTTCTAAAAATTATAATTTGTTTGTGATATTGTGAAAGTGTTTTTGCAGGAAAATTCCAGACTTTTCTTTTATCAAGAAAAGTCGCAGAATATTTCCTGAAAATACAGTGCAGTATTTAAGTTGTTTGGTTCAACAATTTCTTGGTCAACAAGCAAACCGTCATGTATTACTCTATCTTCAACCGAGGCTGAATTAACCGCACTTTGTAATGCAACATGTGAGGCGTTATGGTTACACTCGTTAGTTAATGAATGTGGAAAAAATTTATCAACCGTAACACTTTATGAAGACAATCAAGGATGTATCAAGGTAGTGGAAGATGCCGCTGATCATAAGCGTATGAATCTTGTGGATGTCAAATTTAATTTTATCAGAGACATCATTCGAGATGGAAAAGTGGAGTATATTCGAACTGATGAACAGTTGGCTGATGCAATGACCAAGGGTTTAAATAAGCAGCTCTTCATAAAATTTAGAAATCATATGGGAACCGTCGTTGAAGGGGAATGTTGAAATATGGCAATGACGGTTTTTAAGCAACTTGCTGAATTCGTTTTATTTCCTATTTGTTCTATATATGAAATGTATTTGTATTTTAAAGTTTACTTCAAAATCACATTTTGTTAAATAAAGACATTTTATAGTTTCTGTTCAAAACAAGATTTTAATAAAGGATACGGGGATCAATTCTGTTAAAGGCCTTACTAAAATCGAGAAGAAGGAGGAAGGTAACAGATTTATTATCCATACTTTGCCGCATCTTTTCTGTTATACCAAGGAGAGCTGTGGTAGTGCCATGATTGGCCCTGAAATCAGACTGATTTGATAAAAAAAACTTACTCTATTATCACCTTCAATAAAGTGCATAATCTGAGCTTTCATCAGAGCCTCCGCAAGTTTGGACAAGCATGGCAAGATGCTAATTGGACGAAAATCACTCATATCCGTCAGATTCGATTTTTTGGGGACTGGAATAATTTTAGCTTTCTTCCAAAGCATAGGGAATGACGATGTAGTTAAGATGCTATTGATGATATGGCCCATGTGAAAACAGAAAGCAGGGAAAATGAGTAATGAATTTTAAATGAATGGTGTCTAATCCAACTGCATTCCACTTTAAAAAAGAAAACGATCGAAAAAGCTCATCTAGAGACACATTACGAAAACTGAAAGCATCAATACAATCCTGTACCTCTTTAGAAGTTCCAAATTTCTTAATCTGAGTCCAGATCTCTTTACTAGATTTAACTCCTGACCAAATTTTCTTCTTGCATTTCTGTTAAGTTGAGATACTCGATTTCTTAGTTTGGTATAAGTTAACCAGTTACCATGATACCCCTCCTCACAAAAGGCAGCAAAGGCTCTGTCTCTAACTGATTTGAAATAATCAATTTCCGGAGTGTTCCAAGTGCAAGGTGGTTTTGTATTTAAATTGGGCGAGAAGCTATGAATAGGCATATGAGCATTGAAGATCCGAGTTATTGCTCCGTCAAGGACTTCAACTATTATGTCCACATCATTTGTGGAATATAGAAGATCCATATCGGACTTATATGCATCAGAAAACAGTAGATCCATATTATTTTATTAAAGATCCGGTATTGGAATGACTGAGGCTCTTTGAGAGGGAAAATGTTGAAAGAAATATAGATAAAAGAATGTTTAGAGATATTAGGAATCCAAAATTGCTCCGAATGGTAAATTAAGTTAAGCTTATTAGTTACAAAGAAGTCCATAAGGGAAGTACAATTATGAGTGATATCAAAATGAGTAGGCTAGAAGGAGTTGGTTATAATATCAAGATTGAAATCACTAAAAAAAGAAGACACGGAATTACATTTTGTTTAATTAGTGTGGTTTTTAAAAGTTTTTAGTCGTAAGAAAATTTTCAAATAAAAATAAAAATTAGTTAATTAATCGTTAAATAAAAGTAAATATAACGCAAAATCTATCTAATTTTGAAAAGTGAGGTTAAATTTTTTCCAAATATTTAGTGATGAAAAAATAAATATTCTTAAATGTTTTTATCATTTTAACATGTCTGATTGGATATTTTTTATTTAAACTTTATTCTCGTGAAATATTTTTTATATGAAATTACAAAATATGTCAAAAAAGTATAAAAATAAATACATATTTCAAATGGCCGTCATGCGCATGGCGTAATCTGTATATTCTTTCATTCATGGTCCAACATGACCTATTCAGATCATTTTAGATTCGCTTTATGTGAAATAAGAAAATACTCTAGCATTACATAAAATTTGTGTGCAGAATACGAAATTAACGAAAAATATTCTTTGACGTCAAATCCAACATAACATAACATAAAATGTGTGCAAAGAATACGGCTAAATATCACGTAAAAGAATTTTTGTAGAATACGAAATGTCAAAATATTTTAGAAATTATTTTAGGAATGAGGGGAAATTAATATAACATAAAATAACATGCAAAATCGCAGAATAGGGCTATTACGCGTTTTTTATTTGCTTAAATCAAACGAATTCTTCCTTTTCTCTCAAAGACCGTCGAAAGTTTCACTAGTAAACAAGCAACGAATTTTTGCGGATTTATTGATTTACTTTCGTTATACCCTATGGTAGGTACTACCAGAGGGTGTATTAGTTTTGTCACCCCATTTTCGAAATAATCGTCGTAGAAAGGTTTTAAGGGTATGGTTGTGTCGAGAATCAAAAGTTATATCGATTTATGCATGCCCTTCGCCCGTCCACCCGTATACAAGATAACTTAAAAACGCGTTATCCGATTTCGATTAAATTTACAATGTGAGTTGCTTATTCCTTAATTTGGTTTTGCATTTCAGCAGAATCCATCTAGGGGGAGTAAAGTTATAAAAAAAAACCAGGGTGACCAGAAAGAAAAAATTGTGAAATTCTGGCGGAAGTAATTGCAGTAATTGGGTTTTGAGAATGAGCCAAAATTCTGAAAAAATTCCCTATATTTATGCTCTATATTAAGTACTACCCTCCGTCCGTATACAAGATAACTCAAAAACGCGATATCCGATTTCGATGCGGTAATTGGGTTTTGAAAATGACCCAAAATTCTGGAAAAATTCGCTATATTTATGCTCTATGTTAGGTACAACCGAACGTCCGTGGACAAAATAACTCAAAAACGCTTTATCCGATTCTGATGCAATTTGGAACAATAGTTGATTATTGCCTAGCTGGATTTGGTAATGCATTTCAGTAAAATCGACTGAGGGGTAGCGAAGTTATTAGGCAAAAACCAGGGTGACCAGAAAGTTTTGTCGTTTTTTTTATAGATTTTCGGATTTAATTGGAAAATTTGTCAGGCGATTTTGTTTAAATTAATTATTTTGGTTGACTACATAAATAGACGATACAACGGTAAACTTGATGTACTTTCAGAAATAATACACCGATTTAAATAAAATTTAGAAATCAGACTTATTCTTTTACGGTCTGGGTTAGTTACAAATTAGAGGAAATTTGGAAAAGGCGAAAAAAGAGTTATGACGAAAAAGCTTTGAAATATTGTTAGTTTTCACAATATTTCTCTCACATTTCTACCATAGGGCATCAACAAATTTTAAATTACTTTATGCTTTTTGCCAGCTTCAAACATATTTTAAATTATTTTCACTCCAACTTTCCTTTTATTTTTAATTTTATTTTACTTTTTAAACAGTTCCAATATTTCAAACCCAATAAAGATACAGACGATTTTATAGGAACTTACGGAGCAGTTACATGAGCATACATATAGTAAACATTTTGAATAAATAGCATAGCACTCACTAATTTTTCTTTCTTCTGTATTATATTTAAATATAAATTACCGGTTCTTAAGTGGGTAATTCTCAAATCGTATCTATGTAACCGTAACTTTCCATACGAAGTATTATTTACGCCAATTTACATAAATGCCCAAATTGGTACTCTGGGTTTGTTTCCATTTCGCTCTCGTAAAATGAATTCGCCATCTATTGTGTAATGTCCAAAATAAGGAAAAAAGTTTGAAAATTTGTGTTTTTTTTATTAAGTTTTTTGTTTTATTTATTAACAATTAATATTTTTTATAATAATAATGGATTTTAAAAAGAAAAACAGGCAAAAAATGTCACGGAACAGTTGGACATATTTATGACAACACCAACGTCAGCTGTTTATTCAATTCCTCTGTAGTAGTGCTGTGATAATTCCGCACGCGATTTATTTTTTAAATAAAATTATTTAAGAAATCTTTTTTTTATTGGTTTATACTAATACCATGTTTCCATCTCCCTGAAAGCTCGAGATTTCGAAAAAGAGATTTCAAAGTGTTTCCATCTCCTTGCGAGATTTCATTTGACGTTTACAAATTTGAAAACTAGAAAAAAAAAATTAATTTTGAATGGAAATATTCCCAAAAAATAATTCTTTTAGAGCATATTGAAAAAATTTCTATATACTTCTGTGTCAAAGGAGACAAAATTCATGTTTGTTAAAATATTACAAAAAAACCAAATTCAAACACAGGAAAACAAACAAAATCTCGTTGAAATCTCAAGATTTCGAAATCCTCTGTTTGTATGGGAAATCTAGTAGATTTTGATGTAGATTTGGCGAAATCTAGCAAAATCTCGAGATTTGAGGCAAATGGAAACATGGTATAAAATTATTTTGGTTTCCTCTCTTTTCTTTCCAACGATGAATTACGTCAAAAGACTTTAAAAATAAAAATATTCCTGGAATTATTGATTTACTTTCATTTTTATCTGTTTCACAAACAATTTAAATAATTTGCACTTTAATTTTCCTTTTATTAACACACAATTTCTAATTTTATGTCACTTTTTAAAGAGTTCCGATATTTTTACCCCACTGGTAAAGTTTTAGACGATTTGACAGCAACTTATAGAACAGTTATATATGCATATGATTCCAGAATAGGAATTTCGGCATTGATCGGATCTTTGTGGCTACAGGGCGAATTTACGATTTGAGAATTACATAATAAATGTTTTTAAGAAAAATTCAATTTTGGGATAGTTAGAATTTTAATGAATTTTCACATTTAAATTCTTACTTTAGTTTTAAATTCAACTAATTTTTTTATTTTTTATTTTCTTGCTTTTCTTACCATAGGTATTAAACAAAGGTAACATTCGGAGAAATACAATATAAACATAAAACATACAAATTTAAGTCTCACCTTAATTTAATATGTACTTATTAAAAAATTGAGTACTTGTAAAAGAATGTGAAGTAAAACTGCTTTGTTGTACTCGATCAAAAACTGTTTTAATTTCTAAATTAGAAAAATTGCAATTATTATAATATAAACGGTTTTGTTAAACACCTTATATGTACACCAGTCCAAGAAAAAACTCTTGAATAATAAATCACCTCCAAAGATATTTTTTTATAATCTTTTGAAAATTAAAAAAAAATTATTATTTAACCTTGCACTTCGAGAGATTTTAGAACAAGTTAAAAATAATCGTTATAAAAATTACACAAGCTTATATTGAATAACTAACAAGACGAACCAAACATGGGGAACCGAAAAAAACTACTGCCTTTAAAATTATTCAGCACGGAGAATATGAAAGCTCCGAACGACGTTATTACTTGCTAGCAGCGCATATAGCCACAACATTGGCCATAGTCAATCGGTCATGCACATACCGATTATCTTCTTTCCCATTTTTTCGGAAAATCAAAAGCCCAACTGGTTAGCCAGTCGTATACAAGTTTGTTATCAGTACTATTAAATATACACAACGTCATGGCAGAAAGCTTTGTTAAGTAATCGAATAAAAACAAAACCAAATTAATTATGCAAAGCATACCATATAATATATTGTAGAATATGTGAATAATTTTTACGTTCCATATTCTACAGTTCCATTACTATATAAAATAGTTAAATAACTTTCCGTCTGTGCATGATTTTTTAAACTTTGTTCGTGTTTAGGGTCAAGTGGGAAATGCTAAATGCTAGAACACTCATCTTAAAACCAACTCAAATCGGTTTTTTTTATAAATTTTTTTATTATTAATAATAATTAAAATGATCATTTTAAATTGAAAAAAGGAACGAGTATCTCCCTTATGGGGGAAAACATGAGCTCATTAATATGTCTTCAGTTGGTAGATTATTCATCTAATTTTTGCCAGTGCAAGGTAGTAATAAAATCCATGGTTCTTCTAACAACTTAATTTGCTGAAAATCCACCACACTTTCATAATAAAATTCTTTTAATAAAAAAAAAACGGAAGCGTGCTTTTGTCCACACTGTAGAAGAGAAACAGAAGCTTTTTTTGATACTGCGCCGAAGTGGTGAGAGATAGAACTTATGGGTCTTATGGGACTACAGCGCCAATGCGGTGGCAGATAAAACTCTTTGGTGTTCCACGGGAATAATCCTAATTATAACTTCCAAAATATTTCCGAACATTGTTGTATGTGAAATAGAATTGGAGATAGATATTTTATTTTCAAATATTTATTTTCCCGATAAAGTACAATATGATTTTTAAAAGGTTGAATAAAGACTAACAAATGAAAATTTATTATACTAAAAACATTAAATTTCACAGCCTTCTTAAAAGAAATTATATTAAAAAGGCCTCCTTGAATAAATATAAAAATTACTAAAACTATAGTTGATTTATTTTCAACTGAGTATAGACTAAGTCTTCTTGTCGGCAACATTCTCCTCCCCGGTGTGCGAATATGTTTCCACACCACAGTCCGCAATTTTAGCCAATCTATGCACTGATCTTATATAATATCCTTGCGCTGTTTTAATTTCCACAACTCGAACGATATTATCTTGTCCAGGTAAACACTTTGTTATCAGTCCAACGGGCCAGGTTCCTCTTGAAGTTTTCTCACCCGTTAATAATACAATGTCTCCCTTTTTAATATTTTCCTTACTTTTATACCATTTACTGCGTTTAACCAATGTTGGAATATATTCCTTTTGCCATCTTTTCCAGTACATTTCTGCAAGTCTTTGAGATAATCGCCACTGCTTTTTGGTAGTTTCATCGTTTTGATCAAATCTGCCCATTTTGGAGATGTTGTTATCGCCTCCGATTAAGAAATGATTTGGAGTAATGCTTTCTAAATCGTCTGGATCTGACGACACAAATGTCAACGGTCTGCTGTTTACCATATATTCCACTTCTATTAGCAATGTGTTCAGAACTTCTTCCTTCGGCGCTACTTCTTTCAGGACGACATTTAAGGATCTTTTCACTGACTGTATTAATCTCTCCCAAACTCCTCCCATATGAGGCGATAATGGAGGTATAAAATTCCATTCAATTCCTTTCTTTCTTGATTCCTCAGCAAAATCATTTTCATTTAATTCAGTTAAAGCATTTTTTAGCTCTTTATTCGCTCCACGAAAATTAGTTGCATTATCTGAAAATATCGATTTCGGTTGACCTCTTCTAGCTATCATTCGTCTTAACGCAAGAATGGCTGAATCAGTAGATAGGGATGCCGCCAATTCAATGTGTATAGCTCTTATATTCATGCAAGTGAATAAAACTCCATATCTCTTTTCCCGACGTCTTCCTATGGTAATTTCGTATGGCCCAAAAAAATCAACGCCTACGTTGGTAAATGGCCTTTGCGAAGCATGAAGCCGCAATTCGGGAAGTTGACCCATTTCCGGACACTCTGGTTTAGCTTTTGAAATTATACAAAATTGACAACTGCGTGAAACCTTTCTTACTAGATTTCGTAGTCGAAAAATCCAATACTTTTGTCGGATTTCATTTAGAATTGTTTCTGCCACTTGATGATTAAATTTTTTGTGATAATGTTGAACTAAAAGTTCCACAAACCGACCTTTTCCATTTAATATTATTGGTTTTTTCGTATAATCACCTAAATTGGAATTATTAATTCTACCTTGCAGCCGCAATATACCATCCTCCAATACTGGTGATAATTGCTTTAATTTAATATTTTTTATACATCGTTTGTTTTCCAGATTTTGTATGTCTGGAGCAAAATCTAACCTTTGTTGATACCTATTCCAATGATTTTCTGCTTCTGCGAATTCTGTTGGCCGAACTTCATGTGAAGTTTTTTCAACATTTTTGCAGTTATGCAAAAAACGACACATCCATGCTGTAGTACGTATTAAACGAAGCCAGGACGAAAATCGATTGACATCCGGTAAATAAAGTTCTTCGGTTTGTGTAATCGTTAATGCGTTACAAAAAGTTGTATCTTGGTCGTTTATTTCCATTTTTTCTTGCAATAAGTACTTTTCTATAGGCCAATTATCTATGTGTTGTTTTAGAAATTGAGGCCCCACAAACCAATCGTTGTCACTTTCCAGTTGTTGCTTTCTGGTTGACCTTGTTGCCCAGTCCGCTATATTATGTTTTGTCGATATCCAACGCCAACTATTCGTATTTGAATGCTCTCGTATTTCGCCTATTCTTGCTGCTATAAATGATGATGGTTTTTTCTTTGTTGTTATCCAACATAAAACAGTCTTGGAGTCTGTCCAATAATACAATTGTGATATTGGTAAATCTATTTCATTTTTTATAAATTTTGCTAAACGTACTGCCAGTACAGTTGCTTGTAATTCTAATTTAGGAATCGTCAGTGACTTGATAGGAGCTACTCTTGTTTTTGCCATTATTAGCTTCATTTCGATGTATTCTTTGTTTGCATTAATGAAACGGAGATATGCTGCCGCACAATAAGCTTCTTCGGATGCATCACTGAAGATATGAAGTTCTATTGCATCCCATTCCTTTACACAGAAATGTCTCGGAATTTTCAGGTTACTGAGATTATGAAGATCATTTACCCAACTTTTCCATTTCATATACAGATCTGAATCGATTTCGTCATCCCAACCAATTCCGAGTTTCCATACATGTTGTAGTATAATTTTTCCCTTTACTGTTATTGGACTTACTATACCAAGTGGATCAAATAGAGACATGACTACACTAAGAGCTTCCCGTTTTGTTGGAATTTTGTTGCCTTTTACAATTTCTTCATTTAATTTCGTGAATTTTACTGGGAAAGTGAAAGTATCGCTTTCTGGATTCCAATACATTCCCAATACCTTTTGTGTGTCATCTGATAAGTTCAAATTTATATTTTCTTTGAAAGATGCGTTTTCCAATGATGTTAATATTCGGTTTGAATTTGATATGAAATTTCTTAATTCAAAACCACCATTTTGGTTGACTTTGATTACATCTTTTACTAATTCTAAAGCTTCTTATTCAGTCTTTGCCGAACTCAAGTAATCGTCTACATAAAATTGTCTTAATATTTCTTGGCATGCTCTGGGATATTGTTTCATAAATTTATTTGCATTATAATTTTTTGCGAAACTCGCCATGAATGGTGAAGAATTTGCGCCAAAAATCATTGACACCATCTGGTAAATATCAGGTACTTTTTTACGGCACATATCTCGCCATAAGAAGCATTGTGACCAACAATCTTCTTCATTTATCTTAATTTGATGAAACATCTCTTTTATGTCTCCTACAAATGCAATAGCACCTTTTCTAAACCTCATTAATACACCAGGTAATGAGGTTAGTAAATCTGGCCCAGCAATTAGACAGTCATTTAAATATTTCCATTAACTTTTGCTGCTACGTCAAAAACCATTCGCAGTTTTCCAGGTTTATTTAGATTTATTATGGGAAAATGAGGTAGAAACCACAGCTTTCTTCGTGATGCTTCAGGCATATCGTCCAAGGTTATTTTTCTTGCATATCCTTTCTTGAATTTGCTGCGAGTATTGTTCAACTTTTTTTAGCTTTATTATTTTCTGCTCAGTACACCACAATCTCCTTACCGCGTTATTGTAACTGTCAGGAGTTTTTGTAAACTCTAATTTGTATGGTAGAGCCATCACGTAATGTTTGTTTTGAAATTTGATAGACTCTTCCGCAATTTTTGTAGCGATTCTTTCATCTTCGGATTTTTGAAGTTCGATTTTTGTTGTTTCAACACCAACAGCTTCTACGCTCATATGATAATTCACAAGTTCATGAAGCATATCATCTTGATGTTCACAGCAAACATTTATTATTCCTTCTGGTTGATCGTTTGTCTTTTCATTAATAACACCATGAAGAACCCATCCAAGTTTCGACCTCGTTATCCTTAGTCCATTATTTCCCACTTGAAATGATTCCTTAACAGCCAGTAAATGAGCATTATCTTGCCCAATTAATATCATTACTTTGTTATTATTAATTTTATTAATGTAGTCTTCAGTTATATAAGGGTATTTTGCCATTTCATTTGGAATTTGTTGTGAAATATTTAAATCTTGCACAGTTCTTACGGATGAAATTTTGTGAAATTTGGAACCCTTTGAATACTTAGCGACGTCAACAGTAACAATGGTAGATTCATTATCAATTATCGAAACTGCACCGGCCAAATGATAATGGAAAGGCGAAATTTCACCGTCAAGCCCAAGATAATCTGCAACTGATTTTTTAATTATTGTTGTTGTAGAACCATCATCTAGAAGTGCTAAAACATCAATTTCTGCTTTGGGTCCCCGAAGTTTTACTGGAGCAATTTTTAAAATTATTCGTTTTTCTTTTTGGATACCATAATTAATTTGAGATGTTGGTGATGGATCTGAATTTGATTCGTATTTGTGCAACAATTTGTGATGTGTTCTAGTACACCCATTTATTCCGCACATTTCCTTCTTGCAAATGCGTCCTCGATGCAGTTTCAAACAACAAAAGCAAACTTTATTATCAGTCGCAATTGACCACCTTTTCTTTGTGTCCATTTTCTTAAAATTCTCACAGTCAATTAACTCGCTGTGATCTTTTTTATTACACAATTTACACCACTTTTGTTTAGGATTTTCATCTTTAGTGTTTTTGTTAAAAACATTTGTTCCTTGGATGTCGCTTTGATAACCAATTGCAGTAATAATTTCACTTTGTTCAAACAACCACTCACTAAATGTTTTCATAGTTACATATTTGTGTAAACTATATTCTCCCCATTTGATTCGAAGAAAATTAGGCAATTTCCTTACCAATTCACTTATTAACATTGGATTGCTCAAAAATTGCAGGCTATCTACACTTTCTGCCGAAACCACTAAATTTATTGTGGAGTTACATAATCTCATGAAACTTTCTTCGCTTGTCACTTCACTCACGTCTTTAATTTCACTGGTCATTTCGGTCAAAATTTGTTCTGCTCTTCCAAAATTTCTTTGCAGAATTTTTATAATTGTTTTGTAGTCGGAGGACATCTGCAGCATATGTAAAACTGCATCTCTTGCTTTTCCTCGCAGAACTTTATTTAATCGTTCAACATTTTCGTCGTCACTAAATCGACATAATTCATTCGTTTTGCTAAACTTTGCAATGAACGCAGGCCATTCTTTAGAATTGCCACTGAATGTAGGTAATGCGTTATTGAAAGTTTGTCTTGCAAGTATTATGTCCATTTGTTTTGTTTCGGAATGATGAGCAGGCAAATTTTCTTTCTTTGATCTAGCCATCCAATCGGATACCTTGTCATTAAAATTTATTGAATCGTTATCATCTTCTTCATTTTCATCAATACCGCATTTTTCAATTTCTTCTTGAATTTCCAAGAGCTTTTTCTCATGTTGTAATCGATTTAGTTCGGCTTGTACCTCAATTTTTTTCTTTTCAACTTCAAGAGCTTTTAATTGTTTCCTTTTTATTTCGGAACTTTTTGCACTTATCGAACTTTTAACACTTATGGAACTTTCTAAGCCTCTGCTATTTCTAAAGTTTGTATTCACTGTTTCTTTATTTGCTTCATTCGAATCTTTTTTTGAGCCTCCATTTTCAATTCCTACATCAGATTTCGAGAAAAATGACATTATGTTAGTTATTAATGTTGCTTTTAGTCCTTCCGTAGGCAATTCAAAAATGGAAGAAATCGACTCTAGATTCTCTTTATTTAATTTCAATAAGTACTTTGCTTTTGTTTCGTATTCTTCTGAATCTTTATCAAATTCAAACCCTTTAAATTGCAAAATTTTCTCTTCCATTTCACTTCTGTTTGCTTCACTTTTAAACAGAACATAATACACCTCTTGAAGAATTGATAAGTCCGATTCTTCCATATTTTTTATCATCAATTTTGATAACATTGTTTGTAAGAATTTTTTATTAAAATTTTTTTTGATATTTGTATTCTTTTCTCTTTTTTCTGGACTATGCGTACCGCGCGACAATAATCTAGACTCGAAGGACCACAATTGTATGTGAAATAGAATTGGAGATAGAGATTTTATTTTCAAATATTTATTTTCCCGATAAAGTACAATATGATTTTTAAAAGGTTGAATAAAGACTAACAAATGAAAATTTATTATACTAAAAACATTAAATTTCACGGCCTTCTTAAAAGAAATTATATTAAAAAGGCCTCCTTGAATAAATATAAAAATTACTAAAACTATAGTTGATTTATTTTCAACTGAGTATAGACTAAGTCTTCTTGTCGGCAACAATTGTAATCACATAGAACGTCACAGAAAATCGTGACACAATTTTTGCTAATAGCCCCTATAGAAGTATTTCACTTCAAAAAACAAGAAAGAAATTAAGAAATATGAAAAATTTAAGTTATTCTAAATTAAATAATAATTAAATACTCTGGAAAGAAATGACTCAGAAATTTTTACTTGAATTTACAAAAATACAATTGTTCTGCCAAAAGAGAAGAGAAATTAAACTTTTCAAATTCAAGAAAAAACGTGTAAGAAAAACATACAAAAGAGAAAGAAAAAAGATTTGCGTTTTCCTAATGCGTTTTTTTTTCATATTAATTTCAAAAAGTGTTGCATGCGTTTCGTAACGCGTTTTCGTCACGCGTTTTTTTTTGACCCTCGGGCTAAATACATATTAATGTCAAAAGTTCAAAAAATAATTGAAAAGTAAAAATTTGAGGTGGAAATGTAAAAAGTAAGTAGAAAAATTACAAAACATGTATTTGAAGTAAACCCGAAGCCATCGTCTGACAGTTGACAGCTGTCTCCTGAGTATTCATTCTGCAGTCATAAATGAAAGAATATATCAATTACGCGCTGCGTATGTCGTCCATTTTGAATATTTAGTTTCATACTTTTATGACATCACATGTCGATTTCCTTTCAAATAAATAATCTTGATATTTCACATAAACAATGTATTTCAGGTCTCAAATGTCGAACGTGCTCAGAAAAAAACCAGTTTGAATTATGGGAAAGCCTAATCTATATATGTAGGCTTAGCTTTTACTCAGTGCATATAGTAGCCAGAAAAATAGTAGCTATTTTTTAATTAGCAGAGAAGGCTTGTTATAATTTGAAGAAGATTGTCTTTTTTTCTGTTTTTTTCCTTTTGGATCGAATAAAACCTAGATATATATTAATAATTAAATAAACTTGTGTTCTATTGACAACCCCATATATATGCTATCACTCATGCTCTGTAGTTGAGTAACTTTTTTATTTTTGCATGTTTCGCAAATCGTTATGAAGTGCTGCTTGCAAACTGGATTGTTGAAAATAAAACCATTCGGGCATAAACTAGTATATCTAGATGCCCAAGCCTTATGGACGGTGTGATGTACGTTGTTGTTTCTGTAAAATCGAAGACGAAACTACAAGAGCTTTTCTCTCTCTTCATTAATTCCAGCTTTGAAAAGCGCTCATTCCTTTCTTTTTCTTCTATTTCATTGATGCTTGTAAAAAAATGTTTTTTTTTTTTTTTTTAGAATTTCAATGCTACGATATGAATTTACAAATTTTAGGTAGAATTTTTTTTATAGAAAATTTTGCTGTCGTTTTTTTGTTTTTTTTTTTCATTTTCTTTTACAGATACATATTTTGCTTTTTATTAGTGATGAGATATATTGATTTGAATTTTTAACTTCAATGAAAACTATGGTATATAAGTCGGATGAAAAATTTTTGTGCTGTATTTTTAAATGACAGGGTATTGTAACGTTATTCGTAGACCGATTTCAATTAAATTTTGTACAAGATAATTTTTGATTCAGAAGAGTCAAAAAATCTCCTTTAATTTGCGTTATTCATTTTGAAAAAAATAGTATATTTTGACAAAAAAAATAACATCTGGTGTTTTCCCTACACTTCTTGTATATAGTGAAGAAAATGCAAAATTTGCCTTCACGAAGCCTGGTTGAAGATTTTTTATTAGAAGGCAGAAGCTCAGTTATTGATATCAATGTTATAACTATCCCGGCGAAAGGGGATTAATTGAACCTTTTCTGAAATATACAGAAGACATGCATATATAGCGTGATTCATTCTTTACTTTTTTTTAAAAATAATAATAAAACACTTAGAATTGAACGCAAATATCAAACCTTTATTATCACATTTAAGCACATAGTATGGCAATTAATGTTCGAAAATAATTTCCTTCAAATGTTGGCCGGCACTACGTTTCAGCTCAGCCGGAATCTCATGAATGACACGTGTAATGTTCGCTTCCAATGCTTCAATTGTCACTGGTTTATCGGCAAAGACTTTTGTCTTTACATATCCCCAAAGAAAAAAGTCCAAAGGTGTGATATCGCACGATCTTGGTGGCCAATTCACTGGACCAAAACGTGTAATTAATTGCTCACCGAAATGATTTTGCAATAAATCCATTGTAACACGGGCTGTATGGCTCGTAGCACCGTCTTGTTGAAACCAAATATTGTCGAGACCACGGCCTTCAATTTCAGGTACCAAAAATTCCGTTATCGTGGCACGATAGCGCTCACCATTGACGGTAACTCGGCCGCCGGCCGCATTTTTGAAGAAATACGAACCGATGATGCCCCCGGCCCATAAACCACACCAAACTGTTGTTTTCAATGGATGTAATGGTAGCACTTGAAACTCTTGTGGATGCTCATCATCCCAAATACGGCGATTTTGCCATTAAACCGGAAATGAGCCTCATCACTGAACAAAATCTGGCTTGAAAATTCCGGATTTTCTTCGATGCGTTCAAGCGCCCATTCAGCAAACAGTTGAGATGTAAGTCTTGACATGATGAATTGCCATACAATACTGAACAAAAATGACAAATCAGAATGACACTACTCACGCGTTATCTGTCAAAAAAAACCCTATTGAAAAAAAAGTATGGTATGAATCACACGTTATTTTCACTCAAGTTTTTAAGAAAAGTCGTCATATAAAAAATATGAAAGCAGGCATTGTATAAATTGTGTTTAAGATTTTAACATTTATTACCCGGAATGGTTTAATGACCAAATGTTTGTTCTACAGAGGACCCTACTTACGCATCGGCAACATAGGCGGCCGCCTATTGACACGCACCACAAAAAAAACTGTTAAAAATTCGTTTCCTTACGGTAGGGCTCGCACAAAAGGTTCAGGCGAGGGGCTACAGATCCTAAATACGGCCTCGATTCAATACATGTCTTGAAATACTGGAATTAATAATCCTTGTATTATTGCGAAAAACTTGCACATGAATAATGGATTCCAAAAGAATGAACAAATAATTATACATACAATAAAGAAAAGAGTTCGGAATATATTAAAGTTCTGTTCGATTACGTCCTGGACTTACCCGAAGTAAAAAAATGTACTCTATTCTATTCGATGTGCACTCTGAACTTACTCTGAACACATATCGAACAGAAAAGAGTAAGTTCAGAATTCGTGATTTCAGTCCTGGACTTACTCTTGCTTTTAGGTAGATTAAACATTTGACAATTAATTGCGTAATATAACCTCACTTTTGATTTATGTTTAAATTCCATGGTTTTGCGTTTTGAGAAAAATTCAACCAATATATTTTAAATATGTTTCTAATAAATTTTTTAAATTGTACCAAAAATTAAATAAACAAAAATCACTGTTAATCTCATCTTTGACAGTATATATATATATATACATATATATATGACTCTTACTACGAACCTACTCCAAGCTGTTCGATATAAACCAGTTTGGAGTAGGGAAATACGCCATTTTCTGGAGTAAAGCCAGTAAAGTCGGAGTAAGACCAGGACTTATATAGAACAGACCTTAAATGTTTAAAAACATTTTACAATAAATTAATTTAAAAAAATTAAAAAAAATTCCTTTAAATCGTTGAAAATAAATTGAACAACAAAATATTAAGAAAAGAAAAAATGCCTTGCTTCTCAATTTCATAATTAAATTGCAATAGTGAAAACACAACATAATTACAGATTTTGTAATATATAGCAACAGTGGAAAATAAAACAAATGAATAATATTGAAAAATGAATTTATTCATAAACTGAGTAACGTAAACACATCACTTTTTTTCGGCACCACAGAACGCTCCAAAGGATCTGGAAGGAAACGCAAGACAACTATAGTAGAAGACAAATTTCTGGTCCTTCGTTGCAAATGAGACCGCTTTAAAACTTCAACAAAATTGAAAGCGGAGCTTGCTTTAGCCAGTGGAACTTAAATTTCTGTGATAATCGTGCGGAGGAGGTTACTGGCGGCAAATCTGAGGTCACGTTGCTCGCTCCAAAAGCCATCTTCAAAGGTTTCATCAAGGATTGCTCGGCTTCGCTGGGCCCAGGAACATTCCAGTTTGACCCGTGAGATGTAAAATAAAGTAGTATTCTCTGACGAAAGCAAATTTAAGCTGCATGTCGCGGATGAGCGGCTACGCGTCCGAAGGAAGCCAGGAGAACGCCTCAGTGATAACTGCATTCGGGAAATTCCCAACAAAGCTGAAGGAGTAATGGTCTGCGGATGTTTCAGTACAAGTGGTTTAGGTTATCTGGCCTTTATAGATGGAATAGTAACCGCAGATGTGTTTTCAAATGTCCTAGAGAATCATTTGAGACTGTCAGTTTTGGAGCTGTTTGCTGAAACTGAAAGGTTCACCTTTCTGTGGGATGATGCGCCAGCACATACTTCAGAAAGGGGATTTATTTATTTTTTTAGAACTATTGGACAATCCTCGAGAAAATCCAGTTTCAGCATTTTGTGAAATTTTATTAAATCCCGATTTTTTTTCACTTTCAGGTAAAAGACTAACTAAACCAAAACTGTATTCAGACCTGGGAATAGCCTCCGTACAGCCCAGATCTTAATCCCATCGAAAACATCTGGGATATTATAAAGAAAAAGTCCGTCAGGGTAATCCCCAAACACAACAGGACTTAAAGCGGCAAATTCAAAGTGCTTGGGATGAAATTAGTGATGACGCCACTGGAAATTTGGTGAATTCCATGTGCACAGCGGTTATTAAGGCAAATGGTGGTCATACTAAATATTAAAGAGGAGGTCCCAATTAGTGTGTACAAAATTCAACTGATAAATTTTATTAAATCTATTTATAACATGTTTTTTTTTTTATCCTAATAAACGTAATATTTACAAAAAAACCATCTGAATTCCTATTAATTTTTTTAATTTTCCAATAAAACCAAAGATACTGATTGAACCATATAATATTTTTAGTAAATATTACCTGAGGTAATATAAAAAAAATTATTTCACCGAATGAGCATCACTACTTCTTTGGAAAAAATCGCTTCAAATCGAAAAATGATAGGTGTCCGGATTTCATTGAACACCACTGTATGTCGCAGCGTGACGCAAAATAAGACTGCAATGGGGGTTAAACGAAAAGTAAATCCCAATGACTTAAATACTACTGGACTAGGATTCGCTTACTCGCTCATGGCTAAAATGTACCTCAGGGCGCAGAAACGTGTCTTTTTACCCTAAATTTTAAAAACACCAAGTAAAATTCACATTAATTTTTAAACACCGAAAAATTCAAATTAAAAATTATTTTAAATTTTTTTGTATATGAATTATTAATAAAAATGCAAAATAAATTATGAAAACCAAACAATTATTAATTTTCTTCCCGTTCACAATCCCTGGTTAGTTCGAAATTCTGCAACTATCTGTCTTTTTCGTCAATGTCGAATTTTTCAGGTCTGCCAACTTAATATGATCAAAATCACAGACGTGTTGTCGCCAAATTTAAAAATTTGGTTTGCGTAGTGAAGTAAATATTTTTAGCAAAGTTTGTTTTTAGATTTATGAAACGTGTTTCAAAATTTTATCTTTTTTAAATATTTTTAAAAAATGTCTATGTGTTGTGCTATAAAAGGTTGTGTTTGGAATAATAAACCTTCGTCATACAATGAAGTTTTGCTATTCGGGTAAGTAAAATGAATTTCCAACAGAAAAAAAAATTTAAAGAAATTGGATAATTTAAATTTCCAAAAAATCAGAATCGTTTGATTGGTGCAATATACTGCAAATAAACCCAAAGGAAATTACATCGAGATATACCAGAATTTGCAGTCATCATTTCAATTCGATAGACATAAACCGAATTGGTATTAGGAGTTACTTGAGTCGCAGTACTCTTCCAGTCTTGGAGCCATCAGAAGTAATCGTCCCCAAGGTATGTGAATACTTTTTTTTTAAAAACAGACTTTAAAAAATAATTAATTTCACTCTTGTAATGCCATTACAATAAGAAAGAGAACCAAAAACTCTCACAATGCTTTCAATTACAAATGTAATAATACGATTTTGAATTTTGAATTACATTTCAGCAAATAATGGTCACACATGAACTGGATAAGTACGTCGACGAAATTGATGAGGTATCTTCTGATCACATCAACAAAGACACTGAAGTAACTTTTAACTATTAATTTTAAAACTAAAAAAATTTTGAATTTTGGATTATATTTCAGCAAATAACAGTCACACATGAAATGGAAGAAGATTATCGGGACCACATTGAAGAAGAGTATCTCGAGTACATCG
The DNA here is from genome assembly GCA_963422695.1 of Xylophagus ater. Lineage (NCBI taxonomy): Eukaryota > Metazoa > Arthropoda > Insecta > Diptera > Xylophagidae > Xylophagus > Xylophagus ater. Next base: position 405,435 of record CAUJSI010000005.1, read on the forward strand.
ATGAAGAATATCTCGAGGGAGACTATGCTGGTCCCATGGATGAATGCATTGCAGTAAATAATTAATTTGAAGAAAAACTACTAACAAAATTAATATTATAATTATATTTCAGCAAACACTAACAAACAGTACTAACGAAGAAGAAAATGTCCAGAGCATTAATAACAATATAAATGATGGAGCATCGTGTTCAGGTATGCAGCAATATACGGTAAAAAATACTGGAGTTACAGGTGCGGTAAATGAAGTGAATTCGACGCGTTACTCAAATTTAATACTAAAATATAAAACCAAAGATCCTATTATAGGATCTTTGATAAAACCCTATTAATAAAAAAAAGGCAGGAAAATTATAATTTAAAAAGAAAATTAGCTCGTAAGGTAATACAAATATGTCCGGTTTAGACATCTTATTATCACGTATTTATTTATTTATTTTTTATTTTAGGAATTTTTTAATATAGTGAATTCTTTTCTTTTTTGTTATTTAATTTTTATTTATTTTGTTTCTTTTCAAATATGTGGAATAGGCCTAAAACTATATTATTTAAATAAGTTTATTATTTTTTTTCATTAGTGTTGTTTTGTTTAATATGGCATGCTTTTCTTTTTCAATTTTTCTTTTTTAAAATTCTATTAATACTAAATGGTTGGTATTTTAAAATAAGCCTATTTTTGTAGTAGTATTTATTATTTTAAGTTAATAGATATTACTTCATTATCGTAATATACTTTGGGGAACCGAACACAAAAAACTCGGTAACGCTTTGAATGTGATACCTCTTGGGCGAATTATGAGTAATTATAAATAATCCCAACTACCTATCGCTGCCGTGACAACGTTTTCCAGATGTCAGCCGTAAATTTTCAATTTAAAATTTTATTTTTTTGTACTTTGTTTTAATTTGTGTTATGGTTGCTTCGCTAACTTTGGGTAGTTTATATTTACCCATACTTCGCTCTTGGGTGAAGTGGAAACTCACGTAATCTCTAAAATACTTTAATTCATTAAAATGTTTTCAAATATTATAATTTTAGTTACAAATTGGGCGATCAACTGCAGAGAAAAATAAAGAAACACAGGAATGAAATCGATTGCAAAAATTAACGAAAATCGATAGACAGAAAATGGTCAAACACTAAATTTTTAAATAAAATAAATTTTATGAAAATTACGTTTCCAAAAATATTTATTTATATTGGAATAATATATATATTCAAAATAATTATCACAATTTTACAATCCGAAAATGTAAAAAAAATGTTATTGCAAATAAAATAAATTGAACAAAATTGTACTGTTTTTTTTATTTACCTTATTTTAAAATACAAAATTTATATTTGCAAGAAATTCAAAAAATTGAATAATTCCCGCTATAATTGTTTTTCGCTTCGTGACAAAAAAGTCAACCATTTCTGATGTTGGCAGTATTGTGTGTTCGGCGCGAGAAAGAGAAGTCCGAAAATGTGCCACTCGCTTCTGAAGGAATTTATTGCTTCGAGTAATCTAGTAATATATATATCTATGGTAAGTCCACTAATGCTCGAAATGCATAATGCATAATGTTGCTTAAAGCACCATTTGTGAATTTTTTCAGAAAACTTACTTTTTCGACTTCTATTAAATTTTTTGATTTAGTCCAAATCCCCTATCTCTCAATATTTTTATGCCCTTTTATGCATTTGAGCAAAATCGATCCAGGAGGAGCAAAGTTATAAAGGAAAAACGAGGCTGACCAGAAAGTTTCCTCGTTTTTTTGTTTACGGTTTTTCGGATTTATTTGTAAATTTTGTTAATCAATTTTGCTTAAATTAATTATATAGGTTAACTACATAAATACACGAGACCATGTTAAATTTCAGTCGATTCGGTCGAAGGATAGTGGAGAGAGGAAAAATCCTGGGAGAAATTAACTCTCTTTATAAAGTTTTTTTGATGTACTTTAAAAACTAATTCACGGATTTGGATAAAATTTTGTAGTTTAGACTTATGCTATAGGGTCTACGTCACCTGCAAATTAGAAGAAAAGAAAAAATATTGAAATAATGTTAGTTTCGACAGTTTTTCCGTCACATTTCTACCATGGGGCATGTTTTTTTTATCTAGTGTTTGTTTGGCTTTGAATTAAGTCATTAGAAAATTGGCAATAACTGGATTTACAATTTAATATTGGAAGTTAATAGTTTCTTTTGAGATACCTTATGTTAAAAATGTAATTAATAACTTAATGTTCAAATTTAATAATAAAATAAATGCTTATCTAGATTAGGTTAGATAGAGTACAGCATCAGGCATCAACGCGGCCATTGTGATCCCTATGAGATGCAGAATTTACCTGGGAGGATGGATATCCTGTTTCTCTTCAAAACATTTCATTTTTCCTCAGAATTTCATTAGACGTCCTAGGTCAATTGTTTGAAGTGAAGTCCTTCTAAGTTTTCGAAAAAGCAGCCGCACAAAATGTTATTGCGAGTGCGTGAGATAAGAGGGCTAAGCATTAACACAAAATGTGTGTGATGTTTTCAGTCGCGCCCATGTCCCCGCAGTACCGACAGAGATCACTTTGTAGCAATCCACGTCTCTTAGCGTGCCTCCTTAGATGACAGTGCCCCGTTAATATCTCAGTTAGCGTGCGCAACCTATTTCTATTCTAATCTATTATGATGGCCGACTTCTTTTGTTCCTGCTTGGGACATAAGCTTTTTGACACATCGTGTCCTATTATATTACATCAGCGTGTTTTTGCTTCCCTAAGAAATTATCTTTGATTCGTGTATTTCATTTTTTGAACTTTTTCCTCCTTCCTTGGCCAGCCTGTGACTCGTTGTCCTCAACTCCAGGCTGGAACTCAGCATAATCTCACATCGTTCTGAGCGCATAGTGTCTTTAATATTTTGCGACAGCTTTTAACTATTCCCAAGTTCACAGTTGCCGAGCATAGCGGGTTCATGGCCTCTTGGCTGTCTGAGTAGATAGAAATATCTCTAACAGATATCTCCTCCAGACTAGTGGTTTCTGAAGTCTTTTGAATGGCCAAAGTTTCTGCCTGAAAGACGTTGCATTCCACTGAAAGTCTAAAATATTATCTAATGCGAAGCTCTTTAGAAAAGACCTTCGAGCCTGTCACGTTTTCTGTTTTTAAGCCGTCCGTGTAGATAGCGATTTCTCCTTTCCTTTGGATCCTGTTTTCATCCCAGTCTGACTGAACCGGGTAAGCCATCTTGTTCGTTTCATCTGTTTATTTTTCTTGTCAAAATTTTCTCAAGCTGGGTTTATATCAACATTTTCTGCACGAAAAGTTTCGCATGGATCCAAATTTCGAATTTCGTTGATTTTTCTTTTGTTTTTGGTTTCAGGGTCGGACTGTTATCTTGCGATTGCGTACAGTCCGATGTCGATAGTTGTAACGTTGTTTCTTGCACGGGGTGAGCTCGCCGGCTCCAGGGGTCGGATACGGGTGGTTGAAATAAGAACAAGTTGGTTTTTGTTTTAAAAATAATATAATTTTGTCTTTTGCCTTTAAATATTTATGCTTGCCTGCCTACTTGTAGATATGGTTATTAGTATTGGGGAAGGAGGTTAAGTGGGATATTTCGAGGCTAGGAGCAATACATGTGATGTGTATGGCTCATATCGGTCGGTATTTGTTTGATACTACTAGTTCGGATGACGCAAACTCTATCAAGCACAAGTATCTCTTATTAAATGTACAAGCACGTCAGCAGTTTTACCTACTACCTCGGAAGTCGGGTCTAGAAGATTTTTTTGAGTGGCACAGGTGACTCAAAAAGAAAAGTGGTCTGTACTGCCGGTTCGTTTGACGCAAACAGTATTGTGGCCAGGTATTTCGGAAAAAGAGATTCCGTATTTAGCAAGAGGGGTCCAACATCGATTAGATCTTCCTGTAAGAATTCGGGTGACTCGAACAGGTGTCACTTATGAGGAGGTCCTACTGCACTATGAAGGATTCTTATGTCGGTGTACGGACGTCTCACAACACAGTCTCCTAAGTAAAGCTTTCCTACTAAACGGCTTCTCTGAGTCTGGTGATCGGCTGCCTATGCCGGAATTTATTTTGAGTTTTATACTCTAAATGACTTCTTTCAATTGCGAATTCTATATACAAATCGAAACTAGTTTCGATGAAAATATGTTTCGTTGAATTCCGGTTTGTAACTTCGTTACAGAGTTATGCGTGTTACGGTTGCGTTGCAGTAGTACTTTCGTTTTTTTTGGTTAAAAAGAATATGCCGCTTTCCGCAAAAGCGTTTGAATAAAAATTCGACTACAGTGTAAAGTACTTCTAATCATGGAAAAGCTTCACGTTTTCATGCATTTGACTCGGAAATGCTAGTAGTGTGGATGCACCCCTCCGCGAATCTTCATTCTTAACTAATCCAATAGCGAAGTATGGGCAACGGTAAAGTACCCAAAGCTTGCGAAGCAACCAGAATAACTACAATTAGATCTTCTTATAAGAGTTCGGGTGACTCGAACAAGTGTCACTTATGAGGAGGTCCTACTGCATTATGAAGGATTCTTATGGCGGGGTACGGGTGACTCACAACACAGTCTCCTAAGCAAAGCTTTTCTACTAAACGGCTTCTCTGAGTCTGGCGTTCGACTGCCTATACCGGAGTTAATTTTGAGTCTTATACTCTAAATGACTCCTTCCAACTGCGAATTCTATTTGCAAATCGAAAATATTTTCGATGAAAATACAATAAGTTTCGTTTAATTCTTGTTTGTAACTTCGTTACATCCCCCTCTTTCTGCGGGAAGGAAAATTTGGTATTTAGTTAATTCACATTCCGTACATTTTTCTTCAAAAAAATTCACAAATAATTTTCCTAATTCATTATTCTTAATTCTATTTTTATTTATAATTTCCATTTTCCTTTATTAGTTTTGCGGGGAACCTTTACAATCATTTAATTTTTAGTTCGTTTAGTTTGCCATCACTTTGATGGCAATTAATTATTATAACGACGATAGAAATAAAAATAGTTCATTCAGATTCAACGAATAGATCTTTTTATTAAATGGTTAAAATATCAACCATATTGGCGACACCGTCATTGTTCAGCAAAAAATAAATTCTTTCTGCGAATTGCACATACAAAATATTCCAAATTAAAAAGACGTCGTTAAAAAATTCGACAATAATTTTTTTCTGAATCCAGAATAAACTGTGAAACTCCGACGGGTTGACCGGGTTTTACGTAATTATTCAGCACTCATTAAGTATTCAAAAAATGACCGAGGAAAATAGAATTACACAAAACGATACACCAAATATTTTACGGGTTGCTGTCAAATTGCCACCGTGTTATGGTTCAAGTCGGCAGAGGCACAATTCAAAATAACAGGAGTTACAGCTGATGATACACAATACTATACAATTGTAGCAGTGGTCGATTCTGATGTACTGGCACAAGTGGCAGACATCGTTGGAGCTCCTCCCGAAAAGGGCAAGTATGACAAATTAAAGGGAAGGTTAATTGAGCGATTTTCAGATTCCGAGCAGAAGAAAATTAAAAAGTTCCTTTCTGAATGCGAGTTGGGAGACCGGATGCCATCACAATTATTGAACGAGATGCGACAATATGCTGGTTCGAATGTAGCAAAAGATTTTCTGAAGACTGTATGGTCGAGCTGCTTGCCTCGTCAGGTACAGGCTATTTTATCCACTTTGAGCGGCACTTTAGAAGAAGCTGCCAAATCAGCAGATAAAATTGTTGAAGTGGGAGTGATTGGCAGTTAGATTTCCACCATCTCTAGGGAGTCCACAATGTCAAAGCCAACCACTGATTTAGAAATCAGAATGCAACGTATGGAAACATTGATGGAAGACCCAGCCAACTCAGTCAAACGTTTAGCAAGAAGCCGTTTCCGGCATCGTTCACGAACTCCATCTATATCTAAGCAACCCGAAGAAGATAAGATATGTTAGTATCGTCATCGCTACGGTGACCAGGCTACTAAATGCAATAAACCATGCAACTACCAGCACACAAAAAACTAAATCAGCAATTCCAGGCGGGCGAGGGAGTTGCTGAGATTAACCGCCTTAGTCTGACAAACATTCTCCTGTTCAGTACCTAATTGACACTGGCGCGGACATTTTTGGCATTCCTCCATCTCGCAACTACATCCGAAAACCAAGTGAGAGAAATTTATTTTCTGCTAACGGATCGAGAATCCGTACATATGGTGAAAGACGCCTGAGGCTCGACCTTGGCCTTCGCCGTGAATTCGAGTGGAAATACGTCATTGCTGACGTTAAACTTTCAATTCTTGGTCTAGATTTTTTGAGCCATTATGAATTACTGGTTGACGTCAAGCACAACAAGCTTATAGACACAAAAACAAATTTCCATTTAAATACGTCTATTCTGTCAATTTCTCATGAGTCACCAAAAGTGCACAATCTTGAAAATTGTTTCGCAGAAATTCTCGCTCAGTTTCCGGAATTGACTACTGTTAATAAAAGTATGCTGCCAGCGACAGATTCAAAAGTATATCATCACATCGAAACAAGAGGACGTCCGGTATTTGCATAACCTCGTCGTTTAACAACCGAAAAACTGAAGGATGCTGAAGAAAAATTTCGGCATATGGTAAAATTAGGCATTTACCGACCTTCAAAATCACCGTGGTCTAGCCCGTTACACTTGGTCAAGAAATCGAATGGTTCAATTGCAATTTCAAATGCAATTTCAATTGATGATCGTTTTCCTATTCCACATATTCAGGATTGCACACAATTTTGCATGGTAATTCGGTTTTTTCAAAAATAGATTTAACTAATGCGTTTAATCAAGTTCCGCTTAATACAGAGGATATTCCGAAGACCGCGATAATAACACCATTTGGCCTTTTTGAATTCGTATACATGACCTTTAGACTTAAAAATGCGGCTCAAACATTCCAACGATTCATGATGGAAGTTTTAGGTGATTTGGATTTCATCATTGTCTACATTGACGACATTCTAATTGTTTCGAGAAACATGGAAGAACATCTCCATCATATCCAAGTTGTATTCAAGCGCCTTCGTAGGTACAAATTCAGGATTAACATATCGAAATGCGAATTTGGCAAATCAGAGTTGAACACTCTGGGACACCGTATTTCAAAGAAGGGAATCGAGCCATTGCCAGAAAAAGTTCAAACAATCAGAAATTTTTTACTACCCAGACTGGCTAAAGAATTAAAACGTTTTCTTGCCACGATCAACTCCTACCGCAGGTTTATACGGCACGCTGTCGAAAACCAGAGTATGTTACTTAAATTAATACCAGGAAACAAGAAGAATGATAACACCATAATCAATTGGGACGACGAATCGAGGAAAGGGTTCGAGAAATGTAAAGAAAACTTAGCAAGTGAATCTTTACTGGCTCATCCGGCAGCGCACCCCGAACTTTCACTAAGTGTTGATGCATCAGATGTCGCAATTGGTGCAGTGTTACATCAAATCATTAACAATTCACCGCAACCACTTGGTTTTTTCTCAAGGAAGCTAACATCGACCGGGTTTTTCACATTAAAACCGATCAGAACCCACTTATTTTCGCCCTCAAGCAAAAACTCGAAAAAACATCACCGAGACAATTGCGTCATTTAGACTTGCTGGGGCAGTTCTCAACAGATATACGTCATGTATCCGGCGTTGATAATGTCGTTGCGGATTGTTTATCTCGAATTTGCAACATCACCGGTCAATCGTTAATCGATTACATCAAAATAGCGGGGGAACAACAACATGACCCTGAACTCCACGAATTGTTAAAAACCACGGCAAGTCATTCACTGCAATTAAAAAAAGTAATGTTTTCTGATTCTGCTACATAGGTATACTGCGATATTTCCAACGATATCGTTCGACCTTATATTCGAACAAAATTTCGCAAAGATGTGATTCTTAAATTTCACCAGCTGTCACACCCGCGTATCAGAGCTTCTACAAAATTAGTTATTTAACATTTCGTATGGCCAGGAATTAAATTTGCACTAAAATCATACGTCAATGTATCGCTTGTCAGATGGGCAAAGTAATTCGGCAGAATAAGTCACCGATTTCAACCTATATTTTGCCGAACTCCCGTTTTGAACATATTAATTTGGACATCGTGGGCCCATTACCGATATCTAAGGGGTACCGTTACATACTGACTTGTATTTACCGCTACTCGAGGTGGCCAGAAGCAATGCCTCTTGTCGATATCACCGCAGAATCAGTTGCAGCAGCACTTATCTCAGGTTGGATTTATCGTTTTGGCGTACCTCCTCGTATTACAACCGATCAAGGCAGACAACTCGAATCTCGTTTATTTCACGGATTGTCAAAAATGCTTGGGATACATCACGTACGAACCACTGCATATCATCCGCAGTCAAACGGATCGATCAAACGTTGGCATCGCACCTTAAAGGCGGCTATCATGTGCTATCAAACAAGGGATTTGTACAGTATCTAATCTACTATTCTTCTCGGGTTACGCACAATATTCAAGGAAGAATTAAAGTCATCACCTGCTGAGATGCTTTATGGTACAACAATTTCTGTACCCGGACAGTTCTTCACTGAAAGTAAAGAAGAGAAAAATCAATCCGATTTCGCCAAGGGGTTAAGAGAACACATGTCATCCATTCGCCCTGTTTCAACTTCGAATCATTGCAAAGAGTTGAAAACATGTAGTCACGTATTTGTTCGCAATGATTTCGTTCGTCCATCCTTAGTAGCGCCAATTTGATGGACCACATCCAGTCATTAGGTGTCACGAGAAGTTCATTAAATTGGAAGTTAAGGGTAAACACTCGATCGTTACTATCGACCGGCGTAAAGCGGCTTATACTACCAAGATTTGCAAGCAGGGCGAAGTACCAGCTGCCACATGTAAATCAAAAAAATTTGCATTTAACCAAAGCGAAGAAGTAATTACTAAATTCGGAAGACGGGTCAAGCGTCCCAGTCGTTATTAAAATCAAGAATAATATTTTTAAAACATTTGTTCATTATTTTCTTAATAATTCACCCAATTGTTGTAAAATGTTTAATTGTCAAATATTTTCAATAATTTCTTGTAATGTGTTCATATTTAAAGTTTCTCACTTTGCTCCATACTCTCACTAGAGGGGGAGTACTTACAATTATTTAATTTTTAATTCGTTTAGTTTGCCATGGCTTAGATGGCAATGAATTATTATAACGACGATAGAAATAAAAATAGTTCATTCAGATTCAACGAATAGATCTTTTTATTAAATGGTTAAAATATCAACCATAGTTTTATCAAAGAAATTCAAAATACATACTATTTATTTATTTATTTAAAAAAATCCAAAAATAAATCAAATCAAAAAATCAAAATATTTGTATATCAAAAAAAATAAAGAAAATTCTTTTTTTTCCATAAAAAATAATTCAAGAAAATATAACTAAAAAATATTCTTATAAATAAAGAAATATTTATCAAAGAATAATAATTCAACAACAATTCTTAAAAACTAACAAGAAAAAAATTAAAAAAACACAGTTTTATAATTCTTTGATGATTTTAGTCTTTCCATTGTACGTTAGTGTCACGGTTCCGGTGGCGTTTCGTCTTCTACAAATGAAACCCTTGGGCCCATTTCTGCTGAAGCGTTTGGCGTGGGGGGTATCGTAATACCCTCAAATGTATAATCAGCCTGGTCTGATGTTTTTACAACTATATCCCTGACTGGATCATCGGTCTGGTTTGATGTTTTTACAACTCTATCCTCGACTGGATCATTGGTCTGGTCTGTTTTTATCACTATACTGGAGAATGTTGATTTTCTGGGGCCTTCGGTTTGTCAGAGCGGCTGACGTTATTAATTGTTGTGGCTGCTCTTCCTTCAACGAAAGTTTGGCGGTTTGTTCTATTGAATTCCGTTATTTTCCACTCAATGGCTTCTATTGACGGATACCTCGGTGATGTCGCTTTTGTTGTTGCGGTGTTAACTGCTATTCGAAACATGTTAATACAATATTTTCATCTGGTGCTTTTGCAGGTCGTATTGTTGTTGTCAGTGTTGTTGTTGTTGTTTTCACTGCTACATTTTTTAATTTGTTCGGTGGTGAAAAAATTTTGGCCGGTTGTGTCCACTTACGTTTGGTTGGAACTTTGCTGTCTACTGGTAGGAGGATAGCACGTTTCATTATTTTGTCTTCACTTGTTGACTTCCTGAGAATTACTGATGAATAATTTGATTTTCGTTCGACCTTATATACTTTTTGAAAGGATTTATTTAGGATGGGGTTAGGTTTACGGTTGTCTGTTTTAGGAGGTTCTTTTGATTCTTCGGTGATCTGTCGCGAATGGGGAGGGATAATAATGTTGTTCAGCGACATTTTGAAGTTTTGTCGCATTAAAAAATCGGTTCCAATTACCATTTCTTCTGCTAATTTGGCGACATAAATGAAGTTGTGTTGTAATTTTTGTCCTGTCCAAATTAGTGCTAGTTGGAATGTTTTGCTGGTATATACTTCTGTGTTGTCGGGCTAAGCATTGACAGTGCACCTCATCGGTTGGTGTGATTAAATTGTTCTTACCGGTTTTCATAATTTTTTCTCCTATGTATGATCTCGATCCTCACGTCTCGTTAAGTGCGGTGAACAATTTATCATAAATTTTCACTTGTATTGTGAATAAGGCATCTTCAATGTTTTGTTGTGCTGGTTTTGTGTCTATAGGGGTTCGTTGGTTTAAGGATTCCATAAGAATTTATACTATACCATTCGCTTCCTATGAGCGATGGATTAATTACCACTTTAATTTAGTTAATAACATAATTTTTCCAATTTGTGTTATAAACATATCTTTATTATTTAGAATTTATAAATTACAGATAATTGAAAATCATTTATGGTATTCTCATATAAAAATTGATATAATTATTTTAATTATTTTATACGACGTGAGATTATTTGGTTACGTGTCTTTTTACAATTATTGGAAAACTAATAATAAATTTCTGTTTTTTCATTCAGCCTACCTAATTAGGCAAAAAGTAAGAAAAAATCATTTCAATTCAGGCTACTGATATTTCATTAAGAAAAGTAACAAGTATTTTTCTGAAATGTAGACAAGTAGTTTTCTACAAAATTGTTAGTTGTTAAACGCCACAGGTCCATATTGCTGTTGCAATCTCTGGTGTACACTCCATATCTTTGGCAAAATGAACAAAATATATTTGTTTTTTGGCTGTGCAGGTTGCTCGTGTATGCCCTTTTTCTCCACATTTCCAACAGCATTCTGTTCGGTTATGTCTGGTATTTTTCAAATTTCTTCATCTCGGTTTTGAACTTTATCGCTTGAAACTTCTGGATCGACTGTGGACGTTCTGATTTTGAAATACCTTATATGGGCTGTTCCCATTGATTTGTTGTTAAACATCTTTCAGTTTTACTATTAGAGGTAGAGATGGCAAAAATATTTGATATATCGATATATCGAATCATATGATATATCGTTAATCATATATCGCCACGTTTGACATATTGGTATAAAAATATCGATATCCTCACACATCGATATATTTAACGTACAAATTTTACTGTCAAGAAAAAGAGATAAAAATAAATTTTAGAGATTTTAAGAATTTTAATAATTTGAATTTAACATAATACAGCTATAATTAATAATAATTCAAAATTAATAATATAAAACAAATGAGATTTTCACCCGATTATGTAGTAATAATAATAAAATTACTACTTTGTAATTCTTTGTACCAAAGTAGTAATTTTATTACTAGTAATCTACAATTAATGAATATATTTGAAAATTATAATTAGAAAATCAATACTGCTTAATAATAATAATAATAATAATAATTAACTCCAGTATTCACTGAGAAGTGAGTGCAAAAATAATAGCTTACGGAAAGTGTTTTGCCCGTTACTTGGTTTTGCAAATAGCCGCTCACACGGTACTGATGTAGCAACAATACAAAAATATTTTTGTACTTCTTAGAACAAATTTGGAAAAATGCTTTTTGCTTCATCCCCAATCAAAAAAGTATCCCGACTTAAATTATATACCGTTGATTGCAAATATTGGGTAACTTCATCAGGGGCATCACCTTTTACTTTTTCGTCGTTTGGAGTGAGCTAATTGTTTATGGTGGTCCCATAAATCAAAAGATTCATCACCGTAGTCCATTTCTTCGCTACTTACGATACTATCTAAATTTAATGCCATAGCTCGTTTTAAATTCTTAATTGTGGACGCACGAGCATCATTGAAATACAACTTTTTAAATAGCGGATCAAGTAGAGTGGCGGTGGCTAAAGGCCAATCTCCACACAGCCGACATCCTATTCTGACGAGAAAAATCAGAAAAGTAGAGAGAGATGGACTTTTGCAATTTACGCTAGGATTGATCGAATAAAAACATCAGGGTCTCTCCCAAACAATTTATAATATTATGGGACAATTAAGAACATTCCCTTCCATTTTATAGGAAAATGTAGTACCAAATTGTGTTTTCAGCCTTTACCATAAGGCTTAAATTCTTATTACATCTAAAAACAAGCTTTAGTGCAAAACGACGAAACTTCTATACGTATGTTCAAATCACGTTACCTTCCGGAAGCCTTTCTAAAGGAAAGCTATATGAATATGGAAATTCAGAGCGAACGTGGTCCTTAGTTAATCACAACATTTGTTGTGATATGCAGACAGACAGACATTGGATACAAATAATTGCAAACCATTTAGAATCTTATAAAACGTGGATTTGCAAAACAAATTTTTTATTTTTTATATACTTCGTATAGAAGTTAAAAATTTAACTTGCGTAGACCATAAAAATCAATTCGTCATACAAAAACTTCCTATAAGAAAATTGGGTAGTGTGCGACGATATCGTGTATTATTATTGTGAGAGTATGCAAATGCAGATGAAAACCCATAAATCAGATGAACAAGTTTATCTGCACTTGATGATTGTTTCTTCCTTTCTGTTTAACTAAATTTTGCATAAGTGCATCCCTTACTTTTATCAGAATAGGTTGTCGGCTGTGTGGAGATTGGCCTTTACAAGTGGGACTTTTCGATTTATCCAATCCGCTTAATAAATCCTAATAACAGGTGGTTTGGCCCAATGCTGTTGAAGGTTTAATTTTGTATTGTGCAGTAACATACCGTATCATAAATTTTTCAGCGTATATATCTCGATAGTCATTTTTCCAAGAGGATTCAAAAGTCGAACAATTTCTTTTAAATTTTCAATGTCAATTGCCGTGAATATAGGGGGTCAAAAATTATGTTAAGAATTAAATAATACGTATATAAGTAAGAAGAGTAAAGAAATTCTCTTACTTTCATCTGTCATTATGATCCAGTATAGTAGTGAATCGAAGTGCAAATGCATGCATAGGAAGAAATATCGATATATTTCTGAATATATCGACGTCTTTTCCGATATATCGTTGAAAAATATCGATATATTTTATTAAATTTATCGATATATAATATATATCGATATATTTTTGCCATCCCTAATTACAGGCGAGATAATTTTCTGTACTATATACGGTCCATCGTATTTCGGTGCTAGTTTTGCTGCAAAATTATCTTTAGCTGATGAGAGGGGGTGTGTTTTGACAAATACACTCTCTCCTACGTGTGGTTTCCACTGTCGGCGTTGCAAATTGTAGTATTTTTGTTGCTTTTCGAATGCTTTATTCATGTTGATACCGACTAGTTCAAATATATTTTGTAGCTTTTCAAAACGTTCTTATGCATCGGTGCTTTCTTGAATATCGGTGTGTTTGTCATACGATGTATTTGGTAGAAGTAGTTCTCGCCCATAATTTAAATAAGCTGGTGTATATCCTGTTGTTTCTTGTTCACTTGTGTTTATTGCTAACATTAGGTCTGGTAAGTATTCATACCATTCACGGTGGTCGGTTTCTATGTATTGGGCTATCTTAGTTTTGATTACTCGGTTAATTCGTTCTGTTGCGTTTGCTTGCGGTGTATATGGCGGTGTAAATCGGTGTTTTATACCAAGGTCTGTAAGTGTTTGTTGGAATTTTATACTGGTGTATTGTTTGCCATTATTGGTTATTAGTGTTTTTGGACAGTCGTATCTTGATAGAATTCTTTCTTTGAACTCTTTTATTAGTGCTGGTGTGGTTGCGTCATGTAGAGCTATGAATTCTGTCCATTTTGTAAATTTGTCTATAAATACTAATATTACGGTGTTGCCTTTTGTTGAACGGGGAAAAGGTCCGATAAAATCTGAACTAACTATTTGCCATGGATGATAGGCTGGTGTTGCATGCTTTTGACCAGTTGTTTCCTTCGTACATATTTTGCGATCTATCGGAACATTCCGGGCCACTGATACAATTTTGCTATTCGTGCAATTGGCTTTGTAATGCCTAGATGGCCTGCGGTAACGTCATTATGATTTTGTTAGAGTCTGCTACTATGTTTTGGCTTCCTCGGCGGTATCTGATGTCAAAGTCAAACTGTTGGAGCTCTATAGCCCATCGTGCTAACCTTTCGGACGGATTTTCTAACGAATGCAACCATTTTAGACTCTGATGATCGGTTAATACATTGAGTCTGTATCGCTCGATGTATAGTCTCATTTTCCTGGTTACCCACACTACTGCTAGACGCTCTTTTTCGGTTGTAGAATACTTTTTCTCGGCTTCATTGAGTGATCTACTGGCATATGTAATAACCTGCTCTTTCTTGTCAATTGTTTGAGATAGGACTACACCTAATCCGTTTTGACTAGCATCGGTTTGCAAAGTGAATTTATGGTTGAAATCAGGGCATGTTAATATTGGTGCTTCGGTTAATTTTTCTTTGATTGCGTTGAAAGCATCATCTTGTGCTTTTCCCCACAACCAATTCTGGATTTTTTTTAGCAACTTGGTAATCGGTGCGGTAATACGGGAAAAATCTTGACCGAAACGACGATACCATGATGCTACTCCTGTAAAACGACGTAATTCTTTTATAGTTTTCGGTGGTGTGAGTTTACTTATTGCTTCAACTTTTCCTGAATCGGTGTGTATACCCTTCTCGTTTATGACATGGCCTAAGTATTTGAGTTTTTTACGGCAAAATTCACATTTCTTTGGATTCAGTTTCAAGTTTGCGTTTTTCAGACGATCAAGCACTTTTTGTAGATGTTGTATGTGTTCCTCAAAACTAGAACTAATTATAATGATATCATCTAGATTCAGCTGACGGTAATCTATGCATAGCCTCCAGTTTCCTTCTTTCTTTCTGACCAACACTACTGGTGAATTATATGGTCTTTTGGACGGTTCTATTTTATTCTCGTTTAGCAATATGTCTATCTCTTGATTAATGATCTTTTGAATAGCTGGATTCCGTCGTATATATTTTTGCATAATCTGTCGGCTGTTTTTAGTTTGTATCTGGTGTTTTAGTATGTGCGTGGGACCTTGTATTCTTTCAAACTCTTGTAATTCTTTATCAAGAAATTGTTGTAATCGGTTTTTATCTTCTGTTGACATATCGCTTAGTATGCGTATCGTGTTTTGCTGGTTCTTAATTTTCTTTCTAATCGGTGTTCGTTTTAGGTTCATTCGGAACTGGTGTTTAATCGGAAAATCCGTTCCGATTATTATATCATTTGTCGCGTTTGGTAAATATAGAAAGTTGTGTTTGAATTTGTTTGTATTCGATTTAAATGGAATAGTTGCCGTATTTTATTGGGAATTCTATCGGGCGCTAATTTTTTTCTCAAAAGATCGATTTCTCTTACATAAGTTTTTAATTTCGAATATTCGAACCACTGAAATTATTTGAAGGAATTTTTTGGTTGTGTACCAACTAGATTAATTTTTTTGAGGTTAAAAAAATTAAATGTTCTTTTCTCAGACAAATAATGAAATTAAAACAAATAATATTTCACGAGACGGCTATTTAAAGTATTGTTTTAACCAAATAAAACAAAAAGGAATAAAAAAAATGAAAAAACTGATTTTCTGTTATTTTTAAATATTCCAGTGAAAAAAAACCTTTGATTTGCGCCATTTATCGTCTGGCAGATGTGGCTTAGCACATATTTTCTATCTATCGCTAATTTAGCGACCAAAATTCTACGTAGCTAATTAGGAACCTGTAAAATGTATGGTAAGCATCGATAGATTTCCCAATAAAATACAGCAAGTATAAGATTTATCAACGGCAACGGTTGTATTTATTGGCAAATTTCAACTTTATATTAGTTGCTTCGGCTGTTATTTTATTTTCGGTACATATGCGCTTGACGTTTTTATTTATACATGATCTGTTTGCTCCGGTATTAATAAGTGCGTTGAATGATGCGTTCTTTATTAAAATTTTTATCGTGAAGTAGGCACTTGATAAGTAAGGGATTTCTGGTAGCCTACTTGACCAGGAATCCCTCCTATGTTTTCCGCTTTAATACATATATAGAATACGGTTTGATTACCAACTGTTCCACAATGTGAACAGAAAAGTTGCGGTTGTGGATGACGGCAATTTGTTCTATTGTGTCCACGCATACCAGAACGCCAGCAATAATCGTGACGTGAATAGTTTTGTTGTATCATGTGGATTTCATTCTGTTGCACCGTTACGTTTGCTTGCGTGTTTGCTGGTGTGTTTATAGTTGCATTTGTAGATGTTCCTGGTGTATTTTATTTGTTTCTGGATTTGTAATATTTTTGTTGTCGATTTACAGGAAGTTACGCTTGTATTCACTTATATTCTTTGGCCATGGAAACTAATTCTTTCAGAGTATCGAAATCTTTTCTTTTGATATACAATGGATATTCTGTTCTGAGATAGTCGTATATGCGTTCTAGTTGTTCATCTTGCCTAAACGAATCAGAATGTCGCATTAATGTTTGAATACCCGTGACGTACTCTCTTACTTTTTCAGACGGTTCTTGTTCTCTGCTTCTAATTTGTCCCATTTACTGCATTCTATATCACGGTGGTAGAAAATATGCTCTGAAATCTTTGGAAAAATCATTCCATGAATACCAGCAGCCTCTGTTATCACGATACCAACGTGGTGCATTAGTTGTCAGTAGCTCTGGAAATGTTCTAACTAACCGACTTACTGGGATCATATAACGCCCTGCTAGTTCTTCTATGCGTTCGAGGAATTCCAGTGGGTTTGCATTACCATCGAACCGCATACTCCATCTCCGTAGTTTATCGATAATGCCATAATCGGTTAATATTGGAGGTTCGCAGTATCGTAACTGGTTGTTGTATCCGCTGATGTCCATATTAACTATCAGTTGTTGCATGGTGTGTTGTGCCGGTTTTTCGTTTATAATCAAATTCGGTTGTTCAGGAAATATTTCATTATTTTTGTCGGTATTATAAGCCGGTTTGTCGGTTTCAATATCAGTGGTTGTTTTTAATGTGGCAGGTGTATCTGCTAGATTTATCGTTGCTTTCATTAATTCTTTCCCGTAAGCAACAAGTCGTCTGCGGAGTTCCTCTACGGTTCCTTCGGCATCGATTTGGTGTTTGCTTATTTCTATTATCAGTTCTTCTTTTCTCAACTAATATATATCTGCTAAACTCGGTATTCTCTTCGCTTCTGGATTTGTGTTATTCCCAGCTTTTCTGCTCTGCCTATCTCCTTCTTTCTGTCCAGGTTATGTTCGAACTGTTCGGATGTCAACTTGTATTGTTGCTGCTTATTTTAACTTTTTCCGGACTTAATTTTTCTTTCCTATTGTCAGTGGCTATTTCGAACAACTCGAGCTATCTCATTCTTTCTGGTTTATTTCGGACTGCTCGGGTACCAAATTGTAACGTTGTTTCTTGCACCGGGTAAGCTCGGCGGCTCCAGCGATCGAATACGGGTGTTAAAATAAGAACAAGTCGGTTTTTGTTTTAAAAATAATCTGGGCTATTGTAAACTCCGTTGGAATTGGAGTTTTCCTGCGGAATGAAAATTTCTATTCTAGACTCCTTCGAAATTTCGAATACCATTCCGTATGGAATTGTGTTATTCCACTCTCCGTAGGAATCTAAAATTTTACGTTTTTTTCTCCGACACAAATATTGTGGTGGAATTTTTTAATTGTGTACATAAAATCAAAATGTAAGCTGTGAATTTAATTTTATTTAGGTAAATTTAGATTTTTTAAATGTTATTAAAATGTAGGTCGTTAAATTTCACAAATAAAAAGCAATACAAAAGGCTGATTGAATTGCTTAGCGAATATCCAAGTATTGCACAAGGATACGCAAAATTTGAAAAGGGAAAAGTCGTGCGATACATCATAGTTACTAACGAGCTAAATGCAATGAGTCCTCTTAAAAAAGTCTGCGCTAGTTGGAAAAAGGACCAATAATTGATAATATATATGTATGTATATATATAAATAATTGTTTTTTTTTGGTTTAGTTCGACTATAAGGCTTATTTAAAGAAAGAACTAAGCCATAATAAAAGAGAAAATGCAGCGACGGTTTTTCAGATTTGGGACAAACTTGAATGGGTTAAACGGCCTTGGAGCAATGCGTTTCTGGTACTTCACAAATGAGAATGGCTGCATCCAGCACTACTAAGCGCTTAGTTAAAATTCTTAATCTAGGCAGTTAGAATTTTTTGAACTCCTGGATGCGTTTTTTTTGCTTGAATTAAGCGAAAAATAATTCACCACTAGAATTGTCTGTGCTAAACGTCAAATTAGTTTTAATTGAATAAATTCTAAAAATATATATTTTTTTTAACGAAATAAGTGCCAAAAGTAAATCAAAATTGAGAATAAAGTGAAATAAAAATTTTATAGGCAAGTGGGATAATTTTAACAAATTCATTGCATTTAAAATTCAATAATCCAGAAACAATTTTCAAAAATTCCTCTGAATTTATCCATTGCACATACCATTTCTTAACGTGAACAACAACCTCAAATGCGTTGTTTGGGTTAGCAAAAAATTTTTCATAGTAGAATTTCACTAAGCGCTTAAAGTTAGATTTGCATCCAGTCCTCTTGCCAGATTTAAGCACTGTAAAGCGCGAATAGACCAGAATATAATTTTGTCTTTATTAAATATTTATGCCTGCCTGCCTACTTGGAGATACGGTTGTTAGTATTGGGGAAGGAGGTTAAGTGGGATATTTCGAGGCGGGGAGCAATACATGGGATATGTATTGCTCGTATCGGTCGGTATTTTTTTGATACTGCTGGTTCGGATTACGCAAATAGTATCAAGCGCAGGTATCTCATATTAAATGTATGAGCAAGTCAGTAATTTTACCTACTACCTCGGAAGTCTGGTCTGGAAGATTTTGTTGAGTGGTACGGGTGACTCAAAACAGCAAGTGGTCTGTACTGCCGGTTCGGGTGACGTAAACAGTATTTTGGATTAGGGGCAGGTACCTTCTACAAGGCGAAAACGGTTATTGTATCAGTGCTGAGGTGTACCATTTATCGGGGTTCCACTGTACTCCCGCTTTGGGTGATGCAAACAGTATTGTGGTCAGGTATTTCGTAATAAGAGATTCAGTATTTAGCAAGAGGGGTCCAACATCAATGAGATCTTCCTATAAGAGTTCGGGTAACTCGAACAGGTGTCACTTATGAGGAGGTCCTAGTGTACTATCAGGGATTCTTATGTCGGGGTACGGGTGACTCCCAACACAGCCTCCTAAGTAAAGCTTTCCTACTACAAAACGGTTTCTCTGAGTCTGGTGATCGACTCCCTATACCGGAGTTTATTTTGAGTCCCATACTTTAAATGACCCTTTTCAACTGCGAATTGTATATGCAAATCGAAAATATTTTCGATGAAAATATGTTTCGTTGAATGCCTGTTTGTAACTTCGTTACACGGTTATGAGTATTACGGTTGCGTTGGAGTGGTAATTTCGTTTTTTTTGGTTAAAAAGAATATGCCGCTTTCCGCAAAAGCTTTTGAATAAAAATTCGAATACAGTTTAAAGTAAATGTAATCATGGAAAAGCTTCACTTTTTCATGCATTTAACTTGGAAATGCTAGTAGTGTTGATGTACACCTCCGCATATCTTAATTCTTAACTACTCCAATAGCGAAGTATGAGCAATGATAAAGCGCCCAAAGCCTGCGAAGCAACCAGAGAAACTACAAAAAAAACGCGCTGCAATAAATGCAAAAGAGCACGGGTGATTTGCAACGGCAAAGTTTGTCGGGAAAAGAGGGAATGAATATTTTTGTAGGAAATATATGAATCACTCTTAAAACTCTTAATTTTTCCACTATGTGTGCATTGCCATATAAATTTCAACACGAGCTTGTTTGCTTATATCATAATTCTCTTTCACCCATACGTACAATATCTAGCCATCTATGGGCAGATTCAAGAATTCAGTCGGCTGCGCAGAGGGAGCAGCCAAGCGATCGAAAATTTGTTAAGAAGTCAAAACAGATATTCCAAAATTCAGTTGCTCTGGTTGCAAACGCTAATATAAGGATTTCTGCAGATGTAATAATGAAAGAGTGAGTATAAAATTCAATGAATTTTGTAGAAACAATAAATAGTAGTTAAGCGATAGGGGTACTGGATCACTTATTCACAACTAACAATTTGTTCATAAAGAAATTCACCACAGTTGAAAATGTTGGTTTGAGTCATATAATG